>JAYKAV010002220.1:5701921-5778460 GCA_035582835.1 Phoebastria nigripes
GGTCCCGCGGGGCGCGGCGGGGGGCGCGGCGCGGTTTGCGCATGATCGCGGCGCCGGGCCCGGCCCAGGCACGGCGGAAACCCCCTCCCCGTCCGCCCGGGGTCACCCCGCGGGATGCACCCCCGAGGGGAGATCCCGCAGAGGTTGCAGCCCCCCGCTCGCTGCGGGGGCTCCCCGGGTTGGATGCATCCCCCGGTAGCATGCAGCCTTCCCCGGGAGGGGGGCTTACGGGGCCGGGGAGATGCACCCCCGAGGAGGGTCCCTAGCAGGGGCCCCCAGGAGGATGCACCGCCCGGGGGATGGCCCTTGGGGGGGGCTGCACCCCTCCGGGGCCCCACCCTGCGCAGAGCACCCCGACGCTGCAGCGGATGGCAGGACGCCAGCCTGTGCACCAGGGCCTGGCCCGACCAAAGCCATTCCTTAGTCACCCCCTCTCCCCCCCGGGCCCCCCACGCCTGGGCTCTTACCGTCCCCCAATAGCGCCTGTCCCTTCTCCCCCGGCTCGGCGGCTGGGGATGCTCCTGCACAGGTATCTGACAGATATGATGGCTCTAAACCCGTCGTTAGATGACAATACTGGTGATTAAAGCATCTCCGAACGCAGCGTATTCCTCTTTGTGAGAAAGTGTCACAACGATGTTCAAACAAAATGTGCGATGCTGCAGGTATAAAGCTGTGTGGCAGCCTGTGTCTTGGATAATCCAAAACAGAGGGAGTCACAGAGTCGTCACGAAAGGAGTTTGGTTTTGTCTCTCTGCTTACTGAGCTGTTGGATTAGCAGATTCTCTGTGTGACCCAAATTTCTCAGGCTGCTGGTTGTATTCTCACTCTTTTTTAGTCCCACTGCTATTTCTGCACATCAGAATAGTCTAACCCAGAAATCAGTCCCAGCTGGACAGTAACTAGGAAGATAGGGGAAAAAACCATGCATTTTGGGGGGGGGACGGGGGGAATTAAAATCAGTGCAAAGCTTACCACAACTCTGTGTTTGTTTCCTTTAAAAAAAAAAAGTACTCTTAAAAAGCTGTTGTTTGAATAGAAAAAAAGTCCTTCTAAAGGTTGTACAGAGAAAATAGACAGCAATTATGTAAAAGGCCTTGGGAAAGTTTTTCTAAAAAAATCTGCTATTAGCTAGGAGGCACCCATCAAACACAGATTGGTTAGAGGATATTAGCATCAAAACGAAGAGTGAACTGGGCCGCCAGCAGCTTTTGCTGTTGGAAGAGATTAGGTTTACCATGAGTCAGCCTGGAATTAGTCTCCGTTTGCGTTGGATACTTACCTGCTCGTGCACCTGGAAGGGTAACAGCATGGTACAGAGTTGCTTATGCTCACCAGTTTAGCAGCTACGTTTTTAATTGGTGGATATCAGTTTAACAGGCTGAGCTAAGAGACTGTGCATAAAGTCCTGATTTTAGATTAAAATAAAAAAAATCTGATTAGTCAGCAGTAAAGCTATTTGCATTCTGTGTTGTTTGCAATGTGGGCAAGGAAAAATGCTGTTCTGTTCCATTTTGGAGCACTGGGCTGCAGGGTCCAGCTCTTAAATATCCTTGGCTGTGTTTGTATCAAAATGAATTTCACCGAAACATTCATAAATCATTCCTGCCAGCACGAGGCTTCACAGGTAATTGAACAACATTAAGTTCAGTTCCTGTCTGAGCTGCTTTAAATTGCCTCTCCATGGAAATAACTATATAAAGGTAAGCGGGCTCTGCACTTGCAACCTCTTCTGCGCAGAGCCCTGCTGACACCGGATGCGTAGGGATGAGGTACTGGTGCGTGGCTTCAGCCTTTCCACGTAGCCTCTGGTTCCTCCCCCGGAGTTTCGGTATTTTGGTAGTGGCTCTCCCAACCCACGGGTGGGTGCCTGCTCCTCCCTCTGTCTCTCTCCCAAACATTTTGGAGCCCTGACGGAGGCTCGGAGAGTCCTTCCCCACCTGAGCACTGAACTGGCCTTTCAGGTACCAGGGAGGCCTCCCCGCCATCATCCCGTGCCCACAGGAAAATATCAGGTGCTGATAAGGAAGTGGGTTTCTGAGGCAGGGCTTTCTCCCCCAGCTCCTCAGTACAGCAGCAATAGAAATCAAATTTCTTCATTGCCTCTATTCGCTGGCTTTTTTTTGGCTTCTTGTTCTGAAACAGTCTTTCCAGCGCTGCTGACAGTGGGTCGCAGACAGCCCAGTCTCTTGCAAGCTTGGAGGTTTACAAATTACCAAGAACCAAGGATCGCAAACTAGACAACAAAATCAGTCCTTAGCGTGATTCCTGCAGCTGAGGTCCGGATCCACCACTGACACGAGAATAATGTGCATCTTGGCTGTGGCTGTCCAGTAAAGCAGGAACAAAACCCTACTTTTTAATTGAAAAAATGTGGTGGGTTTTGGGTTTCTCTTTGGTCAAATTCCACTGCGTTTCCCTTCATACACGACTGTGTGCTTCAGCGCCCGGTGGGCTATTGGACACAGCCGTGTCGCACCCGTCCGCCCATCTGAGCTGCTGTCCTCCCTCCGGCCTCACCACCCGTCTGCCCGTGGGTGTAATACTGGAAATAGGAATTGCTCGCAGGGCACCAAGGCATTTTCCAGTGCTGCTAAACTCTGGCGTATTCCCACAGTGCAGTGGGGCACAGAAGCATTACAGTATTTTGAGGTGGTGAAGGAAACCAAACGCCCTGCAAAGCCTTTTTGCTGCAGCTGGAGCAGCAGCCAGAGGCGAGCGTTCCCTGTGCTGGCACGTTACATGATGTTTTAAATGCACAGATCTGTGGCTTTTCCAGAAAGTAGTGTTGAGTCCTCCAGGGTTAGCCACACGTTTGTGCAGAATGATAAGGAAAACAGTCAAACAAGGAACTTTCCACAGTCATTTTTTTCCCCTCTCCTGTCATCACTCTTGTGGTAAGCCAGTACAGAAATGCACTGATAAGTTTTCATGGAAAGATGGCAAATTCGATGTATGAGGTCAGTGTTCTTGCAGGGAGCGCAAGGTTACCTCTTACAGGCCAGGCAGAAGGGGCACATCCTGCCATAAAGATTTTATGCTTTAGGTTGTGTAAGAAAAGCTTGAAGAAAAACTTCATGATTACAAACCGGCAATAAGAATAGTTGGGCACGTCCTACAAAGTTGCAATATCAGCAGTGACGGGCGACTCTTCATGTTGTCATCCCGTGTCTTAATAGACAGCGTCTCACGGATCACCTCTCCTCTCAAGTGTGACTACAATATCCCACCAGCAATTACAATAATTACTTAAATGTGAAAGTAATATTAGACAGTATAATTAGCTATTTATAACTGTTGCACAGATGGCTGCAGTCACTGCAGGCGGCTCCTCTGCACAGTCTCTGCACAATGGTGCCCAACCGAGAGCGCAGAGAAAGCAGAAAGGAGCCAGCTCTTTTCCAGATGTTTTTCCAGGTGTCCGGGCTCTGCTTTGCGGTGGGCAGCGGTGGACGCAGCTGACAGAAAAGGGGGTGCTGGTGCCAGATGACCCRCCGGCTCTGCACCCATCACTTGCCAGGGTCGCTCGCCACGATTGTGCTGGGAGAGTTGCAGGGAGGAATTATTTGGAGGAGAAGGGAAAGCCTTGGTCTGGCACTGCTGTCGAAACTGAAGTAGATAGCAGCGTTGTGTAAAGCGTTTACCTGCGCTAAAAATCTTTGTTATAATACATTATTATGTTATTAAATTTATAATTACTAGGTATCAGCAGCGAGTCGAACTAATACATTTAAAGAATAATTTTTACTTTGATAGTGTCTTTATTGCATATGACAAAGCGGGAGAAGCTAAATTGGTTTTCTTACAAATTATCTCTGATCTTTGAACAAATATGCATTAATTAAATGTGCCAGGCCCAGATATTTATGTACAGAGCTTTGGAAATAATTAATTTCCATACTTCTGCTTGTATTTCGGAACTTTTTTTCCTACCAGCCTAGTGATATCTATGCTTGGAAATGGCCATTTAACTCTTGGGTTTTTTTCCCTCTACAAAAACGTAATTTTTTCTTTACATCTGTTGCAACCATTTCAGCCCTTAAAGCACATAAAACAGAAGAGTCTATTGATCTCCAGTGTTGACTAGAATAAACTTTTAGGACTGCTCAGTTTAAAAACAAATTTGTTTCTCCTTGGAAGAATATCTCCTGGAGGTTTAAGGCATTGACTTTACAATTAACTAAAGGGAAAACGGGTTTTATTAGACAGTGCTTCTGAAGCCACTCTAATAACAAAACATATGTTTAATAAACTGCATAACACTGATGACAAAGAGAAAACCTTTGCAATAATTGCTTTGTAATCTGATTGACTGATGTAATTCACAACTGGTGGAAGAACTTGAGTAGAGGAAAATGGGAGAAGATGAACGTGGCATATCAAAACGCAGAACATGAAAGGACTTTTTTTGAAAAGGAAACTTCAAAGWTGGGGATCCAGATGCTGGAGTCACTAGCTGTGATTTGGGATGCGAGTACAAGAATGTGTTTGTCGAGCGAACAACGCATTTGAGAAGAAAACAGAGCACCCCAATACAAGCCTTTTAGCCATCGCAAAGCGAGAGGCGAACGCTTTCTGTACATTTGCAGGGATTTCAGTGGAGCCGCACGGGGTCAGGTTTGGTTTTGATCTTCTGAAGCTCAGCCTACTGGTGCGATGTGGATAAAGTTAATGCTAATACATATTTACGAAACTGTTGTCTTGTCACTCCAAAATCCTTTTTCCTTGCTTTCCAACCTTGTCTAGGAAACACAGAAAATTATTGCGGTAGGAGTACTGGGGCCACAGGCAGAAAGCTGATGCTGAGTGCAAGCTCCTCTTCCCCGAGATACCCAACCACGTGAGCAGCATCTTCAGGGAAGGAGTGGGCCAGGTCTGCTGTAGGGATTCAGTGCTGGCACAGCATATATCTGTAGAGAAGCCAAAGCAAGCAAAACCAGAGGCATTGGCAAGATTCTGGAGGTGGCAACTCAGGCAGGGAGGAGGGATGCTGCGAATAGCATCGTTCTGCTGTTGGAAGGCTCCGCGGGCGAGGGGCAGTGCGGCTCGCACGGGCTTGTCTCCAGCAAACAAGGTGTTGTGAAAAGAGAATTGCTCAGCATTTTGCTTGCCCTTTGAAATGCTCTCTTTGCCCATACACAAAGAAATCTGGATAGAAAGAACTTGTCAAAGTTGGAAGAAACTTACTGAAATCCCGCTTCAGAAAGACACGCTCCTGGTTGGGGTGTGTAGGGGCAACTGCAGCGCGGGCCCAGGAGGGTAGGAGGCAAAAGCTAAGCAAGCAGAAGAGGTTTCCAGCCCCAGCTGTGGGTGACAAAGGAGGTGCTTGTGGTGCAGAAAGGACATCAGATATGCGATAAGATTTTGAACAGTACATTAATCTGTGCCCATAAAGCGCTGTCTGCTGACAAACGTGTGCTTTTAGGGGTAGGAGCTTAGCGAAAAGTCTCTATCTCTGTATCAGATCTCTATATGACCTATATGGGATGAAAGCAAGCAGCTTGGTGGAGCACATCTCTGTGATGACCCGCCACCTCCATTCAGGTGTCCCTGCTAACTGCAGGACTTGGGTCATCTTTCCAGACAATACGATCTGAGCGAAGCTGATGCTRGACCCCATCTACCTCATTTGGAATAAAAACCTCCCCGGGTCCCATCCTGCCATCTGGTACATAGTGTCCCTCTCGGAGATTTGCATAATTTTCACTACAGAGCCCAAGCATACCCCGGAGTATGCTCTTGTGTAGTGAAGAGGTAGAAGGACCAAGAATTGGTGAAACTTCCCCCTTGCCTAGCACATTTTCCTCCCCTGGAAGTTCTTTTGGCCAGAGAAATCCCCATGCAAGCTGACCCCAACGCAACGCTGGGCTGAAGAGGTTGCAGCCCCCCAAAGCCAAACCATCCAAGGCGATGCTTCCAGCTCGTGCAAGCCGGCCCTGAGCATCCCCCTCGCCCCCAGGCAAAGCCCTGCTTTCTGACCCAGAAACAGGCTGGTTTCTAACCCAGGTGCTTCGGCTGGGGCGGGTGTTCAGCCTGGCCCTGCTCGCCGGGCATCAGCTACTGCTGCTGGTGACAGACTGTCTCACGCACTGTCAGAGACACTGAGCGGATGCCATGCAGTTTGTGTGTAATTATTTGCCAGGAAACCAGAATTCGTTATTTCCAAAAAGCCATAGGACAGCACTAAGCTTTGAGCCCACGTGTGTTTTTAAAAATGCACACAGATCCCAATACATATCTTTGGCCTCATGCAGAAAATAGAGCATTTTTCAGTGAGGTTATAGCATAGGTTTGTAAAAAAGGTATATTCCTTCTTTCTCTTTTGTAATGATGGTCTTAACCGAGTGAATGATTTAGATACTTTTGCAGAGGAAATCTCAGAGCCGTAACACTTGAATTAAAGTAACAGTTTACAAACTGTTGGTTTTGTAAATGTTAGTGCCATTTCCTCCACAAGTAGGGTCAGAGAGAGCAAGAGACCTGTTGGTGAATTTCTCTTTGAACTCGGTGAGCTCCTGTTTTTATGTTTAAATTATTTCATGCCACATCAATAGCAAATGGTGCTCTGGTTATAAGGCAACTGTTCTCCTGGTGATGGGAGGCAAAACCAGGTAGCTGTGCACCTCCTTCCTCTAGAGAAGTGTTTTATCTCAGGATTAAACAGCTGTCTTTCATGACTTAAAAAATGACATTTTAAATTACAGTCATGAAATAATTTTGTAAAAAACCCATGAAATTCTCTAACAAAAACTTTCAGAATTTGTCCTGATAAGTTGTCATTGACTTAACAGAAACACTTTTTTCCCCTGGCAGAAGTATTTCAGCAGAGCTTTCCCAACTGCGTAACAGGACTCTGCTTCTGCCTTCTAGTAGCGCATTTGGAAGGTGATGGGAACACAGCGGGCGCTCACCAGCCGGATGCAGGAGGCAGGCTCTGGGTAAAGCGGGCTTTACCTCCCCAGTTGCAGATGCAGCCTGTGCTGGGCACGGGAAGCAGCAGAGGCTGGATGCACACCCCAAACTCCGCTTCCCAGGGGACTTCTCCAAACTCCTCTATGAAAGCAAGGAGCCAAACCCACCTTATTGAAAATGAGCCGGTGCAAAAGGCTGAGGGATGTGGGACAGCTTCCCACTGCAGGCTCAACCAGCAGCTTCCCTTGCCATAGGCGAGCCAAGAGGGGTGGTCTTGCAGCTGCTGGGCTGGGTGGGGGTGGCCTGGCCCAGCTGGCCACAGCCGGTGGTTAAAAATCACTGCCCGTTCCTGCACCACCTGCTCCAAATTACCTCCAGCAGATCTCTGCTGTTGCTTCCTACCTGGGGGGAGTGCAGCCCCCCACCCTGTTGTCTCTCCGTGCTGGAAGACCCTTCCCACGGCAGGACGGTGCGCTCCCTTGGCAGCACCGCCTGGGTCTGCGATGCTCCGGGGAGCAGCGGAGCCGCCTTGCCCAAAGCAGGGGGGAGCGGGAGCACAGCCGGGCGAGTTCTGCGCGTCCCAGCGCACCTGATGCGAGGAGGGTGCAGACAGCGAGCAGCAGAGGCTGGATGCTAAACAACTCCCCACCCCGATCCGAATACCCAGTATTTGCACAGTGAGGTGCCGTGGAAAGGCAAGCAGGCAGTTGCAGGCGCTGCGCCGCAGCAGCAGCCAGGCAGGAGCCCTGCATTGCAGGCTGCAGTGACAGKGGGCAGGCAGATGCCTTCAGCCAGAGGAGAGGGCTGTAACCCCCCGCGCTCTCCCAGGGTATCCATCGCTCCATCTGTCAGCATCGCCCAAGTCTTCATTTCCACTACCGCTCCGCTTCCGATTTTAAATAGCACAGTACAACAGGAGCGGCACATCCCAAGTGATGAACCAGCATTTTTACCATGTAATTCCCTATTTAACTACTTTTAACTACAGCATCTTCTCTTGATCTTTATCTGATGAGAGCAATCTCTTTCCGTCGGGAATCAGGTGATAAGCATTTAATCTCCCGCTTCGGTTTTCTTTGGGCTCCTGCATCGCTGACTTTGTCATCAGTTGTTCCGCACTGGGTTATGGAAAAARTGCTTTCATGCCACAATTTGTTGTCTGGTTGATAAACAGGCGTCTTTGGCCCTAGGCAAATTTGTAGTCATTACTTAACGTGTAAGCAGAAATCAAGTGGTTAATGTGAACATACCTCGTAATGTTTCTGGGTGGACAGCATGCAGGAAAACATGAAAGCACCCCAATTTTCAGCCCTGCACCCACAGTCATAGGAGGAAAAGGAACTTGCTATGTTTTCTGACCTTCACTAGGGATCACGAACCAAGTGAGTTGGGGTCCGTGTTTCCCACCCTACGCCTGGTGAGGGTGGGCTGGGCAAAGGCCAGGGGCAGCGCAGCTGGACACAGGTGGTGCCAAGGCTGCCCCCAAAGTGTTTCAGCTCAGATCCTGCCTCCTGCTCCCGGCCTGCCTTTCCCTGGCAGGGCTGGCTCTTGGCATCCTGCACCRGGCCATGGCCATCTGCCCTCCGCTGCGGGGAAACCAGGCTGGTGCCTGCTTGGGAGCGGGGTCACGGCACCCCACATCTCCCCTTCCCTTGCTGCAGGAGCAGTAATCCGGTTCTCCAGTGGACCCCTGCGCACTGCATCAGGAGGGGGACAGCCCCAAGTCCTGGATGACACTGTTGGTTCTTCCGTGACCTGAGAAAGTCACCTTTAATCATTCCCTAACCTGCGCAGTGGGGTCAGTACTAATTTTCCCTCTGCCACTTGCAAAGTGGTTGGGGTCTGGGAATAAAAAAATGATGCTGTTCACATCGTTTCCCCCTTTAGGTATAATAAATTGTTCTTCCTTAAAAAAAAACAAACCAAACAAACAGCAAAAGAGTGAAAAGAAGAAACAACTCCCTTTCCCATCAGATGCACCTTTGAATTATTGAGGGTTACCTGGGGCATTTTCCCAGAGTCCAGGGAGGGTTAGAGATTTGCTTTCTAGGCTCAGCAGCAGAGCTCCTGGGAGGGCTGGGACAGGCTGAGCTCCCCCTGCCCTCCTTAGCTCTTGGCCACAATGTCCCTGTACCCAACCCAGGCACGGAAAGCTGGGCATCATCCCGTCCTCATCACAGGTACAGCTGGGCTCAGGCACTCCCCAGAAAGGGAGGAACCTTAAATAAATGTTAAATACTTGTGCTCAAAACCTTCCAGCCTTTTGCTTCCRATGCAATTGATCTGGGACTAATCGAAAGCAGGTTTTGGCAATGCTGCGGCAGAGACCTCTTTGACACAAACCTGAAAGAACGATTGTCTTATTAAAGTTGCTTAGAAAATGTCACCCACTCTACGYGGAGAGATGTCAGAGCGCCTTGGAAACCTTGAAAGCTTTGAGTGCTGATACTGAAGAAAACCATTTTGATTGGCATCTTGTATTGCCAGAGCAGGGCTACCTGCTTTCCAACCATGCTGGGGTGGAAGAAGACCTGGTGAAATGTTTGTTTCACATGGGGTCAGAAAGAGGACGATGCTGTGGAGCCAGAGATGGGGCAGACCCCGTCAGYGGCTGCAGGTCCAAGGTGTCCCACGGGAAACCCCAATGCGAAGCCTTTCCTAGCTCCAGTAGCACTGCCCTTGATGGGGCTTTGCTTTTCACTCTGAGCTGTTGAAGGTTGCTGCTGGCACCCRGAGGTGTTCGTCTGTCCGTGGTGGGGGGTACTGCTCTGGCCGGTGCTTTTTGGGAGCCTGGGGTGCATGAGCGGGTTGGGGAGCTGCTGGTCTCCCGCAGAGCTGAGGGCTCCAGCCCAGCCTGAAGCTTTGCAGCCTCCCAGGGGCCAGACGCTTTCATTCAGCAGGTGGAACCCTCGGCGGTCCCTGCACCGAGCTTGCCGGTGGGGGTGGTGTAGTTCATGGTGCTGTGCAGCCATACTCCGCCTTGGGGTTGTCCCCAAAGAGTGGGGTGGGAATCGCATGAAAGCAGACGTAAGGGCCCTTCGCTGTGCCGCAAGCACCGGGGCTGCAGCTGGCGCCCTGCCAGCCTGCAGGGACAGGTCGGTCCCCCGGGCACCGGGGCTCCTCCGTGGCCTTGCTGCTGTTACGCCGACTTCTGTCACATTGCGTGGCAGCGGCCGATGCAACGTGACGCGTGGCGTGGGCCCCTCGCTCCCACCCCGACCTGCGCGCGGCCCTGGGCTGGGCACCCCCCTGACACAGATGCTGTGTGGCTGCCCGCGGGCGCTCGGTACGTCACCCCCAGGATTAGGCCGTCTCTAGCAGAGCCGCGGCATCTCGGGGCCAGCTGGCGCTTGCAGCCCCCTCCCGCTCGCAGCTTTAACACGGCAACGCGCCAACACCGACACCAGCAGAGCAGTGAAACGCATGGAAACACTTTGTTTCCCTCCGACAGCAAATTTGCTCCTTTGCGTCTCAGTCCTCAAGCGTGTGGAGAAAGAGCCCTTTGCCACGCTCCTGCAGCCTCCGAGCTGGCAACCTCGGGCCGGTTTGAAAAGCAAAATCAACTGGCAGCAACCAAGCCACTCCGCTAATAGCCTTTCTCATCTCATTTTTTTAATAAAACGTGGAAATACAGTAATCACCACCAGCTTGAGTCGGTGAGACTGAGAGCAGGTGAAAGAGAAACGTTGGGAAGAAGGAGAAAGTTGGGACGAGAGTTTAGCATGAAGAAACGCCTCTGGATTTGAGGGTGCTTCCTGCCCCTTCGGGAGCCGGCTGGGTGGTCGTGGAGGCTGGTGGGTTTGGTGGTGGGAGCTGCCATTGCTCCAAGAAGGACAGCGCTGGGGGAAGAGCAGCCCGGCGGCAGAGCTCATCCTCCTGCAGACAGGCCTGGAGCAGGGGCTCTTCTCACATGCCGCAAGTCAGGAGGAAGAGGCCAGCACCTGTCCTTAGCCCTCAGCTTTTGAGATTTCCTTGCAGCCTCCATGCAAGCTCACCTGGTAAATACCACGGGCTCTCTGCGAGCCAGTTACCAGATGTGGCTATTGGGAAAGAGGAGATGGGGTTTTAAATCTTGCTGTGGAGGAGTGAGGAAGGCTGCGCAAGATGGCAGCAGATGAGAAACTCCTCCCTGATGTGTTTTTTGTCTGGTCTCTGCAGAGTGACCTGCTGGCAGCTCCCGGTGCAGCCGTGGCGGCAGAGGCTGAGCCGCCGGCTGCTCCCCGAGGGTATGGGACACCGTGGGGTGTGCGGGTCAGCGCTGCTTCTTTGGGTGCTTCGGGAGCAACCTGGAGGTCTGTCCTTCCACCCGAGGTGGGGAGAAGATGCATTCAGACGTTCGGGCAGCCCTCGGCGTGGCGCAGGGCRGATGGGCACCGCTGTCCCTCGAGTGTTCAGTGCCTGGCAGGGCAGCTCCCAGTGAGGGCTTGCCTTCTCCTGCTCACCAGGACGATGGCCTTTCTGGCCCGGCCCCACGTCGTGGTGCTAACAGTGTCTGCTGAGAAGGAGCCTGGAGCCCACCAGATGCAGGCTGGTTTTGCTGGTCGCGTTTTCCTCGCCACCTCCATCACTCTTGCTGGGTGCCAAGCATATCGGGTGCTGCCGACAAATAATTTAAATTATTCCTAGTAAGCCTTGAAATCAAATTGCAACAGACATCTGCTTCTCATCCGGCTGCCCTGGCGCACAGAAACGCAGAATTATCCTGTGGCTTAAAAACCCAAACGAGGTGCGTTGCCCTGAGCTGCAGACAGCAGTGCTTATGCGGGGGCCGCGCTGCCCGTTCTGCCCGATCGGCTCACCCCGCCGCTCGGGCGGCCCAAGGAGAGGGCAAAACTGGGGGTGTTGTGGAGCTGAGGTTCCTGGCAGGGACCCGGCAGCGCGGAGGGCAGCAGGGGCGACGGAGCCTGCACGGGTCATGGCGGCAGCGCTGGCTTTAGCGGAGGCTTTTAGGCATTTCCGTTAATAGGTTTCAAACATAACCACCATTAGTCCCTCCACAAAGAGAAAGTCTTCATTATGCAAATTCTCATTTTAAAGCTTTATTCATGTGCTTCCTGGCAGGCTTTCCTTTAATCTCAAGAGCAAGATTGCTTGGAATTACCATATACCCTTGTTAATTGCATTAAAAAAAAAAAAATTCAGCAGAGGTTGTTTTTGCCATAATCAAGAGTGATTTTGATTAGTACTTCTGGAAATCAAAATGTTTCACTGGGAATGGAGAATGAGGATGGCAGCGTTACCTTGTCCCCCGCGAGGAGCAGGGGCCATCCCAGCCGGGGGGCTGTGTCCCACTGCTCTCAGCTGGCTGTGCCCCGGGCCGGGGTGATGTACCGCTGGCGTCAGCCGTCCATCCCGCTGCCGCGGCGGGTGCAGGGGGCTGAGTTTCTCCCCCACTTCGCTTCTGGGCAGAGCCCTGCCTCCCCTCGCCCCAGCGGGCTGCTGACAGGCATGTTTGTACAGAGGCATGTCCCTGGTTAGTCTGTCTTCCCTGGCAGCCACCAAGGAGCTGGAGAAAGTTCAGAGTCTGCTTTTCAAGTTGGAATTAACTTCAGGAGGAGGTCTCTGTTCAGGAGACAGCCTGGGCACGTCTCTGGAGAGAAGTGCAGCTGCAGTGAAGTTGTCCTTACCCGCCTGGCCTGCCAGCGCTGCTCCCGGAGACTGTCCGTAATGCCCCAGCTCCGAGGAGCGCTGCTCTCCCTATGCACATAGAACTGTGCTTTGGTCTTAGTAGTCAGCAAGAACTTGAGATCTGCAAGCGGAGAGCATTGGCGAGTCTGAAGCTCTGGTCCATGCTGACTGGGATCACTGCTCTGGCCGGTGGCGGCGTGCCGTTGCCTGCTCCAGGAGAGGTCCCTGGGGACCCTGGTGCTGCCAGAGGCACCCCAGCTGCTGCAGAGCAGACCTGTTTGCTCCCCGCAGACCTTTGGGGCTGTATCTTTGCTGAGACAGCGGGAAACGCCTCCGTGAGGGTGCAGTCCAGCACCAGCAGTGCGACACGGCCCTGTGCCCAAAAACCCTCCATCCCCACCGCCCTGCCCAGAGGTGCCAGCGCAGCCGTGGATGCCCTGCAGACGGAACCACCTGCGTGTGCCGACACCGTAACTCAGAGCCAAAAAGACAAGGTGGGTCGCTGGGGAGACCCTGGTGCTTTCGGTTACCTCGGCACGTGCTTTCCTCCTGCTCTCCCACCCGCTGCCCTCTGCATCGCTCCTAAGGTAGATGCATAAAAGTCAGGCAGTTTGAATTACTTTCCGCTGCCCTTGTACCTGCTTTGCATTCTCCCGTAATCTCCTGGGCTGTCAATCTCATACCGTCATGGGCTCTCAATTCCCAGGGAAGCTAAACACATACATATCGCACAAAGAGATCCGTGGGCTGGTGCTAAAAATGGAATACACCTCACTCTGGGTGCTGCAGACGGCCTAGCAATATACTGGGTGTGAATTATGATACTGTAATTCAAGCTTTGTCAAACAGTGGGGCTTAATTAGACTATATATATAATTGTAAAAACTAAAAAGCTGACGAGTACAATTGCGCGTTTGAGCTGCCTGCTACAGAAAATAATGAGGAGAGAATACATTAAGGCACAAAACCCTTCTACCTTCAAAGAGCAGCTAGCTCTGCTTAAAAATACCCCCGGCAAGGCGAGGGTCCTTGGCGAGAGGCGGGGGAGCCTGCAGCACTGGCTCGGCCATAACTCGCCTCTGTTTTACAGCATCCACCCAGCACAGCTGCAGCCTTGGGGTCCCCCCACCTCCCCTGTCTGGCGTTGGGGGATTCGTATTAGGTACCACGAGATGTCCTGGCTCGGTTTCTTTTGATTGTCATATTAAAGAAAAATATGGAAAACGTGTCTCGTTCGCCCGTTTTCCCCCCCGCCATAGACCTGCAGTCCTGCAGATGCTCCAGTGCCCTTGGCCAGCCGGCACACAGGGCTTGAATCGCCTCCCAGCTGCCCCTGAGGATGTGCATTTGCTCCCAGCAGCCAGAGACAAGAGTTCTTCCAAGGACCCAGTGCAAGGGTGGGGGAAAAAAAACCCCAAACTAGCCTAGTCATCAACCCCGGCGAAGATCCCGTACTGCTCCCCGACACCGAGCAACCAGCGGAGGATGATTTTGCATATCAGTGGTTTTATAGTCCTGTAACAGGTTGCAGGCAGCGTGGGTACGTCCCACAGGGGAGGTGAAATGTCAGGGTATGCACGACCCTGACTGCTGAGCATGCATTACAGACAAACACCTCTGCAACTCAGCAGCGGGCTGCTTGTGAGCTCTAGTATGTAGCAACATGCCCCAGCTTCTTCCACAGAGTATAAACCCTTAATATAAAGATACTCTGTGCTGTGCATGGGTTCCCATCAGAGGATGGGCTTTGGGAGCCTGGGAGAGCCAGTCCTCCAGCAATTGCAGAGCGGGACCAGGGCTGCAGGAGCAAAGGGATTTGCACGAGACAGCGCAGGGAGCAGCAGTGCTGCCTCCCGAAAAACTGCGTTTGCAAGGTAAACATGCGTACCGAGTGCTGGTTGGGTTTTAAGCATCTGGCTGTGAAGTGCCGGGTTTGTTACCGCTTAATAACTGAATAAAAGAATAAGGAGGAGRGCATTCAGCTCTTATCTGTCGGAGCGAGCAGGCAAGTTTGCGTGCCTTTGACGGCGGTGCTYGGTTATTGATCCATAAAAGGTGTAATACGTCTCTATAACACCCTTTGCATGAAATAAAGACGTTGTCAGCTTCAATTAACTGGCAATCTTTATTAATCCTTGCCAATGCCTAGGAGATTCCTGGGTTTAAATTGCCCTGGAAAAGGATCTCCATTTGCCATGGGCAGTGGTGGGAAAGCCCTGGGAAAGGGGCTGTGCCAAGCACTGCAGCTCCTAGGGAAGGTTTTACCGGGTGATTCAGTGCGTCAACACTTTTCCTAACCTTCACACGGGCTGCGTGCACGCCTCTCCCCGGCGGGGAGGATTCCCCCGGGATGCAGCTGCAGCCCAGGACGCGTTAGCGGTTGCTGTTTTACATCAGCCCCGGGAGGATGGAGGCCCCCTGAGCACCTTTCACCGCCTCCGGACCCGCTGGTTGCCAGCTGGCTCTTTGGAGGGTGATTTTGGAAGCGGCACCCTCCTCTCATCCTGTGGTGAGAGATGCCAAGGGGAGCCGTCACCAAACCCGGGGAGGTGTAAGTGCTGCTCAGCTGGCGGGTCTGGTAAGCCCCCCAAAGCCAGGCGGGGGGGCGCCCATCTTTCAGGGCACTCCCATTCCCTGCAGGGCCCGTGGCCTTGCCAGGGAGGCATCTTCATGCAGCCCCAGGAACCCTGTGGCCCTTCAGCGGAAGAGCGGGTGAGCTGCACGCACCCCGGGGGCTGTCCGCTCCCCCTCACTTTGTGTTTGGGCTTCTACGTCAAGGTGAAGCACGGGGAGGATGCGCTAACGGCAGGGCTCAGTGTGCAGCAAATCAGCGCCCTTAACATTTACTTAATCACGGAGAGCAGAGGGAGCGGGGGGAGAGGGAAGGGACGGCTCCTAGCATACCAATGTGAGTCTTGGTGCCRCCACCATATCCCTCCTGCCAGCTCGCCCTGCCCGCCGCAGAGATGGGGAACCGAAACGAAACGTGGCGACGGCATGTTTCCCCCAGTCGGGTTTGTAGCGCTTCTCATCCTGCCACGGCCGCGCTGCGGTTTTCCCCTTCCCCCTTTTTTTAAGCACAGTTTAAAATAGAAAGACAAGAATGGTGGAGCCCTGCCGGTTCCTGAAAATCCAGTAAAGGCGGGGGAAAGAGCCACGCTGGGAAAGGGAGCCTGCATGAAACTGCCAGAGTAGCAAGCTTGGGACAGTCGGCCACAGCAGTAATGAGCTTGTGGGGGTCTCAGCAGAGACGTGCTGGTGGTTTGGCAGCACCCCGTGCAAGCGCTAGAGCTGGGCTGGTGGTTTTTTGGCGCTGTGGATGGTCTTGCGTGTTCCTTACTTTGCTCCTTTGCACCGACAGACCACTTGATAACCCTGCAGCTTCATTCAGGCTGTCAGAGCGGGAGAGCATCGCCTGTCTCACGGTGCCAATATTTCACCAGCGATAAGGCCCAAGAGGCAAATATTTTGGCAAGGGAGCGGAGGGGCGTGCGGGGAGGCTGAGGGTGCCAAGCACAGCCCTGCCGCGCTGCTGTGCTGAGCGAGGGGCTCGTCCGCATGCCTCGCTCTGCGGATTTCACACGGTGGTAACTGGGCTCCGCCTGCAACAGGGCATTGCCCGCTGCCGGCTGTTCCTCCGGGCTCACAGGTGAAGGGAGGGGAAGCGTTGGCATCCTTCATCTTGATGAGAAAGGCAGCCGTGGGCTGGGACATGTATTACACACACACCCCCAGCAGTAGCTTAACACCCAGTGCTTTGCCAGGGGAGGGAAGCCCATAGCAACTTCCCAGCCATAGACCCTGCATTTAAATCACCCTCAGGTTTGCTGAGTGTACATTTATATCGGTGGCAAGTGAAACGAGATGTGATGTCTGAGTAAGTGAAACCGGAGCTGGAGGTGTTGCAGTACTTAGTGACCACTAGAAGTTTTTCACCGAAATGCTGATACCTGCTTTCTGATGGACTGGTGCCTTCCCGTTGTTATTGTCCTTGTCAGTAAAGCTTTAAATTTATTCATGAAGCACGCTGGAGCTCAGGTGGCAATAGCTAAATCCATTTAGCAGTAGGAATAAGAGGAAAGCCATTTTAATGTTCTCTTGCAGTGCTGCAGTACTTAGCAAACCCAAAGGATATTAATTACTCAGCATGCTCTGAGATGTAAAAGCATGAATTTATCAAGACAAATACATTCAGAACTAGGGTAAGTCAACAGTAATTAACGCGATGCAAAAAAAAAAGATGGAGAAAGGAAGGATTAGCTGGCCCTATCGCAGGAGAACACGGCGTAGCACCGAGTTATCCCTGGGATATTATAAAGTGCCTGGAGTTGTGGTGAGGCATCTCTAACAAAAAAATCTGCCTGTGCCTGTCAGGTGTATCCCTGGGATGGGGGTTTGGTCCTGGTTTGCATTACCGAGGCTGAATGATGCAGGCGGTCTCTGAAATGCTAAGTTGTGCTTGGCAGCCAGCAGCAGCATTTTCATATGAAGCCTTTGGTGTTGGAAGGCACTTGTGAAGAAGAGGTGCGTAGGGCTTTTTTGTTTTTCACCGAATTTGTCTGCGCTGTCCCAATGTTTTCATGGTGTTTAGCAAACGTATAATCGTGAGCACAGCCACAGATGAGTGGCAGCAGCTCGAGAGATGAATTGGTAGGCTCTGCTTGACAAATTTAAGCGTAGCATGTGTTTTTATACCGCATCCATTAGGGCAGACAAATGGAAAATCCAGAGATGACTGCTCTGCAATTTAACAGTCATAGCATTCGGAGAAGGCTGATGTCTTCCTCATCACTGATGATGGGTCAGGTTCAGAAAAAGGCAGAAAGCCCTCTAAAAACTAAAGCAATTTGAGCAAACAAGTCTAGCCGCRCCATATTTAAAGGCGGTTTACTTTGTGCAGAGCGAGTACAACCAGTGCTGATTCTTTGTCTCCAGGTCATGGGGATGACCCAGGTGACTTCAGCCTAGAAGATGCCCTGTATGACCTCAGCACCAAGCGACGTAAGTCACATTTATTTATTCTTTTAACGAGGAGAAAACAAATAGATGTTAATAGATGCAATTTGTTCTTTGGGATTTGATGCCAGTGGGAGGGTGGTGGAGGATATGGGCTACCTCATCGTCTTCCCCGGGGAGATGCAGTGTCCAGGCTTGCCAACAGGTGGGACTGGGGATAGTCCTGGAGAAGCTGGGTGCTGACCTTGTGCCCTTCACTTTCTGATTCCCGGCAGCAAACCGCAGAGGCACACCAGTGCTTTGACGTAGCAACAGCACTGACCACATCTTTTTGGCTTCCTTGCCAGCGTTAGTAACACCTACCATCAAACATGCCCCTGCTTGCCTGGAAGATAATGCATTARCCTCTCTCCTTCTCCAGCCGGTGAGGGCAACCCGCTGAGCCCGGCCGGGCAGGGGCAGCGCCGGGTCCTTCCCTGATCCCACTGCARCGCGGTGCTCGGGGAAGGCAAACGGCGTGTTGGGTTGTTGCTTTGCTTTGTTTAATTTCAAGCGTAACCCGTCAGTTAAAGGAAAACTCGTTTCTGAAGGGGTTGCCTTGTTGCTGGCATGCTGATATTTAATATTTGGCTTTGAAATATATAATTTTTATATAAGCGGGGACCAGGCTGTGTCACTGAGGGGACAGCGGTGCCTGGCAGAGCTCAGCCTCGGGCCTGGCAGAAACAGCGGTGAGGTCGGGGGGGGCCGGCGGGGGGTTTGCACCACCCTGGGGGGAGGAAATTCAGCGGGGCAGCTCTCATTTTACACCCAAAAGAGATAACCTAACTGCCAGCACAGCAGCTGATGGGAGGAGGCTTGTCTCCCTCCCAGGGGCACGTCGCACGCCTACCCCCAGTGCTGAGGGCTGAGCCCAAGTCGGGTCTGCACCGGGACACGTTGCCAGCTCCCCTGCACTGCCTGGCCGCGGAGGCATGGCAGCAGAATTGCAAACACCAGTGCCCAGGACCCCTCACTGCCCATGCCTCCCCACGTGGTTCATGGTGACCATCCCCAGACCCAGCGTCTGGCCGGGCGGTAGTGGGGAGCGCTCTGTGAGCGATGCCGGCGCCTGTGATCGCACAAAATACACCTACAAGTATTTAAGTGAAAGCTATAACAGGCTTTGAAACCTCTTACTTTATGGTCTGACAACACACAGACCCTTGTGCTGTGTTACGTTGGAGTTTACGAGGAATAAAGAGTCGGGACGCTCCATGCATCTCTCCTGTGGCGTGCYGTTCAGCAGGAGGGGGATAGGATAGACCGTGGGGTATCAGACTTGGTCACGGGTCTGAGGGATCTCATCTAGGATTTTGCAAGCCCTTTAATACAGTATGTGGGGAGACCTGGTTAGAAACGCCTAACGGCCACCTCGTGCAGAGGTGCAGCAGCGTTTCCCCAGGCTGGAGTCCCAGCTGTGAGCGGGGGGAAGAGGCAGCGCTGTCCCCGCAGCCTCCCCCRGCTGCTGCATCCCGCTCTGGACTTCATCGCGTCAGCCCCAGAATAAAAGCAAATGAAGGGTCAGGAGTCAGGTCACATCAAACCGTACCGGCACACTGGAAATGAAGCCCAGCAGAAGCACTCCGGTATTCAGAGACGCAAATGGAAATTAATGGGAATAGAGCAGCCACAACTCTTGCTCATAATTTATTCATATACTTGGTAATGCTAGCCACTATTAATAGATAGTGGTTTACAGGGGGTGAAAAAAATAAATAATCAACCCCCCCGAAGGCTGACTGTAGCTTGTTTTAGCCCAGGAGCGGCCAGGGGAGCTGGGATCGGAGCATCGAGGCGTCACCAAAATTCCTCCAGCTGACAGGGAACCTCCCGTACATAATGCAGCACTGGAAATTATCTGTCATTTAACTAACCGACCGGGCAGGGGACAACAAAACATTGGCAGCTTACTCTTGTTTTCCACGCTGTTCTGTACAGTATCTGTCCTTGCTCTGTTTGCTGCTGTCTCCGGGAGTCTTAATTCGGAGCAGTTTATTACAGCTCTCTGCTTTCCGCGCGGCGGGATGCTGGCCTGCACGGAGGTGGTGTTTGGCCCCAGATGCAGCTGGGCCCAATCCTGCATGGGGCTGCAGCTGCTCGCCCTCGTGCACAGGCGGTCCCGCTCCCTGTGGCCACGCGCCGTGTGCGTGGGGATTTCGTGGCTCTGGGCTGCAAGTTTACAAATGCAGACCAAYGATGGTCAGCTGGAAAGCTCATGGTGCAATCTTTGCCATCTGTTCTCAAACCAGAAGTGAYACATTTTCGGTGATGCCCATGACTAACATTTTCCTCCCCGTTTCTTTTGTCACAGCCACTCCCAAGGGCCCCAGAAAGCCGGCAAGTGGGACAGGTGAGACCTTCTTGCGTGCATATCATTTAAGCACAGTGCGGGGTTTGCTTCCCACGGGGGTTTGAACCGCGCGAGTCCGCTCGTGGGCTGCGCGTGTGCGGCTGGGTGCTGCTGCCTTAGCAGAGGCTTTGGGACACCTTCGCTTTTGGCTGTGAGAAAGCTGGTGCCGGCATGCACATGTGCACTCCTCCTGTACGGCCAAAGTAAATGCAATATTGATATTTCTGTCCAGGCTGAAGGCGAGTGGCAGCAGAGCATTTACAGCCAAGGCTGAATTTCGCACACTTTGCAGTATCCTAATGGAAAAGACACAAATCACCGCTCAGCTACACAAGGGCTTTTGTTTCTGGCTGCGTGGCACCTGCTAGCTTTCCTTCCAGGAGGGAGCCCAGAGGATATTTTCCTTCCTTTTTTCACTCCAAGATATCCCCGACCCCCACAGAAAGGCCCAGCCTGGTGACATTTCCCCATCCAGGGAAAAATGTCTCTCTGACTGTTTGTGCCCGTCAGATGTGCTGGCTGGCCGGCTCCACAGCATCTGCCCCRGTTGAGGAAGCTCCCTTAAATTCACCCGAGTTTCATTGCCAGCAGCTCCTCTGGCCAAACATACCTACTTAAATATAGTGCGGTCACAAGAGGCAAGGGTTGCTCAACCCCATCACAGGAGCCTGAAGTAAACTGCAGCGGGGGAGCGCTCAGAAGTGAACCTGCTCGCCCCTGCATGAGGATCTTGGCACAAATTTAATCTTGGCACAAATCCGACTGTCCAGCTCCTGGGCCACCATGGTCTTTGGCTAGGGACAAGAAAAACCAAGTGCCAGAAGTACACGCAGGGCTTCGTCGTTTGGATCGCAGCCCGAATGAGAGGCCGTTTGATCCAATAAATCCTCCCCGGGAAATGGACACATGCCGAGGCCGAGGCTTCGTCTCGGCGAGTTTCTTCTTCCCCAGGGAGTGCTGTTTGGATGAGTGGTGGCACCGAGGGGCTCCCCTGGCGGGTTCCTGTGCCCTGGCCCCATCTCGCATGCATGCTCCGCTTGGCCCAGGGTCACTCGTGGGTGGCTGTGCAGGGAGCAGAGCAGGTCCCAGCCACCGGCTCGATCCCTGCAGCACCTTCTCATCTGCAGCCTCCGCCTCTCGGGAGATGCCGCAGGACACCGGCAGGTCTCCCCCCAAAATGCATTATTTTGGGGTCGCTCAGGCTGGGGGTGGGCGGCAGCCACAGCTCGGATGGGGAGAGTTAAACGATAGCCAGGCTGATCTGAAGGCTCTGCAGCATGGTTGCGATGGAGCAGCAGAGCAGGTGGACGTCCTTTTCGGCTCCAGGCTGACGCGGGCGCCGGTGGCCTCCGGCAATGGTGCAGCGTCACTTGCACAGCACCCGCAGAGCTGCCGCACGGGGGACGTATGCCGAAAGCCTCGCACCATCCCCACAAACAATGGGGGTTTTAACTATCCCTTCTCTCCTGCAACAGGCTTTGATTTGGCTGATTACTTTGACACCCCTCTGGAGACTACCACCAAACCAGCCAAGCCGACTCCGAAGCCCTTCCCCAGGCCGGGGAAGCCAGGTACTGCGGAGCTCCCCTGCACCCCAGGGAGGGTGCACACGTGCTCGCCTTCAGGGCTCTGGATGGGGGAAAACACTCCCTGAGGTAACCAGGAGCCATCCCAGCAGCCGGCAGGCTGGGATCAGGCGTTGACAGATGAGCTGCGGCAAGTTTTGGTGACCACCTCCTCCTGTTCCGCTGTCGTAGTGGAGCCGGCAGAGGAGATGCTCCAGGCTCTCACTGACATGCCAGGAGGGCTGGCACCAGCATCTCACAGTCCTCCCTCCCTCGCTGCCCACGCACCCCTGCCCAAGCCATATCAGGGGGCTTCGCCAAGCAGCATTTGTAAAAGCTTTTAACCAGGACGGAGCCGTTAGCTGTTGTTAGGTGGGAGATTTCATCGACGAAGTAGCACATCCTTAAGTATCGTTTCGGCTGCGCCTGGTCCTGCTCCTGCATGCCACGGGTAGCTGGTGGGGTGGCACGGGGCTGCCCTCGCCGTGGCAGAGCACCCGTGAGCGAGTGGTGGCATGCGTCCCACCGGCAGCGTGTTTGGGGGGGATTTTCCCGGCAGCCCTGCTTGTCCCCTTCTCAAATTCAAGCCCTGCTGACACATGTCCTGGCACAGGGGATCCCCATGAAGGTGCCTGCCACCCACACCGAGGGCTCGAGCATCCCCGGGGCACCGACGGGTGGGGGTTGCCCCCAGTGTTAGGGGCAGCTGAAGCTGTGGAGAGACCAGCGCACTGAACCGCCCCAGCGCAGCCCCCGTCTCCATGCGGGGAGGGGGTTCCCCTCCCAGCGCTCATCCGACTGCACGTTTCAGAGAGTAACATCATTTTGGTCTCTTTTTTTTTTTCCTCTCCCTTCAGACAACAGCTTTTGGGATGTCATCCGCACCACCACGACCAAGCAGCCAAAAACTACAAGGGCCCCCCCCAAGCATAACCCAGGTGAGCGTGAGCTCCCCAGCCCCCATGGCTTCACCCCAGCTCTGCTGCCGGCACAGGCAGAGGCTTCAGGATGTGCCGTGAGGGCGGCGCTGCCCCTCGCCCCAGTATTTCCAGCCTCTAGTCTGTTTGTTCACATGGGGCACCTAGGGGAAAAAAAAAAAAACAAAAACCACACGGCAGACAGGGTATCTCAGCATTACCCGGCACTTCCCTGGGGGTCTTGGCGGCTGCTGGACCATTTTGCATTCCTCTGCCTGTTTTAAGGCTGTGGGCTTGCTGTCCTCCCTGGGACGGCACGGCACAGCCCAGCCGTGCCGGGCTCCACGGGCACACCCGTCCCACGGGCTCAGGGCACCCTGTCAGCCGGGCGCTTTGCTGCCTGCTCAGGCAGAACTTTGGCAATAGGTGCTCCCAGGCTTAAAAAAAAAAAAAAAAATCAATTTTGGATCAGAATAAACTAAGGTGTGAGCTGGCAGGAGGGCTGAGGAGCTCGGGTTGGCTCCGTGCCACGGTTTCAGCCGCCGTTTAGCAAAGGCAATAGCTGCTCTGTCAGAGCCGGGCTGCTCAGGGGACCAGCTGGGTGGTTCACGGAGGAAAATAACACCAAGCAATCAAGTCGCAGGCCGCTCCAGCCGGCACGCCAGCRCGGCACAGCTGCCTCCTTCCCCTCCCAGGCGTCCCCATTCCGGCGCTGCTGCTGGCTGGGCCCTTGGGAGTGCCTGTTTGGCTCTGACCTTCTCTACCCGGCTTGATTTATCCAATTGCCTGGCGCTCGAGCCACAGCGCGAGACTGTTTCTGCGGGAAGAACACGACATTTCTCACCACAGCAGCGTGGTGGGGTGGAACGGGATGGGTTTGGAAGATCTGCCATGACACTGCATAGCAAAACTGGGAGATGCTTGTGTCGGGGGCTTCATCTCTTTCACCAACACTTTTCCCTGGCAAAGCTGAGCGTTGCCTTGATTAATTAATTAATTGCAGAGTTCCCCAGGCTGTGGCCAGCACTGCTAACCCCTGTGTTGTTTTCTAGCAAAGAATCCTATGGATTTTGACTTGGCTGATGCCCTTGATGATAAGAACGATGGGAAAGGTGGTGGGAGGCCGGACATAAGGCCAGGTGAAGGTACGTTGACTTCCCTTCTCCATCCTACTTGCCACCAGCCGCGCTGTCCCCCGGGAGATCCTCCCTGGTACAGGCTCTCGCTGCCAGACACCGTCCCCGCTAAGTGACGGGGTAAGGAGAAACAAAGGCTCTGCCTTGCCCGAGGCTCCTGCCCGCAGCCAGCACCCCGCTGCCCTGCCCGCGCAGGGGAGGGGGACGTTTCCGCAGGCAGCGCAGCCCCTTCCTCCGGGGCCGTGGGGAGGGAAGGAGCCCCCGCCTCGGGAGTCCTTGGCAGAGAGGGGCTCTGCCTAACGACCTGTTGCCTGTCTGCAGGTTTCTTTCCCAGGGTCTCTTCTGACCCATTAAATTGCGGTGATTGTGTTAAGTTCCCCCTCGTCCTTGTACCTGACAGCTATTTAACCGAGGGCATGTGCTGTTGGGGTTCGCGGTCATTGCCAAGACATAAATCTAGAGCAGGCTTCGGTCCTGGCATAACATATGCTATGGGCTGGGAGATTTTTTTTCCATCTCTAAAATACTCTGGTGAATGAATCATTTGTCTGCGAGGATTGTTCCCTTGAGCGCTTGAGCTAGAAAACAGACTTTGCACGGCTAGTTTATTGATGTCGAGATGGCCGTATACCCTGCTCACACGTGTAATTAATAGTCAGATATTTTATTAGATTGTATTAACTAGGTGACTTGTCTGCACTTTGATATTCTGGGCTTGTTGAGGTTTCAGACTCCTGCAGGAAAGGTTGGGGCGTTGAACCGCTGGAACGTGGCACCGGTCACAAACCAGCACGCGCATTCCCCCAGCATTGCTGCGCCCTGGACTGCCTGGGACCTCGCCCAGTTCTGGCATAGTCAGGTTTTTTTTTTTTCCTTTTTACACTCATTACTAAGCCCATAAATCTGTTTTTTGTGGTAAGCTGGTGAATAAGGCAGTCTCTTCCAGGCTGTTAAGGCAAAGGTAACCCTTCCCAAGGCCCAGCATCAGAGAAGGAGCCTTTTGCTGGCTTGACGTTGGGTCTCTTCCCCCATCACGTGCCTTGCTGTGCCCCGAGGCTCCCTCTGGGACCGGAGCCGAGGGGTTCAACAGCTCCACTCATTCAGCTGCTGATTCCCAGACTGTGTTTCTCTGCGCCTATCCTACACGAATTAAACATTCCCACTACAACCGTGTCCGAGAGAACTTTTGCACCTGTACCAAGCCGTGCCGGTGCTCAGTTCTTCCACTGGAGCTGCTCTGTCCCTCCGGGAAGGAGGAGAGTCAGCTCCCCACTGCAGGACCCTGGGCCAGGCTGGCGCTGCCAGGGGCTCGCCAGAGGCAGGGCAAGGGCACGCCGGTCCCCGGTGCCACTGCACACACAAACCGCTTCTTCCTCCCTCCTCCTCTGCTAGCTGAGGCTGAGCAGCCAAAATGTTTCATAAACCCGTAAATACGTCAGTCATTTTGGTTAAAAAAAATAATAGAGTAGTATGTAAACTTTGATTCAGGAGTATTTCTTTCAAGCAAGACTTAAAGTCAATTATTACCTCTTTTATGAGCTTAAAATAATTTGGGGTTAAACGTTTTGTTAACGTTTGGTAATTGCAAGTGAAGCAGAACTGCTTATTAACTGGTCCCTGTTCTCGCTGGGGATGGAGTAGCTGGCTGACTGGGAGCCACTGGTTTAAATGGGTGTGCAAACCCCTGCTCTGGGCCCTGCTGCACAGAAAGCCCCACACGGCTCTTCAAAATAGACTGAGAGTTTTAGAGAAAATATACTCAGATGAATAGAGCAGCCTCCATCTGCCCAGCAAAGAAACATTTCCCCAGGAGCAGGGGTTTGCAGGAGGCCAGTCCCATCCTGGGTGCGTGATGATCGCAGGTGACCCCCGCCCAGAATCCCCCAAAAGTCCCGTTCCCAGGCCCTGCCCATCCAAAGGCACTTGGTTTTTGGGATCCCTCTCATGCCAAGCAAGCCACACGCTACCTTTCCTGCCCATTATGTTGTTCTCTAGCCAGGTCTGGCTGCATTTGCCCTTTGGCGTTTTGCAGGGTGAATTCAGCTTTTGCAGGTTGAGAGGGCGAGCTCCCCCACTGCCACGGAGCACACGGGAAGCCCGTGCCAGCTCTCCACGGGGAAGCCCGTGGCCGCTACCTCCTGGTGGGGCCGCATCTCCCTTCGGGTGCCAACCACCATTTGTTCTTGTTATTTTTAAAGCATTTTCAGATGATGACCTGGCCGGCATCGTGGATGGCGGCTACAGCCCAGACAAGAAGAAAGGTAAGTGGTGACCTACGTACGTTTGTTTGCTTTAGCGGTCGCGTCTCAGGCAATAACCGCTCTTTCAGCCAACCTCCTAGAAACTGCCTTGTGCGGAGCGGCGCTCGCCTTCTTGACAGGGGCGTGCGCGCGGGGAAAGGGGGTGTCTCAGGGGAGCACCTAGTTTTTGGCCTCTACAGTCACACCTTGTGCCAGTGGTTGGAGCTGCTTGTTTTTGATCCCGTGGAGGCTCTGCAGCTCCAGCTGCCACCAGGGCAGATGGGACCCCCATCTCCCCTACCACTTCAAAAGCAGGTGCCCGCCCCTGTGCCGTCAGAGGCGTTTGCCTTCCACCATGCGACCGGTGATGGTTGAAACAAGGAGGAAAACCAGCAACAATCGGATAAGCCTGCACGTTTGCAAGGATTCACAGCATTAAATATTAAAAGCAGTCAAGTAAAGAGATGAACACCACGAGCCCAATCAACATTTAATGAATCCCTGTGCCAAGGACAAACCACATCGGAGGCATTAATACAATGCTGACCTGCTTCCATAAATTCAAGATGCAAGTGACTCAGTAAGGACTGCACTTCCAGCAGGAGCAGCTTCTCCTCCCAGCCCAGTTTCTCCAGGGAAGGTGATGTTAAAATAGACTTCAAGCCAAGTGAAGATTCCCTGACATTAGGGAGCTTAGCCAGTCACCTCCCTGTGACGRCACAAGCATGCTGCGTGACTATCTGACAACATTTCATTTATCCGCTCTTCACACCGAGAGCGGCGCGGGGCGGAGGTGAGGTTAACTGTTGTGCAGGCAGAGGTGTGCCCGCAGAGGCTCTCCCCAAAGCTCCCCCCAAGCACGTGCAGCGGGAGAGAGGAGCAGCTTCAGACCCCTCTGAAAAGCAGCGTCGAGCTGCCCTGGGCAGCCAGGCGGAGGCGCGGGGCAGCAGAGCCACCGTGCCCCAGGGGGGCATACGCTCGCCCCCAGCCCAGGGGTGCCCCTGGGGCTGCGCTGCTGCCCCTTCCCTGCGTGCCTGCTCCCTCCCGGGCTGCCCAGCACAGCAGCGGGGCGAGCAGAGGGGCACGGGGCCRCTGATGGGCTTGTGTCTCTTGCAGGTGCCGGGGGCAGCACTGACAGCAACTACGGCGGAGGTAGGTACCGCTGGGGCCATGGGGTCGGCAGTGGGATGGTGGGATGGGATGGGTGGTGTGTGTGCCCCCACCGCACAGCACCTCGCTCTTTCTGTGCCCCACAGACAGAGTGGCAGAGACGGGGACGATCGCCGGCATCGCCAGCGCCCTGGCCATGGCACTCATTGGGGCCGTCTCCAGCTACATCTCCTACCAGCAGAAGAAGTTCTGCTTCAGCATCCAGCGTAAGTCCCCCCCGACCGCCTCGGGTGCAGAGCGAGCACCTCCCTCTTTGGTCCCTGAACCCTGCCGCCATTTTCCAGCCTGGAGACAGGAGGGGGTGTCAGCCATCCAGTGACCCGGAGCTGGCAGAGCAGAGCCCTTCCCTCCCCCCAGCCCCAACCATGGGTTATTGAGCCCCTCCCCGGCCCCGTCAGGAACCCGCCAGCACCGACAGCCCCAGGACCTGCTGCCACCCCGGAGGTTGCACACAGCCCCTCGCACGCGCCCGCTGACAGTCACAGCCAAAGACCAAAACGCAGACACCAAACAGGGTAAATACAGAAAAAACCACCACGCCCCAAAACAAACAAACCAAAAAAATCCAAAATCTCAACAAGAGGTTAAAACTCACCAGGCAGCAGCGAGGGAAGCATGGCGAGCATCTGTGACCATGGCTGTGGGGCCATGAGCAGCCACAGCCGTGGGTGATACAGCCCACCCCACCCTCCCGCAGGTGTGCAGCAATCACTGCAATTAAGTGCAAATTAAGCAGCAAAGCTTCCTATTCCCAGAAAGCGCCTTTTGCACGAGCTGCCCCATAAAGTTGCTCGGTTGTAGGCATTGCAGGAGGTGTCCCGACAGCCTCACCCTGCGGCACCGGGCTGGCCATGGTGGGCTCCTGCAGCCCGTTATGGGGTGGTTGCAAACAGCTGGAAAAAGCTCTTTTTAAATTAATCAAATGAAATCTCCTGYGAGTCTCCTTTGCTCTGGGGGAAGGGTGTTCAGGGTTGGAAATTTCTGCTAGAATCGTGCTATTTTCCCAGTTGTGCCTGAAACAAACAGGAGTGTTTTGGTAAATGAGATCAGCAGGAAAAGTCAAGTGAATGTGATGGAATGAAACACCCTTGTATATTCCCCCCACTTAAATGATATTTTGGCAAGAATAAATAATTAAAAAAAAAAGAGTAAAGGCTTTGATGAGGGGGAAGCTGAGAGACACAAAGCCCCAGAAAGGCGGCAGGAAATTAAAGTTAATTATAAAGGAGGATTAATTTAAGCCATCAGACATGGCATGCTGGGCTAATGTCAGGCCTTAGATGCATTGCAATGCATGACAGAAATCTAAGAGCCGTCAGCCACTGCAGAAGTGGCTTTTTTATTGAAAAACATAAATTGCATTTGGTGTTATCCCAGCAAAACACATGTCTTGGGGGAGGCAGCAGTGGTGGGTAATGACCAGTCGGTTGAAGCACGGAGGAACAGGCTCRGCTTTTTCCCTTGCCCAGCTGTCCTTCTGCGGTGGTGAGGCTGCGGCTCCATTTCTCGGTTTTGAGCCTCTGCTGACGAGCATTTGCCGCTTCCTCTAAAGGATGCGTACAAYGCTGCCTAATATTCTTCATCCCACTTTGTTTTCTTACACTGCGTCTCCCGCTCGCTAGCCATGCCCTGGGCTATGGCTCAGCCTCTCGGTGTCCCTCTGCCCTGAGCCGCTCGCTGCGCCCGGGCAGGACGGGGGCTGTCAGTGCTGCTCCGGCAGCTCCTCTCCTGCCTCCGTGGCTTGGCCACCCACAGGCTGCAGCATCTGTGCTGGCGTGGGGTTTTATGGGGCTTTTTTGGCCAGTTGCAGAAACTTTTCTTCTCTCGCATACCTTGGAGGCTGCGGCTGCCCCGTTGCTGCATGAGGGCTCCCATCGCGCTGCTTTGCCTTGGCCCCGGCACTGTTCCCTGCCTCCCTCCTTCCCTGTGAGGTACAAATGAGCCCCATCAAAACCTGGTCGTGAGGCACAGCGGCTCCCTGCCACACTTAGCACTGCATTTAGATGCATATAAAGTTTAGATGCCTAAAAAGCGCRTGTTGCATGGCCGCAGCGTGGGTTGCCTCAAGCCTTCCTTTGCAAACCAGCACGGTCCCCTCCCCTTCCCTGGTCCCTCCCTAATGGGACATGGCGGTTAGCACAGCACCCCCCTCTCTGCCTCTCTCCAAAGAGGTCCTTTAGAGGGGCTGTGGAGGACGACTGGGGTCCATGGCACACCCCAGACAGTCTTAACTCAATCTTCTGCAGCTCTGAGCTGGAGCACGGCGAGCGGTGCCACCCCTTCCCCTTGCGTAACCCCTCGCTGCACCTTGCAGCCACCCGCCTGCCCGGCAGCACCCAGCCTTGCCCCTTGGTCTGCGCTGCACTTGTTGCAAACGTTGGAAACTTCTTTGCATTTAAATAAGGGACTTATTCGGGATTTGACACCCCACTGGGATCCTGCTTCATCACCACAGCCCTGCTCTAAACTGCTTCTTGCAGCTCTGCATAACTTAGCTTTTAATGAGAACAATCCCATCTATCTACGCTTAGTCGCAGCCCCGACCGGAAGACGTACCTACTCCATGCACTTCTCCTAGCTGAGCGCCTTAGCCCAGTAATTAGCCTTGCTGCCTCACATGATAAAGATGAAGCAAGAGACTCAGAAAAAAAGGGCAGCTGCTAGAAGCTGTGCCTTCTAGGCAAGCCTCTGTGTCACTTTAAAATCCAGCAACGCTTTCTCAGCACTGTTATGGTTTACTGATGTTTCTATACTGCTGTTAATGCAGAGGAGGTTGCAAAAAGGCATCTTAGCTTTTACAGCAGGTAGGCCCATTACCACTTTTTAAGGCATCAAAGCAAATCATTTTTAGTTTCTACTCTCCCATCTCACTGTCTTTATTGTTACTTCTCAGAGGGACTTAACGCAGAATATGTGAAAGGAGAAAACATGGAAGCTGTCGTAAGCGAGGAACCCCAAGGTGAGAACCTTGCATTCCTTACCCTGTCTGCGTCTGGCCACAAAAGCAGCTTTCTTGAAGTCCCTCGTGCTGTACTGAGCGGCCGTGTCTCTTTGATGAAGACACCGCTTAGGTGATGCTGCAGCTTTTTGGGAAACACCCACCACAGTGTTTTTCCCCCTTTATTGCACACAAAGGAAAGCCACGGTGAGAGACCAAGGAGCTCATGCTGCAAACGGTGGCAGTTAATATTTAGCTTTCATGTTTTCAGCCATCGAGAGCGTCTTATACAAGAAAAGCATGATCCTTCTTTCAGTGACAGATAATCAAGGCTGCTGCAAAGGCTTTTCCAATGTCACATGCAACCAGCCAGTACTGGGCACCCATTGCTTGCGCTCTGGTTCCATCGTGTGCTGTTCTACTCATGATTTTTTTTTCTTTCTCCCTAGTTAAATATTCAGTACTGGAAACACAGTCAGCAGAACCACCAAAACAAGACAGTGCGAAGATGTAAAGCACGACCCGGGGCTAGAAAAGAATCAGTCAGCAGCAAACGGAGATCTTACATGCTTGTAATTTAGCTTTTTATTTAATTTGACTCCAAAGCTATTTAATGTGTACTTACGCTTGAACTGGCTTCTTATTGCTCTAGGCTTTAGGGTTAGAGTGCTAGTATGTGTTTATTTTTTGCAGAGGGGTATACGTTTACATCGAAGTAATATTGTAGGTTTGATGTCCAGCTGTATGCAAACCAACAGAAGGTGCTTCAGTAGTGGTCAATTTTCAATTAAGGGACAAGGTCTTTTTCAAGGAGCAGAGGAGCTTACAGGTGTGAGGACAGTGAAGTGCCTGTAAATAGCAATCCAAAGCAAACCATTGGAAGCCCTTTGTAAAGCACTTCCAGCCAACTTCTGCCATCAGCTATGGGCACGTCACTTCCAACGGCGGTGATGAAAACCGCACGTTTCCTGAGGGTTGGTTGTGGTCCTTAGCGTAGCTACACCTAAAAATGAAGTGCCTATGGGTCGGCCCTCAGGTGGGGCCTTGGGCTGAGGCAGGTGAGTCCCTGCTCCGAAGCCAGGAGTTGAGGATGCTTCACCACCACGCAGCACTGGGCTTCTAACCACATAAAAGGACCTGATTTTCATGCCAAGTCATAAATACAGGTAATAGCAGTGTGCGCAGTGTTCACTTCTAGCAAATACCATTTGAATGCTTGGCTACGCTAGAGATCAGAACGGAGCTGAAGCTGCCAAGCGATACAGTTTGTCTGTGTGACATGAGATACCGACATTGTCACTGAAATGAAAACTCTGTGTTTGGATGCTTCCAAGGACAGGTTCAGATCTCATTCACACTAACAAATTACAGACTTAACCCAAAAGAAAATAAACAAAGAGGTATCCGTTAAGACCTGTAACACTCACTGCCACAAGAGAAGTCAAGCTTAGCAAGATGCAGTCCCCCCTGCTTCTCCTCCAATCATTAACACAACTATTGAGAGCACTCCCTGGCACCCGAGGCAGAAAAAGGATATAAAGCTTCGTCCTTTGTGTCACCGACTAACCTTGAAAAAAGGCAGAATCTGAGAGGATGGGTCCTCCATCACCGTCCTGCGTGGGGTTCCTGCAGCTTTCTGGGAAGGGCCGGGCTGCGAGCGGTGCTCAGCAGGACACCGGGCTGGCAGCAGGACAGCACCCCGCTCCCCCGCGGGTGCTCATGCAACCCTCTTCAACGCTGTGGTACCAGTGTCAAGACCTGACCTTCACTATGTTGCAAGAATTTGTGTTTATGTTTCTAATTCCTCCCCAACCCTTTTTTATCGCTGCTAAAATGTGGATACTACCACTTTCTGATACATTTATCCAAATCAATGATTGCTTAAAAAGCACGCTCTCAAGTGAAGGAAAATTCACTTCACGTGGTGTAAGAGGTACTCGCTATTTATATATAAGCCTGAAATGTGTGCATTTTGTACTGTTTTTTGCAAATCCCGTATTTTGTGAATGTGTATTAAAAAAAAGCCTTTTCAGTTTGCTGTACAAATTCACAGCTTTCAGGTAGACACGACTTACAGAAGGCCTTGCCAGGAGGTGAGTCAGCCTAGGAGCACTGCTGCCTAACAGCTCCGTTTGAAAGGAAATTGCCTAGTAACATGGTTAAGTATTTTGCAATAGCTGCACAATTCTTTATGCTCTTTTTAACACTTGCATTTTTAAAGCCTTAACATTAGCTCTAGCAGAACAGCTACAGTGTTTTATAAGGGACACGAGTTCTAGGGATATACGGTGCCTCACGTGTATTCAGAACACTTAGGCTACAATACTGCTACGAACTACTGCTGCTTTGTTTTATGAATGTGTTTGGATTAGAAGACAAAAATATTTAATTATTGGCTGCTCAGAGAGCGGAGGCAGAGGAAGTAGAGGTGGGGTGCCCTCTGTGTGTGCTTACTCCCAGAGGAGGCTTTTCACGGAGGAAGCGTGGTCTGCAGGATTGGGATCATCACATGCAGCAGCTCAGATGCCGATGAAGCCACACAGCTGAGTTTGTGCATCTCCGTTCCCAAACACCGTCGCCTGTTTGTCTTTCTTAGCCAAACACATTTGAAAGCTGTAGCATGAAAAATGTTTTTAGAAAGTTATTGTAGATGAAGTTACAACACGGCATTGACGATAACTAGGAGCCGTTTTCCTAGCTTAGATCAAGTGACCGTAATTCCATTTCTCCTTCTGCCGATGACCACGTGTTCTATAGATGCAGATCATTGGTTTTATTGCGTTTCTGTTGCYGTGCCCTCCCTGTTTGTCTAGTGGACCGTGCAATGGAGTGTCCAGCATTGCTTAAAGAATATAGCGCCTACCCCTCCTTTGGGAAACTCTTACACTAGAACATATGAGAAGCACGTGTCTAATTCACAAATACAGCAGTTTAAAAAAAAAAGGCAAAAAGTGTTTCACTGAAAAAAACCACCCAGTTTTTAGAAATCAGAAGTTGCTCCCTTCCCCAAGGCCTTTTCTATGACTTTGGTGAATACTTACGCCTTAGTGTAATTTCTAGGTATGTGGGAAACCATAAATGCACAGTGAAAGGGAGCACTTTTTCAAAAATTTACAGTAACAGAATTCAACATCTCTTTCTCTAGTGTTTCAAATAGGAAAATATTGACGAATACTGCGTTAAAGAAATTAAACTTGGTCTTCTCTTCAAAACTGGACAAAAGTCAAAGTCTTCACGTGCTAAATGTCTGTAAAGGCTCAAATTGCTTTTTTATTGCAGTCCGTCTCCTTCTCCATCTGAACCCTCAGACCAGTCTCTGAGAAATAGGGAGTTCATACATCATCTACATTTTAGGCATTATAGCAACTGAGAGGATTCCTGTGTATTTTCCTAGTAGTGATCCAAGTTCTGAAACAACTGACCCAGCACTGACCTTTCTAACTACTTTCATTTAATTAGTATCTATTCTCTTTAAATCTGGATATGGAATTTTTAAAAGTCCTGCACTTAGGTTCTGTCTACATGGTATGAACGTTCTCATCCTTTATAAAAAAGGCCGTAAAACACTGGAAAACTGGGATTTTTTTTTTTCATGAGTCCAAAAACTATATATACAGCTGCCCTGAGAGTTTATGTACTATCTGTGCTGTGAGCCCTTTTTCTTACCGCACCTCACTTCTTCAGCTTAACTAAAGCTATTTTTAATAAAATGATTCAGAAAAGGTTTCTCAATTAGAGAAAACAGAGAATTGAAAGAATTTAACTAGCTCTTTTCCTGTTGTTTATTCTATCAATTACTTGCATTTTCCTTTGGCAATACTGTAGTAGTTTCTTCATTTGAGATTCTTCAGTTGAGAATACTCTGACATGCATTTCAGATATTTTGGCACTATAAATTCAGTCATTTTCATGCAACCCCACTAAGGAACCCTGACAAGTGCTATATTGTCATTCTTAACTACTCATTTGTTGTGATAAAAATGGAATTAGTCCATAATACCATTTCAAATTCTGAAAAAGTAAGATGAGTCGACAGGCTAAGGCTTTAAAAATTTGCTTCTGCAACAAAGGAGGTTCAGGAACAAATGAAGTTCAGAAACAATGGTATTGTGAAATTAGAGAATCCTTTCTTTTGAGTGAAGTCCGTACTTAAAAGCAAGGCAGATTGTTTGCTGATGCAGAAGCGATCTATACCAAATGAAGGTTGAATGTTATGCTATGAAAAGATAAGATTCATTTTGCTAATGATCATGGGGGTATAAATCAGAATTTGACTACCATTGGAAAACACCAAATAAAACAAGTTGACTAGTAAGACATTTTAGACTTGATTTTTTGTGGGTTTTTTCATGTTGGAAGTAAACTTCAAATGGTGGGCTATATCCTTATTGTACATACCCTCTTCTGTAACTACACTAAAGACTTTATGGAAAAAAAAAACAAAACAAATTGGACTTTGTGAGAAAACAAGTATCATTATGAAAACTTTAATGGTAAAGATGAGGTATTTGTGTGCGCGCTCTCCTCGGGTCACCCAGCAACCAAACTCTAGGTAGTGCCCTGTGTCCCTGGCTGCCCTCGGCAGGGCTGGTTTTTGGTCCTTTTCGCTGCCCTAGGTTTCCTGCAGTTTTCTTTGGAATTTCACATCCAGTAGATGAATCTCCCGTGCAGTGCAAACTAAGCTTTTGACCTTTGTATAATGATGCAGTCCTTAGTCTCACAGTCAACAAAGGTGGTTTATATTTCAAACTAGCTAATTCTGACTCATACTTCTTGTAGAAATAAAATTCTTTCTTCCCAACTGCACAAGAACTGGCAGTAAAAAGATCTCCAATATGATACCCACTTAGTTCAGCAGAYGTGATTTCTCAGCAAATGGACATTCCTTTTTGCTTTTTAACATAAATGCTTCATGTGGGGAATACTCTAAATTGCCCATTTTACTTTGTCCTCTGCTGCGGAGCTCAATGAATGGGAGTTGTTGATCCCTTATTTCCAGCTTTTAGAAAACCAGCCATTCTTGGTGTTACTACATACAGCATATGAATTAGTACAGCTTTTCTCAGAAAATAAGAGAAAAATCAAACACTTCTTGTTTAAGGCTTTAACCCCTTGAGAGGAAGGCTGCCTATGCAGGGAACAAAATCAGGCAGATAGGAGTGTTTACCAGCTGTAAAAGCCTTCTTCCATTTTAATGAAACAACAAAAAAATTACTTTTATCTACAAAGGAGGAAAAAGTGTAATTCAGCTCTGAAACAGGACTAAAATGGCAAAGCATCTGATGCTGATGATTCACTTAACTTACTTTACAATCAGAAAATGTTTCAGTTGGTTACCAAGGCTTCAGCCCATTCTGGGACAATAGGAAAATCCTACAGGTCAAATTTAACTGCTTGCTGTCTTTGCACATTCTCTTTATACCCAGCAGAGTCAAAACCAAAAACCAAAGTAAAAGAAAATCCAGCTTTTGAATCAGAAGTTAATAGTTCTGTCCAAGGTGCATCAGACAGGGAACAGGGTTCTGCTCTTTCCTCAACTGGTTCAATACTGTCTTATTAAAAAATAAAAAATAATGACAGAATTAGTTGTTAAAGCAATAGGAGAAAATCTGATTATCAGGAATCGGACTGAGCACAAAGACAGTCACCTCTTCAATAGAAAACTATGCTTTAACTAGCATATACGAGCTATATAATACCTTTGAAAATTTCCATGCGAAGTACATACAAAAACATCCATTGTGCTTACACGTACTACAGCAGGACCCCTCCCCCAGTGCTCTCCCTTCAGATCAGAGAAGACTCGCTGAGTTATGTTGAAACTTGTGGATAAACAGCCAGTCAGTTGAAATAACTGGTATTCTTCTATGCAAAACCGAGTTCTCAGATTTTAGCTCTAGGAACCTAAGCTTTAAAAATCTCAGAATGCCCAAGCTAATCCAGTCATCACTTTTACAATAATTATAGAGAAAATGTTGTGATTATTAGCAGCAATAAAGAGGAAAACTTCAAAAGATTTTCTTTAGCACTGCATTTTAGAGATAATGTGCTTTAATATACAGTTAAAATGTCAAGGAAATCCAAAGTATGGAAGAGTTTAATTCAATACCAGCTCAACATATTTTGGCAATGTAAAACTCACTGCTGGCATACTGTTCAGCAGAACCATTTTTACCGGAAAACATCTTTCATCTATTTATAAAAAGCCTGAGGTTGATTAAGAGATGGAACATTGCAAGCCTTCCTAAACTTTGTTCTTGTAGGTGAGTATCTATTATAGAAAGCATTCACTATATTAAAAAGGACATGTTGAAATACCCTGTACTGCACAGTAAACTTGTAACACTGGATACAGCACATTAGCCTTTCCAGCTGAAGTTGCAGAAGTGCTCAGCGGCTCACCTTACTCATTAACTATRTGCTACATATATGAATGCAGAGAAACAGGAAAGTGCCATCGCATATTAAGAACAAATGCGCAGTAATAAACGAATACTCACAGACAGTAAAAACCACAATCAGCATATAGAATCAATTGGCTCTTAAGAACGGGCCTTAATTCCCACCAGCAAAACTTGGAGCAATACAAGCACGAGTCAAAAAGCAGAGCTGCAGTATTTAAGTGCCCTAAGGAGAAGAACCAGATTCTCATGAAATACAGCGAGGAAAACAATCCAGGAAAAATTTTCAGCATGCCCCATTTCTGGGCCTTCCAAGAAAGCCACTGAATAATTTTTTAAAAGGTTCGATGTTATAGTAACCAAATCTCTCTGATATTAATATTTGGGGGGAGGGGGGAGATGAAAGAAAATTGGGAATGTATATTTTATATGAAAACACAGTTAAATTATTCACTTTATAGAAAAAAATGCTAGCAGCAATTTAAAAAACAAAAAACCAAGAGGCTTTATTTCAAGAAAACCAATTAAGATAATATTATTTAAAAACTTTGTCAAACCAAGTCATTACAAGTTAAGGTCTTCAAAAGAGTTTGGACAGGCAGGATCCATTTTCTGAACTTACAGCTTAAAACCACGGGAGTATGCATATGTTTAACATCACATACACATGTGTATAAATGGACACAGCTTTGCATTTTGTGTGTACACTTTAAAACAAAACACGCTTAACAAAATGTGGAGCTATACAGACTATACAATTTACACAGCTGGGTGTCATTCCAACCCCAAATATTACCATTTGCTAGAAAACAAACTTTTACTTTGTACAAGACTTTGACATGAATAAGTTTACCCCTCGCTCAGGAGGCTGAAACTGAACATAAGCTAAACAGTCAAAAAACTTTATTTCGACTTGTACAAAAGGCATTAAAAAACCTAAAATACATGCTTTACCAAATATATTACATCATACAAGTCAGTGTGGTGTACTTGATAAATCCAGCTTAACTTCATCCACTTTTAATGGCATATTTAGTCAAAATGTAAAACTGACTACACTGGAAAACATTTATTTTAAAATCAATTTCCAAGTGCATTAATTACCTAAAAAAAAATAAATTGCTCTAGCAAAAAAAAAAAAAAAAAAANAAAAAAAAAAAAAAAAAAATTACTGAGTGAAATAAGGAGCTCCCATCCAAAAAACGTTCTGTGTAAGCATCATGTGGCATTTAATCTGATTCTCTCAAGCAGGCATGGTACCCTAGGCAGTGCAAGAGGCATTTTTCTGTCTGCTTGGCAGATGGATTCCTTTTTAGGATGGTTAAATTGTTAGTTGCTCAAAACAAAGTTTAATTTCACAATTGGTGATTTAGCTAGAGATGTCAAAACACATGTGGGAACCGCCAACAAGAAAATATATCACATCTATTGAAGCTCTTTTTGGCCTCATCATGATAATATCAGACACAGAGTAAGGCATGTAGATCATAGCAATTACAAGTCACTCACAATCCTTTTGTGATGGGAAAAGCATTTCACCCTCCTCTCTGAATTATCTGACACAAATTTTTTCACATGGCTTTTGTTACACATCACACAGAGGTGTGCACTGGCGTGGCTGAATGGGAAGGAGATGAACCTCTATCAGAGGAGGAAGAAATGGATCGTGTAGCAGCTTCCCGCTGCAAATCTTCAACCTTCTTCTGAAGCTCTGTCCGGATGGTGAGGAGCTCTTTAAGATTTTGATGGATTGGAACCTGCCAGGTGAAGAAAGAAAAGGCTTACTTTGACTCTCATGGTGAGTTATCTTCTCAAGCAATGCTTCCACTGCTTCTTTCAGTAACACAATGAATCCAACACCTATCAATTTCAGTTATCAATATTTAGGGAAAGTGTTTCTTTAGTCATTTGAAATGAAACATTTCAGCAAACCGTCCCTTTCTAACACCACAGTTGGCAGGAAACCTATTCAAAAGACTGTTTGCAAATGGGATACCAAACATACTCCAATAAATGTACCCCTATCCCTTACCAATACCACTTTCAGCTGAATTTAAAATGCCTTTCCCAGGAACTATTTCCCTTGCCTGTTGGGACAGAACTTACTTTGTAAAGAGAGTAGAGTTCACAAAGCTGCCTCCATATGGAGCATCTTGTTACTCTACTAACCAGGCATCTTTCCAAGAGTCTGACCCCTTCCAGCTTGTCAGTGAGAAAAGTGCAGCAGCCAAGTGAACTGTGTTTGTGGTGGACCTCCCGGAGTCACACTCTGATAAACCTTTCGTAGAAGTGGATCAGGTTTCTCCCTCTACTTCTGACAGTGCCCGAAAAACACCAGAGATGCACCACTCTGCATCAGACTTCCAGGCATTTTTCACGCTCACCTGGAACATTCAACTATATCATGGCCAAAGGAAGGTGCAAGCTACACTGGTTTTTGCAGCTGGATCTGTTATCTCCGACAAGCACAGAGAGACCTCCACTTCTTCCAAATGCCACAGAAAGGCCAAAAAAGTTTGACTGTAAATTGCTTTTAATTTATTTTATCCTGTATAAACTCTAATTGTTTACAGCTTTTGGAAAGAGCAAGATGAGAAAATAATTTAATTGGGCTGGCAAGACAATCATGGGGAAATGCAGCAATGGGAAACCTATGGATTGCTAGACATTGTAAGTAATTTATACCCTGGGATTCTGGAATGCCAGGCTCCAGGGAACTGCATTCACCCACGATTGCTTCCTACTGCTTAAAAGTGATTAAAGGGCTGGGATGCACACCTGAGCATGAAATTCTCACACAGTGCTATGAGAAGAAGGTATCAAAAACCGGAAGGGGTTTCTCTTCTTGCCATCAACACGCAACTTGGTCACAATTTATGTTTTTGTGAACTCAGGCTTTTTAAAGAAAGTTCATCAAAAATCCATGCATTTGATTTTGACATTTTCAAAATCTAACACTCGTGTTTCTGAAACAGGAAAATACCATTTCATTTCTAACTTTAGTTCTAACTTAAAAGAATAAAATAACATCAAGCAGTCTGGTTTAGGTCAACATCTTTTTGGCCATATGCTTTTTCTTGTTTGTGGCTTAGCCCACGAACAGAAACTTCAGAGTATTCACAAAGTGCTGCTCCCAGTACCCTGGGAGTCATCAATTCATCCAGCATGCCATCTACAGCAATTTTAAAAGCATAACTTTTTGAGTCCTCAGCAGAACAATTGCTGCACATCACCAAGCTCCCAACGACCCCAGAGTCCTGCCTTCACTATGCAATGAATTCCTTCTCTTCTTGCAATCTTCTCCTGCATCTGCCATACAAACTCTTTAACAAGTGAGGCCACAAGTCTACAGACAACAGCCTCCTTCACTAATCAAACACAAAGCACACGCTCCAGAAAGCCAATCTCATTTTTCTGAGGTGGTCTACAGAAAATGTATACACCTAAAAACATGGCAAAACTGACTCTGATGATGAAAAGTTTGTCCAAGATGCTGTAATACACACTACGGAAAATTCAAATTTCACTGAAGACCAAGACTTTCTGGAATTAGCGCTCCCCTTCTATTTTTTTTTTTTCTTTCCTCAAGTAAAAGATCCCTTCCTCATACAATCCCACTTGATTTCTTCTTTATGAAGACATTTTCCTGAAACACTTAGGTCTGTAACAGAGTGATTTACCATTGGTATCATCAGTCACGCAAGCCCTGGGTCACGGGAGATTTGTACACCTGATTTCTGCACAGCTTAATCATGGTTCAGCATAACAGGCCAATTTCTCTTAGACACCTTTCACATGGGCATTAGCTGGTGTGTTCCACCGCACAATGCTCAAACACTCATAAAAAGCAGTTCCATACAACTGGCTTTTGGGGAACCCACTACAAATCCTTTCAGGATACACTGCACAAAAGCCGCTGCGGAACTTGGCACACTGTGTAAAGTGCTTCAACGAGGAAAAGTGTGGCTGCACATCTCAATCCTTCTTCTGCATTCCCCCAGAACCTAATTCAACAAGACACATGCTCAAACTTTGACGCAAGTGCTGTTCTCCCCACGCGTCTATCTCAAAGAACAGGACCGTCTTTAAATAAATTAGCTAAATGACAATAATGACATTTAAAAAGTCTGTGTATATTCAAGTCACACAAAAATACTCTTCAACATTAAGGTTGCAAAATTACGCTCTCAAAAAATTAGGAGGTGTGAGAATGAAGATTACTTCTCCAAACTCAATTCAGCCTTCCTGTATATCTGTCTAAAATTGTTGGTTAAATAAACATTAAAATACTAGTTTCCCCCTTGTATTCCTCATTTATTCAGTGCAGAGTTTGATGCTACTCAATTAGTGAGCAGCTATTCAATATTTAGTTTTCTTCGCAGTGTCTGACCCCATCCTTTATTTATTCTTCTGAACTTAAAATGCTTAGGTTTCCTTTTCTGTACTTTCATCTCATGTCAAGAAACAAATTTATTTCTGCAGCACTCTAATGAGGTATGGGAGTACTAACACACCACTTTTACAGACAAGGATCTGAAGCAAGCACCTCCTAATTTTGGATAGCTTGATCTCAAATTGGTTTAACAGAGAACTTAGGTATTCTGCAGTTTGGCCTCATGGGTATCAGGCAGGACACCCAGTAAATAAGGAGCACACATGTGGTGACCAGTCTGCTCCAGGTGATCTCCCTTACAACAGAGGAATCCTGTGGCAAAGGCAGGGAGAAGCCTCATTTCTCCAGAGCAGCATCCTGCTCCCTCACCCACGGGACAATTTTTATTTTGTCTGCATGTGTGCCCCCTCCAGCCTACTTTCCCAGATTGTATTCCATGGGTTGAACAGAAAGCAAAGACCTCCAACACTTGGAGCATTATTCACTCCTAGTTCCTATTCCCAGTTCATCACAACTCTCTCATAGACTCTGTATCAAATCCATCTCTCAGTCCTTTTACTCTCATTTATTCTCAGTCCTTGAGAATTCACTGAGATTGTTCCAGACTCAGACCTCCAAATTGGATGAATTTCTTCCAGGATATGAGCAGGCACATTTCTGAAACATAATCTCTCTTACTAAAATCTTGTGTTTGCCCTAGAGATGGAATGTTTACAGAAAAACAGCCCCTCGCCCCAACAAAAGAAATCTACAATACCAACATTTTCATACGGGAAAACATTTTTCTTAGTCACATTCTCATAAGCAACTGAGCCTTCTTGGATGAAGTTTTACAAAACAATTCAGTCAGACACACATACTTGGTGACTCAATACAAACCATTAAAGTCCGGCAAAGCTGTAAGCAAGGCAGAGTAGGGTCTTACAATGGAAAAAAAAAAACAGGTCACCTTTAAAATGTTGGCCATCTTTTAATAAGTGCATGTTAGATGTAAACACTGCAAGACAGTTCTACATAAATATCATCATGCCATTTCATATGGTAGTGTAAACATGAATGGTTTTCTAATGTCAAGTCTTTCCCAGGAAAAGATTCTTGTAGCTCGCCATTTAACACAGCATCATGTAGATGCACATTGATGTAAAACAATAAAATTCCAAAAATAGATTTCACACACTAAACTTCCAATACATACTTTAATTTCACGAAATAACATGTCAAATTCAGTCTAGAGAAATCTTTAGCACTTTCAGAGTATTTTCAAGCAGCTGACAATAACTGATTTATTAGTGATAAAGGTCCATGTTAGAATTACATACTCATGGGGTAAGAGAAAGGTGGTATAGGCAGCTGAAAGATATAAAAAAATATTATAGAAGTTCTTATAAAAAGACCTGAAAAGCAGCCTGGCATRAGGAGCTGTGTTTTCCCCCAGATGTCTTCAATTCTGCTACTGTAACTTCCCTGTTTTGAAAAAAGCAGCAAATTCAAATGCGAAATAACGAAAAGATAGACAATGGTGCTAGAGGGAAAAAGGGGGACAATGCCCAAAACAAAGCCTCAACCTCAAGTCATGTGTTTTGTTTTCTTTTTTAATGAAACCGTTAAGAGAACCAACTAGAACTGGAATTATGCAGCTTTCTGGAAGCCTCCTTCCATCTTGGAAGGAGGAGGAAGAGTACGAGGATGAAGCATCTTCAAATTAATTCTGTCACAAAAACCATTAAAATAATAATAAAAAAGAAGTTTAGTTAATTTCCACATTTCTTAAAGACTTATTCCCAGGCAGACCTGTTGCTGCCAGTGTTTCCTCATACCATCCTGTGCAAATTCTTACAGATAACTATCTCCATTTTTGTCACTTCACACCATTATATTTCAGCGTGCGATTCCTCTCTCAAACAAAGCCTTCTTCAGAAGGAAATGGGTCCAACAACCTTCACAATAACACCTGTAATGGCTTGCTGTGAACAAGGTTCTCCTTTACTTTGCCACTTTAGAATAAAAGGAAGTGGAAGTGTGACAGATTCTGTAAGGAACAAGAAGTTTGGAGAAGATCATTTATTAAAAGATCTTGTTACCACCTTAACCCTAGAAGTGTATACTTGCACAGCACAAGTAGTGTCTCCATGGCAAGCTTTTATTACAGTCTTGTTAAGAGATCATATAATTGATTTGACTGAAATGAATTTGTTGGGAGTCTGACAGCAGGTGTACTGTTTTCTACTCTCTCACCCCGCCTCTCAAATTAGGAGTGGAAGCTCAAAAGATAACTCTGGACCCACCACCCAGTCGCATTCAAGTTATTTTTTGCTGCTCTGCTTCACTGTATCGACACCAGATTTTCAGAAGAGTGTGCATCCTTTCCTTTGTAACACCAGCTTCCCAGTGCGTTGCTGCAGTAATGCTGCTAGGCAACACCCAGCCACTACAGCCAGGTCCCCATCATTTCTGTCCATACTCCAGGAGAAAGCAAAGACCTACTTCTGCTGCACWAGAGAAGCCTACACAGATGAAACCTAACCTGGCAGTGCATCTGCRATTTTGTTGGGCTGGAAAATTGGCTTGGCCATTGCTCATAAGGTCTTCAGGATGTTTTTCACATGTTATTTAAACTATTACCTCAATGTGCTGAAAAACAATGTTTCATTTCTGTTATTTAACAAAATATTCCAGTAAAAAATAAAGTAGAAACATAAAGGTGAATATACCACATTTCAACAAATTTTGGTGGGTTAACCTCATCAAAAAATTCTGTCATTTGACAATTTATAAGAAATAAAATTAGATTTCTCTAATCACATAAAATTTACTAAAAACAGATTAGAAGTTGATCAATCCAAAACAAAATTGGCATTTACACCTAATATAGCTAGCAATACAATCCACGCAGGGACAAGAGTAAGGAGTTTGCCAGCAGCACTAAGTAGTGGGGATAAGGGCCCGGATCCTTGGGAAGTCTGACCTTGCTCCAGGCATTAACCAAAAAGCTGGCCCTGTAAAAGCTGGAGAAAAATTTACCTGCAACACCTTGAGAAGATTTTTCAGTGGTTTTTTTTCCCTTTTAATTGCTACTGTAATATTGACTCAGAAACTAAGAGGAATATGACTGAGACCGCATGTTGCTCCCCTCCCCAACTCATAACCAACTTTTTCCAGCCACTTACCCAAACCCTGTGTCCCTACTCCTTTTACCCGTCCTGAGCAGCACCCTTCACACTAAATATAAGCTTCAAAGACTTATCCCAGTTGTCCGTGATTCTAGCATCTTTTTGTTTGGTTTTAAGCTCTCACCAAGTTTTGTAGTCCTTTCCCGTTCAAATCCCCATTTTTGTTCCATTACCCCTCTCTCATTGAGTTATCTTAAGGAACTAATTTTYTGTAAATAAATAAATAAAAAAATCAACTCATAAGGAAGATTTTATTTAGCAAAGTTCTTGGGTTTCTCTAGCCTTTTAACAATTTGCATTTTTGCCCATCACAACATTCTTTTAAGTTTCCAGTCCAACTTTTCTGCATCAAGCCATGATATTGAACTTAGGACCTGATCCCCCTCCTCATACAATCTATTCACCTATATCTACCTTCTACTCTTGCACTTCTTCCCTACTACTTGCTTCTCCTCCCTTCCCTTCCTTATCTATGATATTACCAGTTGCCCTGTCTCTCCAGAGAGTTTCTTCTCTCTGGTACGAGCAGCCTCCTTCCCCTGTAAGACTTGATATGATTCTCCCACTGCTAGTGATACTTGCAGTATTTGAAACCCCACACCCTGCCAGTAAAAAACAGCAAAATGCTGCAAAATTGAGTGAGCCAAGTAACGTTCTGCACTCAGAAAGAACTGATTGTAGGTTCCTGCAAATTAACCCGTTAAAATGGGTGGGGTTTTATTTTCCTGACTAGCTAGCTTTGCTGCCTATTTCATTCAAAAGCAGATACTTTTCCTACACTTTAAAGATAAGTTACCTACTGCCTGTAATGAGCTGAAAAATACTTAGAACACCAGTAAAGAAACATTCTTTATTGCTTAAAATACCATTGATATGAAACCATTTTTTAAACTGAATTTTCCACATGTACATCAAAAGCAGAACCTGGTGTACTGTAACTCTCAGAACACGCCACTTCACAGTTGTAATAAATTATTCCTGCTGGGTGAGGACTTGAAGAAAGATATAGTTGGGTTTTTTTAATTATACCCACACAGAAACTACAATTATGCTATACAATATACATACTACAACATATAAAAAACATCTAGACATAAGACAGCTTCATTTCCTAAAAAATTCAAACCTTCCTCTTCACAGAATTACTACAGTTCACTTTCAGTATTGATTTTCAGGTTTTCATTCCCAAGTAATCCTTCAGGATTCTGGAGTGCTTTTGGATAGCAAAATTTGTCAACACAAGGATAGGTATAAAAGAAATTATAATAGCTACTCACTTATAGTACCACCAAGTCTTAATTGGATGGATAGCTACTGTGTATTACTATACTAGCTCAAGGACAGTCATTCACATGAAAATTGTTCAACAGTGAATGCATTTTGTCTTGTTCAGCGAGTATACTTTATCTATTTTAGCAACAGGGAAGAAAGGCTGCAGAGGAAAATGGTTATTTTAAATTCACTGCTTGAGTTAAGACTGTCGGTTTTTCAAAAACCTACTCTGTGCATTGGAAAGACAACAATATCTTTCACTTGAGCTTTCTGTTCCTCTTCACGAAGAGCTGGAACTCTGACAGACTTGCTTTTAAAACCTAGTTAACAGTATACTCACAGAAAAAGGCAATCTCAAATGATAAAAACAGCGGTTTTCAATAATAATCAATACTTCCACACATATTGTAGAGGTATGCTCCTGGGAAACCAAGAAAAAAACCCTGGCCTTCTGGAAAAGCAATGTCTAACAAACAGAAATTATGAATCCTATCATGTGGGAACTAGAACAGAGATTTTTGCAAACAACTGCATAGATTTCCAGACTCAGGAAACTCTGCACGCTACAAGCTGATGCCATTGCTTGTTAAAACCTACAGCCTGTTTAGATTTAGACATCTGATAGACTAGAGCAAATGCTTTGAGTGCTTGCTCTTCAAAATATGTTAGAAACTCCCAAAAAATGAAGATTATTTGTACAGTACTAGTTTCTGTGCATGTTCTGATGCTGTGCTCACTACAGGATACCAATCTTTTTTTTTTCTTAAATAACTACAGGTTCTTTCAGCACACAGGATAAGCAGTTAGTCTTTATTCTATTCCATATCAATTGAATGCTGAGAGTTTTATCTGCAGATGTAAGTTACCTGCAATAAATCAGACTCTGGAAATCTTGACTTAGACACCCAAATAAACTATCAGGTACTGTAAGAAACTTGCCTTGTCTCACAAGAAACTCTGCAGTAAATGCAGAGATGAAATCTCCTTAGCTAGGACAACAATCAGCTACCTAACCCACAAGGCGATTCCTTCTCCTGACATCTCCTGCCTCATTCTTTCATGCAAAAAGATGGACTCAAGACCACAGATTGTGGACCAGCAACACCAAGCATTTCCAGAGCCATATGATGGCTTCTGCCTGCCACAAAATGGTGTTAAATCACATGTATGAACTTCGAAAATATTACCACCAATGTCAACATGCTCAGAGAGGAAAATGCCAGGCAACTTGACTGAAGGCAGGTATAAATGATACGAACACCCCACGTGCCAGACAGTAAGTCCTATCCCGTTATGTGCAGGATAAAACATCTCAGTAATTATGTTTTCCAGTTTATTCTCAACAATTTTTCCAGTGACACTTAGCATCTTATCTGTTCTTTTAAATATACAATATTTTGTGTTCRTTGACACTGAAGTTCAGCTGACATCTAATCACTCAACTGTTCAACACATCAAATCCTTCTACAATTCTATACACAGCATAAAAAAAAGCAGCAATCATTGTAACCTATTTATATGTTTTTCAGATCATTTCCATATATACTGAACAGTTATTTATTCCTACCTTTTCCTTTCCTTTTTTAAAGCCAGCTGTTAACCCATGAACCGACTTTCCCTGGCTTTTCATGGAAGCTCCAAAGACTGCCTTTGGCAGATGATCCCATTCCAGTAGCTGAATTGAATTTCTAGGTTATAGATGGTGCTAGCCTTACATTCTGATGAAAATACACACACACAAAGAAGAGAATGAATTTGAAAAACTTATAGGGATTCCAATGATATTATCTCTAGCACAGTGGCCAAATTTCCAGAACAGAGCTTGAAGAAAAATTAGCAGGCATAGAAAAATTAAAAAAAAAACAATTAAAACAAAACAAGTTTAAGCCCTGTACTCCAAGGGTTAAAATGTCATTTCCCAAAAGGCATAAAAACAGTTAAACATATCCTAATGGACTATGTAAATTTTGTGACTAAAATACATTCTTTTCCTTGCCTCTCACATAGGAAGGCATAGCTTGAATTGAAAGGACCAGATCTTTTACTCATGCTCTGCATATATGAATGATAAATCAGCTAAAAAATACTGCCCCTGCAGAAATAATATTCAGGAAAATAATTTATTGTGTTCTCCCCACCTTCCAGAGTTGCCCAAGCAGATAACTAACTGACATCTGGCAGCCAGAACTACTCAAACCAGTGTAAAGAAGAGGTCTGAATGACTACATAGGAAAGGAAAGAGAAATATATGATATCAGCTGAAAAAATTCAAAAGCATCATACAATCTTATCTACTCCAGACTAGTAGGGTCATCTCTAAGTCCAGTAGCAGGTTCCCACAGAGCACACATCTCTGTATGAGAGAATGAAACAGCTTATCTTCCACATGTCACATACAAATACACATTCCTCCAACCCAAGGGAAAGGGCAAATCTGAAAAAAACCTCTTCTCAGTCAATGAACTCAAATAAGATAGGACTAAAATCCACCTAATTTTCTTGGGACAAGAAGTCAATAATGATGTAACACCTCCAAACTGAAACCAAGGAACATTTTATTTCACTTAAGAATTAGAATGACCTTGCTGAAGCACAGTTTAGCAAAAAGGGAATCTACAAGAAATGTCCACATTTAACCTAGAATCTTCCACGTTGTTCACTTCTCAGACACTTGAGCTTTGAACCCCATGGAAGGAGACTGTGTGTCACCTAATTGCACAGCACCTATTGCAATACAGCTGTAATCCTAAAATGAGGCTCTTGATGCAAATAAACACCATCAAAACCACCAATTYGGCCTTCCACAAAACTTAGATAGAACTGAAGATATATCATTATAAGCAATCTTTTCTTTACAGAACATAAGAATAACTCTGAACTCCATATATCCTAGCGCAATGACGAATATGATCAGACCTTACTGTACTGTTAGAGGTCTGATGATATTTGAAGACAGAGTACAATAAAGCAAAAAAAAAAGCTTATATCCAGTTAGCATTCAGTAATTTTCAAATTAAAAAAATTAAAGGTGATGTATGCTCATTTCCAATACAAAAGTCAATGAAGTGCAATGATTAACTTCTCTCAGTCCGTTTAAAAATTCAAGTCTCACTCACTAATAAAGCTGAAATTAGAAAACCTACAATATTGCCTCAAACCAAAAACTGCCCTTTTGCTCTTGCGAGTTTCCTCTCCCATAATATAAAGATGGTTGATAATGGGTATCAAACATCCATTCTGATTATATTAAAGGACTATTCTTCATCTTCCCTTAAACTCATGTAATTAGGCATTTCTCCTTTTTGGTGAGCTCCTAGAAAACAATAAACATTTTCTAGTTTCCTAAAGAAGTTTTTGCAGCTGATAAAACAGTACAAAAATTCAGGTTGCCTTGAATTGCTATTCATCAGAGAGCTCTTCATTAACATTAAATATTTAACTTTCTCTTATTCCAGTTGAAAAACAAAGGAACCACATTAAAAGTTATGCGACAAAAACACCTTTTCTCAGTAGGCGGAGATGCCCATTCTTTTAATAAATCCACTGATTGTTTAAGAAATCTTTTCACTGAAGATAAGTGAAGACCTGCTGCGCATCGCAATGGTGATTGTCTTTTTTGCTGTTACTGAATGGGTGTGAATGTTACTGAATTGGCTAACAGGGTGTGAAACTAGACAATGCAAATACAGAAGAAAGCAAACGCAGTATATTGTGATTACAAAGACTGTTATTTACTTGTTTGCCTGAGTTTGTGCTTTCATAATTAGATTGGAGAACACAATTCCGCAACAAAAAACGGTAATTTCTGCAGCAAATTTATCCAAGTAGATGTGAAACACCTCCGAATATTCATCACAAATATCACATAAGTTCAGGCCAGAGACAAGAGGAAAGGCATGACATATCTTCACAAGACAAAGCTAATGTGGTAGATATAAAAAGTCAAAACAGTTGTATTAGTTCTTCAACAAAAGAAGGTGGTAGTAAAGGCAGTTACCAGGATCATCAAATTTTGTTACCTTCAACCTGCTGATTTGAGGGACCTGTTCTCAAAGACCAATGAAGATCAATGATCACACGTACTAGAGTGCCTGAGTGCTCTCCAACAGAAGTGGACAGAGCGCTCTCCAACAGAGAGGCAGTGAGCAGAGCTTGCCATGAAGTATAGGACAGTTCTGATATCTTCTCATTATGTCATCTCTTCCCCACCCTGATCTCTTTTGGACCAGGACTAGCTTTCATGTGTGTTTGCAAAGCCTGCTCGCTTTCAGCACCTATAGATCTCAATTAAATACAAGTAATAAACTGACACTGCTGCAGGTCGATTATACGGAAATGTGCATAAACCACTCAAAYGTTTTTCAGCAAACAGGCTAAAGGAAAGGTGGTATTTTTCCAAAAAGCAGCTGACAATTTTACTTTAAAACCATAAAGATTCAAATACACCATCTTTCAAGTTTTAACACATGCTAACACCTAACAGATACCTAACAGCCATAGGACTACATCAACGAAAACAGAACAAGTAAGGGAAACAAAGCAGCTCAGAGGAAACATCTCAGTGAGAAAGCAAGCAATCCAGACTTTTCCAGGACCTGAAAAGGTATTTCTCAGATGCCTGGGCTTCTACCAGTGTACTGTYCTTGAAACTTACCTTGGAACACCACCTTTTACAACAGCCTCTGACTTGTGGGTGTCTAATAAATTTGAAACTCACATCTCATTCTAACTGCTAGGAGATGAAAGCAGCTTTCGAGCAGTCACTTAATACAGGTAATTTATCATAATATGCTTGGGGGTACCTTGGAATGTTACCTTAATAAGGAGATGGTGTAGCACCCTCAGATATATTACGGTTACGACACAAACTGAATGTTCTTTCTTCAGACTTCTAAGCATGAGAGCATATGGAGTATTTGTCTGACGAGATTGAGAGATTTATCTGAATAGCAGACATTACTTATAAGAACAAATACTGGATGAATCAAGGAGCATGTATAGGGAGTGTTTAATCTTTAGCATGCCAGCTTGAAACCGTAAAGGTCAACTGAAAACAAGCATCTATGTGATGCTAAGTTTAGAGAGACTACAAAATGAGTCAGTATGTAGTCCAATTCTTTCAGAAACTGCTGCTATATTTTATATCATTGTTGGTAAAGGGCAAAACATGATTAAAAACAAAGGTACACTAAACTCTACAAGAAGGTTAAGGCAATAAAGGTATTTAGAAGTGTTACAAAGTATTATAGAATGTTATAAAAGTAACCTTCTGACAACAAAGACTGTTAATCTGTTACCTTTCACAAGCCAATAAAGTGATACTGTAACTCCCTATTCTACTGGTGACTTTAGCGAAAACATCATTTTACCAAATTTGAACACATCCCACATCTTCTTCAAGAAAATCACCTTTTTCCCTATCAGCTGAAATATGTGCAACAGATGAGCACTTTTGAAATTAACTGCTGCATTCGGCACTATGAAAAATAATAATTTTTTTTAATCTCTGTGCTCTTCACTAAAAGTCATGTGAAAGCTCATACCTGGGGCCGCATCCTTGGGTTCCATCTGACATAGTAGTTCACCCATAGTTCCAAGTGGTTCAGACTGGCAACAGGATACAGGACATGGTTTTCATAGTTTACGTAGAAAGGATTTGTGAACTCATCTAACTGGCTGTTTACATAGGACCACAGCGATACAGTCTTTGTGCTAACCTCCTGATTGAAAAAAAAAAAAACCAAAACCAAACTAATTATATGGATTGCAAAACCTTAAAATATGAGGTTAATATCTACATATCAGTAATTTTGTCTGTGAAATTTACCATATCTACTAGAAAACTGCAAGCGCTCTGAGAACATTTCCAGTAGCTGACCATTAAACAGCCTTAAAACTTTAGCAAAACATCTGAACACTTATTCTGGTCCAAGGCTAACTGAGAAAGGAGATTCAGGCATATTGTTTTCAGACACACTAAGGTCTAGTTGAGCAAAAGAAAGCTGTACTGCTTGTAATTTACAGCAATGTTTACTTAAATATATGGTTACACACTGACCAACTAAGAAAAAAAAAAATTAAATTAGCTTTAACAAGAAAATCAGTGAAGAGGTATGTAGTTTGGAAGATCCAAAGTAGCACCTGTGAAAAATAATTATTCAATTCTCCCACCCACACTATTCACTCCTATCAATTGATATTATGCTTTAAAATGCCTATTTTATCTTTATTTGCACTTCTGAAAGTTGTATTATTCTAAATGTAATCAGCATAATCATGGTTAGATCAAAGGATTGGAAATCTGAACTTACATCGGATTCATCTTGCAATTTTACACTTCTTCAGTGTTGTAAAGCATGTGTTTCTACTACCGCTGTGTCTTAAATTGCATTTCTTTATTGAGAATTGCATCTGACTATTCATTTATGAAATAAAGCTGTCTGGAAACCCTGCATTTGCTGAGAACATGTTATTCAGCTCCATCTTGTGGTATTTACATGCAACTTTTTCCCTACAGACGCAGTAGAGACAAACCAAAAAAATAGCAAAGCTAAATATGGCAAGGAATTGTTACTTGCTTTAAAAAATATGAAGTATTAAAAACAACAAAGCCAAAAGTAAGCAAAAGTGTACCTGGAATATTAACAAACTTTTAAATTTCTTTTTCCAAACTCAAAGTATTTCATTGAGTCCTAACTTCATTCATTCAGATATTTTAAATTTCCATAGTCTTCAACCATAAGTTCCATCTAATTATGTCCTAAAGTGACCTGCAAAGTCATCCATAGGAGTTCCTTTGGAAATAGCAAAAGAAATGCTAATATAATTTGATAATGATTATTTTAAATTGTATATGTTGGCTAGAAATATCTGAAAGAGGACTTTCTAAATCCCTCAAACCCCTGAACAGATAATAACTGAAGAAAAATAAGTGCCACCTCATTTAATAGCAGGGCATTCAGTATATATTTCTCATACCATGAATTTTCATGTCTGCATTGTCTTTTAAGACTATGTGACAAATGTATCCAAAAACACAGCTCAGATATTCTTAGGTCTTGTATTCTAAGCATTTTCATATAAAAACAACAAATTAAGAATGTGTATTACATTAATTACTTACCTCTTTTAATCTCTCTTTTTCACAGTTGCATAAGAAAGTCCCAAAGAGACAACTGTAAAGGTGATCCAGAATGGTGATCAAAAATAACTCATTGAATTCAAAGGCTGCAGGAAACTGAAATAAAACATTGGTAAAATTACTTTAAACTTTATTTTAAGCAGTGTAGAAAGGAAGAAACTCAGACATAAGAAATAACCAAAAGATTCAGATAAGATCTTTCTTCTTATTTAGTGATTATTTTCAGGAAAACTCAGCAATTTCAGTAACTCCCACTGCAATAATACATTTCACCCACATACTTCTTTATAAATACTCCTCGGAGACAAACCTTACATTCATTATGCAAGCATAGTAGAATACAAACATAGAAACATTAGCTAATGTGAAACTGGTGACACAAAGCAATCCATTTTAAGGACCTCAACAGCATTCTGTTCTAACCCACCCCAAAGTGTCTTCAACACATGCTTTATTTCTCTTGTTACAGGACCATAAATCATTTGGGGGGGGGGGGGGGGGGGGGGGAGATGATGATATTTAAGAGTTTTATTTCCTATTCTAACATGCAATGAATTGGATAATAAAAGACCACTGCACGTACAATGTGCTTAACATATCTTTAAAATGTTTCTTTCACTTTCTACCCAAGTAAGTTACTTTTCTCCATTTCACCCCTTGAGTTTACCATCAGCTATGTATAATAAGCCTTTAATCCCTCTTCTTTTATATTGGAAAGTAAATCCTGTATATCTGAAGTAAAAACTGTTATTCCACTGAGCACCACTAGGTATTTTATTCACAAGCAGAGGTTACCTGATACATTCTAGGAAAAAGAGTTAGAAATTTGAAAACACTCAAAATGTTTAAGATACATCTTAATCTGTAGTGCTCTAAAAATCGTAAAGGAAGGAATTAATGCAAACTGCATGGGCTGCTACCTATTCAGATGGAAAAGGTCCTTCTTCAATCAAATTTTATGATAGGACTACATATGGCAACTGCTTGATGTGTCAAAATAACTTTGCGTTCAGTATGACAAGGGTCTCAAACACAGATACAGAATGATAAACATTTAGGAGAAAAAAAATTTAGAAGACTAAAGGAAAATTTAAGAAGTAGCATTTCTCCCACTACCATGAGAGAGAATGTTGTAAGAGGCTAATTGTCAGGACAAATGAAACAAATTTTGTTCATTCCCACTAAAGGAGTAAATCTTTACGGAAGTCTAAAATGCAAAGTTACAGATTCGTAAGGAAGAATTTCCTGCTATATGGAGAAATCTCAAGTCAGTATTTCAGATCTGAAGAAAGCAGCGGACTGGTTTCTGTTATGTGCCACTGAAGAATACTGAACACCTTGGCACGAGTGACTCAAGAGCTACTTTAAATAAAAAAAAAAAAAAGACGATGAGTATAGCTAGGAAGAATAACGCAGCAATTGGGACTGCGGATGAACTAGCTGATTCAGAAATTCCTCTTCAGTGTCATCTGTGATTTATGAAGGGCAAATGTTTATTCATGTTGAAAGTAAAGAGTTGAATAACACACAGTGGGTGTGCTTGTATTAAACCCAGAAAGATCTAAGTTTTAAGCAATGTTCTTTTAAAAGAAGACTGATTTAAGTCAAACATTGCAAAAGCATTCTCTTTCCAAGACTTCTCAAGCTAAGATATACCAACTTTCAACTGAAAATTTTGAGTAAGGAAATTATCAGTATCATGGCTCACAAAATGAATGGGAGCCTTCCTTCTTCTGACTCTGCTATGGATTACGCACTGTTCAACAGCACAGCACGCTCACACTGGGGCTTCTCTCTCAAATCACTGGTTTGTTTTCAATCACCTAGCCATTTGTTTTCATAAAACATATAGGAACTTAAGATTATCAAATTCTCTTTTTCAGTCATGTTCAAGTGTTATCACTTACAGCACTTCCTTCTCTCTAGGAAATCATGCCAAAACTCAATTAAAATACAATGATGTTAACAACACAGCTATGATTTTAAAAAAGTATGAACAGAACTTGGTAAGCAGGTGTGCCGAACCAAGTCAGGAGAAAATTCAGTGGGTCTCAGACCTCAATCTCCTGCGTCCAGCCCAAAGCAGCAATCAGATACAGAAAGCAAAAATAATTTGYGAAGGATCAAAATTATATTTGGAAACAACTTTGAAGACAAAGCCTCTCCTAAAGGGACTCTCTCTAACTGAAAGCACTTAATGAGCCTTGTCACATTAGGGTTCTGTGTTGTGACGGGTCCATACTAATCAGATGGATGCCAACATGGCCACTATTCCAATCCAGTGAAGCATATTCAAAATTCCATACATCAGTGGTTGCACTCCAACTAATTTATTAATAAGTGATAGCACTTTATTGAAACCCTGTCTTTGGATACAAGAGTTGTACTGTTGGAGTTGATGTATCAAGACTGTAAAGCTCCTATTACCGCTGCTGAAAAATCACTGACCTAAAAATGCTTTCCTCTGTAGTTCCAAGCCCATTAGCGTCTGTTTGAAGATTCAGGTGGAAAAATTCCCCAAATGAAAATTTACTTCTTGTCAAATCCACTAATTGTGAGAGAACACATGGGTCATTAAAATCTCCCATTTGATGCTGCTGGAGTTGTTGGGAGTTTTTGTAAAGGAAGTATTTAAAAGAAGAATTCTCTTCTTTAAAAGTCTGAGGATGCCAAGTGGCKTCTGATTCAGAGACATGCAAAATAAACTTGCTTTTTAATCAATGAACTCATTCTGTACTACAGTAACATTTAAAGTTGAAACACTTTGCGGAATAGTTCTTATGATTGTGGAATTGGACTGAATCAGGTTAACTGAACACTAGATATCGTAACAGAGTACAATACTGAAACTAGTGAAAAATGCATCTCTGGCAACAGATGGCATCTGGTAACAAAGCGGATGCAACTTTCTACCAACTTTAAACACACCTTCCTCCTCTGTGGGTACTGTGCATGAAAGGTAGAAAGCTACTACTTGAGCTGCAATGCTACATGCAAATTTTACAGTTTCGTTTCATTTTTAACAGGGCATCAGTATTTCATCAGATCACATGTGGCTTTTCCAATTTGACATCTGCTATTCAAAATCACCAGAGGAGAGAAATCACTTCACCGTATGTTCTTTATTAAAATCTGATATCAATGTACTTCTCTCAAGTTCTCCGTATTTGCATGTCATGAAGACAATAAAAAACAAGGGAAAATATAAGGCTGTCAAGGATTAAGTTTCATTGTCTGAAGCTATCTGGAAATTTGTATCTTAGTGGGAAGTTAGAGATTCTCTCACTGTATTAAGTTGACTGTTTTAAGAATGTAATTCTCAGAACCCAAAAGAGAAAATTTGCTTGCTTTGAGCCCATGCCCAAACCCGAGCCCTTATACCCTCCCGCAGTCATTAACACTTATTTGAGCTTTGGAACATTTCACATATGTTTACCACGGATTCTAAAGCACGAAACTAGCACTGTTTTACGAGCAAGTGATCTATGCAAGGATAAAACAGAATCCTGGTTTTCATAGGTCCATGTCAAGGTAATCACAATCTTCACATCTATTCTCTAGGTGTTGAAGTCAACTAAAAAATAAAAATAAGTGGGCAAGAACTCTCCAAGAATGACATTTTCAATTTTTTTCCTGCTGTAACATTAATGATTTTTCAATGCCACTGCTGTTCATGAATTGCAGAACAGTTTCTGGATCCAGGTTTTGAACAGATGTGGTATTGGCAAAATGTTTCACAGATTCCCCCCCGCCCCTTTTTTTTTTTTAAACTAGAGGGAACTAAACTGTTTATAGCAAGAAATAGGAGGCAGCAAGGGAGATCACAAAAATAGAAGAGGCTGCTCTCAATTAAGGATCTCCCCAGAGGACTTTTGTTCCTACCAGGTGTTTAGAACTGCTTTGCTATTGTTATTAGCTTTCCTCTGAGAGAGGGGCAGAATATTTCATTTATTTTCTCCAGCCATACTAAACAGCACATTAATGCTGAAATATAGATACACAGAAAGAGAAAGCCTTCAAGGGACTCTGGACAAGGGCCCAGTATTACAGCAGGGAACTTTCATAAAGCAATGAAGACAACTGTTTTGAATACAAGTTTTGGAAACTATGATGTAAGTTTTTAAGAACCATGTTCAGAACAAGAAGACTAAGGTAAGAGATCTGGGAGTGCTAGCATCATATGGAACCAGATTGTTACCCTCCTCTCTTCAAAACAGATCACATACTATACAGACTTCAGTATAATAGCTTTTACCATAAGAGCACAGATCTATGTTAGGCTTCAAGGAGGGGGGGGGGGAAAAAACCAGAGAGGAAAAAAAAAAAGAAAACAAAAAGGAGTCAAGCACTTCTAATTTACTTGGAAATAAAGTCTTCATGTGGGCAACCTATTTCAGTAACCCCATTAAAGAACAGCAATAGAAAAGCTCAGAAAAATCTTAAGTTTATGCTCATGGAGGTACAAATAAGGAAAATGAAGGCTAAAACCGTTCTATAATTTAACATATTCGGGGAAAAAAATGAGAATTTTAATATTTTGATATCTTAAATATCACTAATTTCAAAGATCTCCCTTGATCCAGAGGTAAAAGCAGTGTTGGAAGTAAGAAAACTTATCTGAGAATAGGCTTGTATGTTAGAAATGCTGTCCTGTATGCATAATGATGCCAACATTAACTTATATTTCACATTTGATACATAGAAGAACCCTCTCCTCCCGTCAGTTCACAATCAGCCTGGATTTTTGCTGTTTCTTAAGGACAATATAAATCCATATGAACATTTACTCCACCAGTGAATATGCAGTGCAAATCATTTATCTCATCAATAACCCTCATTTATGTAACCAGAGAATCCTTTGAAAGCCTATTTTAAACAAAAAGGATTCCTGGTATTTTGGTTTCAAGTCAATACTTCTACTCTAGCTCCTTGTACCTCACTTTGAGCAAAAAGTTTCCCTATGTGTGCACAGTGCAGCCATAGCACAACCAACTTCAGGAAAACATGCTACTGCTCTGCAAAGCAATGTGTTCTCCTACATGAATTACATTTCCAAGATAAAGACTGAGACCTCATAGAAATACTCTTAAGTATCTTACCTGCTTTGTTATTTGCCACACACAGTCGATGAACTGAAGGAAAATGGGAGATCTGTCTGCATCAGCATGATCATCATCTCCATGTCCTACTCGCTGAAAGTCAAAACAAACTTTTAATTTCAGTCTAGTGCATTTACAGTACCAGCCCAACACTTTAAAGCTGAGCAACTCTTAAATATGTTCCAATGGTGAACAAGACAAGCAAATCTTCCATGATGCTAACCTGTATTTTTCAACTACTAAAAATGCATCCCAATATTCCCTTATGGACATGCCTTTGCTGTTGACCAGAGCTGGAAAGACACTTGGTCAACAAAGCTGTGCCAGTTGTTTCCCCATCTTTCACTGCATAGCCATTTATTTCTACCAGTGGGTCAAACTGGTAGGTATTTACTAAGACTGTACTGAAACAACGATTATTCCATATCCACCTGCATAACTACTGTCATTTCTCCTAAACAATCTTAGAGTCAGAGCCCACAAAATGTCATAATAATTTATGTCCTAATTCCCCACTAGCCCATGTGTTAAATAAACACTTCAACCTTAAATCAGAGTGATGGTTCCAGCCATTTTACCTTCTAGACACCTTAATTGTTTTCCTTGTTCCTCCATTCATAAGATTGTTAAAGATGAAGCAATGTGTTACAACCCCTCTTCCTCATAAAAAAGCCATGTGGGTTTTTTTAACCATTATGTTCAAGCCACTTAATTCTTATTTACTTTATATTATACCTCACACACAGATTTCCTGTTAAAAATGAACAGGTCACAATTCTCTGACACACTCACACCATTAAAAGAAGGACACCATAGATAATAACTAAAATGCAGCAGAGTACTGTGAGAAAACATGCTATTCAAAATAAAAGCCTTGAAGGTGACAAACTGCACACTAAATCTTTCAGCTTACCATTGCAAATCGGTGTCCAAAACTTATCCATTCTTTCTCTATAAGAACTTCAAACCCCTTGATAGTTCTGTAATAGCTGTCCAGCATAAGCATAGCTAGCGCAGTAAGCTGTGCAGTTCGATCCCAACCATCACTGCAATGTACCACTACAGATGTTTTACCAGATTCAATTTTATCTGCAATTCTTACTGCTCCGGCAAGAAGCATCTTAAATAAACAAAAATAAATAAACAAGCATATTAAATACTAACCAAAACTCTACCAAAAAAAAAGAGTTATAATTTTATACTCTTAAGGTTAATATATTTTAAAATTTCAGATTAATTACATAATCATCTGGACGACATTGCTTTAAATTAGAGATTTCCAAATGGTGGTATGCATAATCCTAGAGGTACAAAAACTGTGTGCACTCTGTTGTCCAGGAGAGAGTTCTTACCAGCTCTCCATTATTAGTAGCACATAGCAAAAGAATCTGGGAATCCCTTCTCTAAATTAAATCTGAAATTCTGTACCAGGACGAAAAGACACAAATATTTGAACCTTCAGCCTTTGGAATAGGTACATATTTTCAAAGTTCATTTTCACAGTAATCAGTCACTCTTTCTTCCTCAGCTTTCAGTTCTCAACTACTAAGTTTAGAGAAAGGGACAACTATCCAGCTAATCTAAATCAAAGCAACCCAAACAAACCCAGAAACCCCTGGCTGGGAGCCTGTGCTGATTTGTTGGTGCATGAAGTATACACTGTATTCAACCCATGAGCAGACCATTAATAGCGTGGATTCAGAAGCATGCTGGAGAGCAAAGGATAGAGATGGCACAGGACTGAGATCACCTGTGTGAGCTTGTTATTCTTCTCCCCCACAAAAAACCCTTCTCTGTTCCCTTATGCCGCTCTGTAGTTTTTTAAGAACTTGAATAATCTCTCTCCTGTGAAGAATTTGTCTCTGTAACATGATCATGGCACTGAAAAATACGTGAAAAAAACCAACCACTAGAATAGGACCACAGGAGAAATTCCTATTCTGCATTCCAACATCAGAAAATGGAATCTTGCAAAATACTTGCATTTTTCCCTTCCCAGGCATGTAAAAACATCTTCTGGGAAGTAGGAAAGCCAGCATCCACTGGAGAAGCTGTGCACAAGACCATTCAAAGTTATTTCAAGAACCATGCTTTAGAGACAATTTTCATTGATTATATCTTTCATTGATCGTATCTTTTATGGTAAAACTGAAGGATGCCAGGATGGAAATATCAGGAAACAATACAAAAGCTTCTATGGGAGAATAGAGCTTGTGGCCTGAACTAGTTAATTGCCAATTACTTCAGTTACAAAGCTCTACTGCACTAAAAAAGTGCAAATATTAAAACAGTTTAGTCTTCAATAAAAGCAGAAAACTAATCTATATAACATACAGGTATGCAATAGCTTGCTCTAAATTGTCCTAAAGAGAACACAGATGCCTCTGAAGGAGTACAGCTGAAAACAAAAGGATAGAACAGATACAGGTAATGAGCAGAGAATGGGAGACAGAAAACAGAGTTACTATTAATTCAGTAAATACCTGTGGAGTAGGTGAAGCATTTTATTCTACTTTGGACAAAAGCCTTTAGAAAACAGCTTCCTCCACAAGCTATTATTATTCTTTATAGATGTTTCAAAACTTAGCAACCATCACAGTATTTCAGTTAGGGCTCCTAATGAATAACTGGCTTTGGATTGGTTTAAAAAATGACAACTGGTTTAAAAATAATTAATAGCACAAGTTCTACCCTGAAAGACAGAAAATACCCTGCAGGGCATAAGGAAACATTCTGGGTGTGCAAAAAGCACCAAGTGACTCTACTCGTGTTGTTACCACTGTCTTCACACACACAGAATGTTACTGGTGCCTCCCCAGACACTCCTGGACCACCTTCAAAGTGCTGTGGGTGCCCAGTGCTAGGAAGGTGAATTTCCAGTAACTCATTGCTTTAACCTGGTACACAATCACACTGGTCTGAGCCCGGAAAACAGAAAACGCGTTAGAGTAAAGCTGTGGATTTGTTAATTGCTATTACAAGCCAAATCAAATAGGCAAGGAAGGCAAGCAATCCTTGGATAAAAGCACAGGGAGATACTATCAACACTGTTAACACAGTAATGGCAGCTTTTAAGAAATCAGGCCGCAGTTTGTGCTGTCAATACCGTAACATGAAGTACCACGTAAGGGACAGATTCATGAAGAATGTTACATGTGTGTCAACTCTTTAAAATAATTTAAATGAAATTTCAAATTGCTATGCTATTATCATCTGTGCAACAGTGGTATCGAGGTCCACTTCTGACACCGTCTAAGCCCAGGAACCCCACTGAAGTCAATGTCAATGAAAGGTGACCACTGGCCCAACCAACTCCACTTTTAAARATAGACTATTGTATTTAAGGCCAGGCTGATAAGAAAAGGTTTCCAGATACTCAGATTCCCAAAGCTGTTTGAAATAGTCCAACTTCAAGAAAACAAGAAAATTAAACTGTTCCCAAAAGATCATTACATTTTTTTAATTCTTAATTTAAGTGTTTGCTCCCTCTACTGGTTCTCCTGCAGCAGTTAGCAAGCACTAGTTAATAGAAGAGTAAAACTAATGAACAATCCCAAACATGTTTTGCATGAGTGACATTTGAGCCAGTTGCTAATAAAACAAATTCCACTCCATCCATATTCATCATATACAGGGGAGTGAATGTGGTAATAAAATAATCTATTCTAAAAGCATTTCAGAGGTTAGTGAAACAGACTGTAAAACTGAGTATGGTAGTGATTTATTTTAATATTATGTTAAATAATAGAGCAGATTATAACCCAGTAGAGCACTGACTATAAACAGCCCATGAAAATGTAGGTGCCGACACATGAACACTAACATTGCATTGAAGGAGGGAAGGATGAGAAAGACTGCAGAATTTACAGTCAAGACCTTCTGGCAGTTGTTCAAATATAATCTGAAGTTCCCAGGGCATTCTTCCAAAAAGCAGGGATAACCCTGGACTGCTCACAAACATTCCCTCTCAAGAAAATAAAACATTGTCCAACACTGAATACGATATTGTGCTATCAGGAATTAACTCATTATCTACTAATACATAAAACTGGAAATACAAAGTTATTATGGAATGCTTAAAATGTTATGTTCTAAGTGACCATTTAAAAACTAAGCTTTTTTACAAGATTATCCTGAACAAAGCAACGTGCTTAAATCTAGACATTATTTTAGTAATATTTTCAGAAATGCAAGTTAAAAACATGGTTTAAAAAAACAACTGATTTTCCACATCAAAAGTATTTTACCCTTATATATTCCAGCCAATGTGTGGAGTCCACATTTGATAACCACCGAGTCTCATCAATAGTAGGATAAACTATTTCTTTAAGTTTGCGCAGGGATTCTCTCATTACGTGTATATTATGAATTTCCAGGAAGACCAGCTCTGCATTTGGGTAGGCACTTTCACTTTCATATCCTCCACCTTTTGCCTGTCATTCAAAAAGTAAAAACAGACGAAGAAAAGAACATGTACAGGACTTCAGTATGAGGTTGAGAGAGTTATTCTGGTCAGGTTTCAGAATTTTCTGAGAGAAAGGATTATTTTAAGCACTAATAAAAACATATTTTTCACTTTTGTTTTTCTAAGAAGCGCTAGGGTACTATTTTAGGTGAAAGAAATTCTAACTGTAATAGGCTACATTTGATAATACATTCATATACCTTCCCCTTTTTACTACTGAAACCTTTGGCCTTCTGTGGGCTTTACTGCATCACTTCTCAGCTATGTCTTCATGCTACTTTCAATTCCTGCTGGCCTTTCCAAAATGCTACGAGCAACTCTCGTTCCTTCCCATGCCTTCTTTAGAGACCCTTTTTTATCTCTTTTCAACATCAAGTTCTCCTCATCCTCATCTCTTACTCAATCTTCAGCAGTGTAATAAAAATAGAACTAGTAATGCTAGTTATGGTACCAACCTACCTTGTTTGTATCTGCAACACTATTCTGTCTGGCATCAAAGATGATAAGTTTATGTGACTGAGCATTGGCATCCATTATTGTCTGCAAATATTTTTCATCTTCTTTGCAACGCTTATCATTTGGGCCTACGGATGGCTGACTGCATCGTGTTATTGTTGCTTGGCTCTCAGGATGAATCCAGGATAACACCTGGAATAAAAGAAAATTATTTTAGTTTACTATACTACTATAAAAGCAGCAGGCCAGAGTGCAATTAGACAATCACACTGCCTACATGGCATYATTTCCTGGCAAATCAACAAATGCAAATTTAAGGACAAGCTGATGCAAAACCATATTGACAGCACACTTAGCACTGCTCATCTCAAATCTGAGCTTGAAATACAAAGTGATTCTAAACATCTTAGCTTTTATTTCTAATAAAAACTAAGCCTTCTACTGCATCTTACTAATTAGAAAAAAAAGAACAATGGAGGAAGAAAAACTGTTTCCATGGGGACCTGTACACTACCTTGCTAAGCAGATCTATAGCATGAAAACTGTCACCATCTAACATATTTAAAGGGGTTCTTACACTACCTGCAAAACTTGTCTATTCTCAAGAAAACCGCTATGGCTGTAACACATTCCACACCAAATCAGAACACAAGCTAATATGTGAATTAGCATCAGATACCATTGTGGCTTAGAAGTGTTAACTCCAAACAAAAATTTATTACATGGCACAATAACCAAGCAATTAGACTCACATTTGAGTTGCTCTCTTCAGTTCTAAACCCACCAAGCCTAATTCTTCTTTCTTTGCACCCCTCTTTCAGGAAGGAAGCTGGCCCATTGTTATTTAAAAAAAAGCCTAAAAAAACTCTGATAATTTCTTATAAGCTACAAATTTATAGAGCACTTACATCTCCTTCTAAAAGTTTCACTTACTGGAACTCTGCCTTTTGCTCTAAATGCTGCCACTTTTGAGAGGTCATCATCCTTTACACTGGTTGGCACAACAAGAATAGCAGGATACGTATCACAAAGCTCATAGGTGCTGTTAATTTTGGATATTTTCCAACTCTCATTGGGCAAGCCCTGTATGAAAGCAAAACATTTTTGTATTTTTCAGGTTATACCTTTACAYATCTGAGTTTGGGGCAATGAAAATTTTTATATGCTACATACTTTTTTAAAAAAAACTGTGCCCACATTTTTCTTTTAGATAAGCTATAAACTTTAAGTCTTCGTATTGAACCATAAACCAAAACACTGAAAGTCTTTCCTATTTATTATCTTTAAAACTGATATGCAAAATAACCATTTGAATAGGATGCACACTCAGGTAAAAAGTGATCATATAATGAAATAAAAATACTTTTGCAACTAGGAAACTGTAGATTTACAATGACAAACTACGGTTACTCTTCTGTTTAATGCTGCTTATTCAAAACCAAATTTTTATAAAGCCTGTATTTTCTAGAAACAGCACTTGGAAAATGTGGATTTAAGAATGCATGTTGAGATAGACCAGTTTCCTCAAGTACTCAGCACCTGTTATCTCCATCAACTTTAGCAGGTGCTCAACACTCTCAAAGTCAGGCCACTTGCATTTTATTATCTAAACATGAGATCTAGACAGTCTCTGTATGTAGCTAGAGCTGAAAATTTTGAGTTTTCTTTAATATTTTTTTCTTGTTTAAATAGCTCTGGGGGAGGTGGAATAAAAAATAATACACCAAGTACTTATATAACTTACCTGCCTCTTATATTCTGCCATTGGATCATACACTTTCCAGCCATTAAGAGCAAACTTTTCTTTATAGCTGAATGCAAAAAGAGGCTAAAGACAACAAAGCAAAGGCATAAATGACTGTCTGATGGGCTGTATGCACAATAAGTTCCAAAACAGTGAACCTTCTAATATTTCAAATGTAACACTTCTAAAACTCTTTAACAGCAGACATAAAACCTTCAGTCAAGACTGGACAACACTGAACACTGTGCTAGAAAGAAAATGAAAGACAGTTTCCTCTTTCAAGTACATGCTATATAATTAACAAAATCAAGATAGGAAACAGTCAGGGAGAGTTGAAGTTACTTGCCTGTGATCATACAACACATCAATGGCAAAGCCAGGATGAGGAAATTGGTCTACTACCTCCCAACCAGTTCCTTAACCATACAAGCAAATGAAATAGCATTCTGCAGCTAACTAGTAAGACTAATTGTATGTATTTGTTGTTTTAGACAGAACTTCTAGACTGAATTATCTACTGCAGAAAATAAGAGTCAATACATACATATTTTTAATCAGCAACACTAGGCAAATCTAGATCTCAAGGGTTATGTACAAATTAACTAACTTCACCAATAGCAGGACAGAGCATAATGTTTTACGAATTAATGCAAAAAGGAAACAGGGTCAGAGTAGCTTGCCTGCTCTGTAACAGATTTTATGAATCAACATTTCAATGTTTGTTATACAGCTCTTGTATTTCCCCACCTACGCTTTCCAAAAAGAGGAGAGCCAGTGACAGCCTTCTCTACATCTTAAGACTTACCAGCCCATTAGAAACAGGAAATGCACGTGTCACAAGGTTTTCAAAAATCTCCAATCTGTTTTGCTCTTCCTGTTTATAGGCCAGCCGCAAATTTCTCATATCCTGTCAAAAATAAGTTACGCTATTTTACTCTATGATAAATTTAAAAAAAAAAAAAAAAAAAAAAAAAAAAAAAAAAAAAAAAGAAAAAAAAAAAAAAGCAGTGTGATGGTTTTGGCTGGGGTAGAATTAATTTTCTTCACAGCAGCTAGCCTGGGGCTATGTTTTGGATTTGTACTGGAAACAGTGTTGATAACACAGGGATGTTTTCATTATTGCTGAGCAGGGCTTACACAGAGTCAAGGCCTTTTCTGCTTCTCACACCACCCCACCAGCGAGGAGGCTGGGGGGGCACAAGGAGTTGGGAGGGGACACAGCCAGGACAGCTGACCCCAACTGACCAAAGGGATATTCCACACCATATGACGTCATGCCCAGCAAATAAAGCTGGGGGAAGAAGAAGGAAGGGGGGATGTTCGCAGTGATGGCGTTTGTCTTCTCAAGTAACCGTTACGCGTGATGGAGCCCTGCTTTCCTGGAGGTGGCTGAACACCTGCCTGCCGATGGGAAGTAGTGAATGAATTCCTTGTTTTGCTTTGCTTGCGTGCACGGCTTTTGCTTTCCCTATTAAACTGTCTTTATCTCAACCCATGAGTTTTCTCACTTTCACTCTTCTGATTCTCTCCCCCACCCCACCGGGGGGGAGCGAGCGAGCGGCTGCGTGGGGCTTAGTTGCCAGYTGGGGTTAAACCACGACAAGCAGTTATAAGAAATTTGATTGAAGGAAGTCATACACGTAGCATTAAGTCACTGACATCATCTAACCCACATTAGAACAGAGTTCTGTACGTGTTCGTATCAGATGACTAGGATCATCATTAAAGTTGCTAGATATCATAAAAATAGCCATTTTTCCTTTGAATTCACTCTTGAGACAAAAGGCAGAAGTGTTTAAGACTGCAAGTATCATAAGAGGAATTGAAATATATTATCTAAATGAAACAGAGTTCAAATACAGGGAACTGATCAGACAGAAAAACAGCACACGTGCATGCAGATTCCTCTTACAGAAAAATGAAATGAAAATACTTTAATATGAACAAATCTCTACCGTGCCATACCTTGCAAACTATTTCTATACCACACGAGTTGTCTCCGTGGCTCTGTACTCCAATTTTTTCAACTCTACTTATGACTCCAAGGGGAACATCAACAACAAAAGGTGGATCCTGAAATTTGTATATAAACCAAATGAATTTTGTAACATTAGGAGGAACACAAAATAGTATTATTCATGTATGTTTCATTAGAGTCAACTATAATTCCTGTTTAATAGACTGCTGTGGAACATCATACTTCACTTACATCAAATTTGTCACTTCCTGAAATCTACTAGCAACATTTCTACCTGAAACAATATGCAGATAGATAGCGAAGTCTTACCCTTTCAACACTTTTGATATACATTCTGAAGTCCGTCACTGTTAGTGTACCACTGACTGCTCCCATAAATGGACAGATATACATAACATCTTTAGCTGGAAAACAGACCAATTAAAGCTTTGTTTTACTATTACAGACATTTGTTCCATAAAAATCTATTTTCATTTTAAAATAGCAAGATTTTTGCAGTTCCATAAGATTTTGATGCTTGACCTCTATAGGAAAGCCTACTCTTCAGATGCTGTCAGGACTGAAAGAGCTGCCTTTATCTCAACAATGAAAACAATCAAATTCCTCAGTCCCACTGCTGCTCTGCAACTACTGAGCAACTGGGGCTGGACTCAGCTAGCATGGGCTGCAGTAAGGGCAGGCAGGTAACAAAGCACCCTGCTGGTATTCTTAGCTGCAGGCAGCTCTGGTCCCTGCCCCGAGGTGTAAAGCACCCACACTCACCTCAGAGAGAGAGCATTCAAATGGGCAATTACTGATGTGTAGGCAACTGACCTCCAAGTAATTCAGTTATATACCCACATCTTCATTTTCACTTTTATTTGAAAGAGCTAGTATTCTTTTCTAGCCAAGTACTGTACTGCTAATGCAGAGCTTGCCATCACAGGCCAAAGTGAAATAAATCTCATTAAGAACTGGAAACTAAGTTTTCCATAACTTCATCTTCTTTGCTCTCACRATTTTGAAGCTTTTGAGTCTACAAAGTATCCTTGGCATCCCCAAGCAGAAATACAACCCATACACCTGTATGGAACAAACTAACCCTTGAAAAAAAATGATTTATCTATACAGAGCAAGTCATCCTCTGGAACTGATTTCTCCTTCCTATATTTGGATTTAAAAGACAAAGAAAAGAAATCCACATCAAATCAGCTAATCTGAAGTGGCATTAATTTAAAATGACAAAAGTCAAAAGCAAATAATATTCTGTTTTTAAATAAATAAACTAGTGATTTAATAGTATTCAGTGTAGTACTCAATAGTATGCTTACCAATAACTTTGATTGATTCTCCAGGAAAAAGTGGAGCCTCTTCCATCTGTGCTAGTTTGTTTCCATCCCGCAGTGCCTGGCAGAAATCCAAAACCATGAGTAAATCTCACTTTCCATCTGTACTACATCGATACATTTTGATGCAAAGTGCTTTTACTACCAGATTACCGGAACACAGGAAGTGTATCTTTTTTTACAAGGCACAACTGTATTAAACAGTACCATAGTAAAAAAACCAAACACAAAACTCGGTATTATAAGTATTACACAGACATACATGTTAGTAACATATTAGTAATAAAGCATTTATGCAACAATTCGTTTCACATGCTAGCTACACATAGCATACAAAAATATGAACAATAAGATCAGCCCAAATTTGTAAGTAATAATTTGTTAGTCTTTTGCTAAATGCAGGTGTTGTTTTGGGAGAACATTTTAAAGCTTATATTAATTTTTTTTCTATTCTTAATGTTGTTTATTTAATATTTGAATATTTTCATCTGAGAGAATTGTATGGCAGAAGCTTTATTTATTTAACATTTTAACTTTGTATTTTTGACAGCAAGAAGTCAGAAGCACCCCACGATGCTCTATTTCAACCAATACCCTACTGAGAGTGCCACAGGYTATGGAAGAGGTCCGTTATAGGGATTTTGGGTCCAGAAGGTCAGATTAAGAATGAAGTAATAATGAAATACAGAAGAACAATTAGTAATTTTAAAATAAGGGCTAGTTCCATAAATTTTCATTTAGGTAAATGGCTTCATTCCTGAATGATACAAGATTGATCCTTTGGGTCCTTCGTTGGCAGCTAAGATTTACAAGGTACTAAAGATTTTAATTAAGAATAAAAGGGTTTGCGGGACTTTTAAGGGCCATGCGAGAAAGCGATCTCTCTCAGGTCAACGTGATGAGATATTTAGGTTTCAATTTTTTACATCCTGAAGTGAGAATAAATATAATGGGCTATGTTACAGTAAACAAATAACTCTTCCCTCGTATTACAGCTCTGATCCACATACAAATAACTGGTAGGATCTGTCTGCCTCCAAACAAACTACCCCAAGCCCTCATTAATAAATAATTTCTAAAGATATTAAAATTGATCTCTGGCTTTAGACTTTCTTGGAAACTAACAGAATTTTACGTTCAGCACCCAATCACAAAATATGATGTGTAGAAAATTAGCCAATACTTACAAACTTAGAAGGACGGATGTGCTCTGTCAGATAGGGGCTTACGTGAAGTATTACATTTTAGACTACATGACATTACACAAAAACCCTACCTAGCACATAACCAGTTAACACACTAAATGCTTTCTATGGATTCTCTTGCATGAGAAATATAAGATTTGTATGTACTGGACAAGTACTAATATATAGTACCTTGCTACACAGTTAATGAATGAAAGATGAGTAAAACTTGCCACCTGATCAGGTTCTGCTTCAGAATGATAGCCATTGTGTCCATCCTGAATCTCCTGCATTGCATGAGGCAGCAGTAGGGCAAGAGAGAAGTAACAGGAAAAAACATGCAGACAACAGGTGAAAGGACAGAATCTTTTCTTTTTTGTTTCCTTTTTTTTTTTTTTTTTCTTTCCTTAAGAAGACAGCATATACTTTAACTCCAGTTTAGCTATTCAAAATCTTCCACTCCTGGCACACAGTACTTTCCACAGAAAGGAATCCAAGCTATTAGCATGATGCTTTTAATGTTATTTGGCACAACAMAAAATGAAAAATTTAATCCCTTTTTCACAAAAGAGTCAGTGCTGATAGATAAGAACATAAAAGTATGTACTGTCTTTTTAAGACAAACAACCTTATAGTGAAGAAAATGAATTCAAAGTATGCCACATGCTTATCAATAGAAGAAATTGAGTACAGCTTGCAATGGTAGCATTAGGGGAAAACTCATGCAATCTTTCAAGGAAAAAATAGGTCGACATCAAATAGAAGTATCTAGACAATTTAAAAAATGCTTTACTGTGTAAAAACATGTTTTAATTGAACTTTCAGTTTTATGGTTTCACATATTTTTCCAGCAACTTCTGTGTTGTTGCTGGAAACCTAGTCAGTAACTTTACAGAACCTAAAATTACTCCTCATAGCAAAATATGCAAACAATTCATATTTTTATGTTAATTTAATTTTGCATCATATTGGCAGCAAATGCTGAATATTAATTAAATCTCTTTAATAAACATAAGGTCCCTACGCACTCCAGAGAGAAGCACAAATGTCATAGGGTCATATGAAGTAATTGTTTTAATACATTCAGCCAAAATTGTTCTTCTGTCTTCTTTCTTTATTAACTGGAGAGAAGTTGTGTTCATGACAGTCTACTATTCCCAGTTCACATGCAAAGAACTTCTCACCTGATAGGACTGTAAAACCAGCCACAGTCTAAATATACAAATATTTGCTAAAGTCAATTTTTCTTTTTACAGTATTTCTACAGAACCCTCAAAAAAGAAAAACTTAGAAGAAGGACTTCAGATATCTTCAGATAATTTGAACTCTACAAGAGTTTAAAAAGTCGTAATTAATTAAAAAACCCTTTGAAATTATAAACGACTCCTAACATTTATGTATCAGTGGAATTCTGTTAAATAGAAATTACTTAAATTTCAGACTATAAAATGTTGTTTCTGAAATTAAAGCAAAGTAGATATTGTGATCTCTGGAAGAAAACCAGAAGGACAACCAGCACATACATCAAAGATTTTAAATAAATGAAAGATAGAAGCACAGCAGATCATTCAAAGATCAAAGCCTTTACAAAGAACTACGAAAAACTCAACGAAAACAATCACTTTTTSTTACTTAACTCAGACCAATTATTTCAAGAGCTATCTATTTATRAAAAAAAAAGATCAACTTGTGGATTTGTACGATTGGACTAAACACATCATTTACAAATATGTAAACAACGGATGAGAAAAAGAAATCATTCAGACTTCATSTCTCGGTTTGAGACTGAACAAGAGGTCTTTGTTTGAATAAAAGTGTTAGACACATTTCATGAACAATGTCAGAACACTATCCAGATCATTTCTCGCTCCATAAATGTTACTAAGAGAGAGGGACAAGAAAACAAGGCATGTCCTTTTTATATCTCCAATGAGCAATGGGCAAGACCTAGTCTCAAAATCATCATTAAAAAGACGCAGGTCATTGCACTAGTGTCTAACTTCAAACCTAACTTTCAATCTTACTACAGAGTGGTAACAATTAAGGTAAAACATGCACAAAGGCAAGCATAAATTGGTATCTTATTTAAATAGAATAGACAAAGATGTAACGCTTTTACCACTAATATTCTTTAGCATAGATAACATGTTAGAGCTGCTAATACAGTACTCTGTAGTCCGAAGCATGTAAGCCTCAGTTGCAAGCATCCATTTTGTCAAAATTAATGTAATAAAACTGAAGTTAGTATTGCACATTCATAACATAATTTAAAAATACTGCTCTCTTACACATTGACTTTCATTGCCCATGAAAACATTGTAACGTATATAAAGCATTTCTATGGCAAAGAAGCTGTTGCACTGCATAGCAAAATGGTCTGACTGGTTCATAAAAACCATTAATGATGTAAAGAAGAACGTTTGACACACCAAGATCTCACACAGCACAAAAGACAAACAGGTAGGAGGCCGTTTTACTGCTAGCCAAAGGTAATCTTACCCGTATAACAGGCCTCCTGTACACCTGTTAGTTAAAATATAAAATGTTATCCAACAAAACACACAGATTTGTTTGTTAAAGATATTATATCTTACTTCATCAGATTTTCAGAAGAACTCTACTTCCAAACATTTTAATTATAGCCAGATTTTGAAAGAACAAAACAAAACTATGCAGACCTAGTAGCTCTCATTTGCAGAATTGTTTTGGTCTAAAAACAATCTAGCCACTTCATTTTAGTGATGTAACAAATGCCAAGCTCTTTTGAAACATTCATTCCTAATCACCCTTTTATCCAGTTACAATGTGCTATTGTGAAAAGAGAAGAAAGAGCCTGGTAATCCTTCTAGGTGGAAGACGATAAGCTTGCAGTAACAGCCATGAAGTATAACCACCATAGCTTTTAGATTCAAATGGCGAAACAAGGATAGCGACAACTCTTTTCAACTTATTTCTGAAGGTGTCTRTATTCAGCTACTATAATCTAAGCAATTCTCATTTATATGAACACCTCATACAAGAATACTCCCCAGACAGAGAGTACGTCAGAGAAGACACACACAGCAGAGTTCAAACTCAGAGTGAGATCATGTTGCTGTAGGGTTTAGCAAGCAAGAACTGCCTCAGTGCTCTCCAGTTTTGATGATTTCATTTGCAGCCCTTTTGCTTCTGTTTGATTGCCCGCTCCCCTAAATTACATTCTGGTAAAGTTAGTTACACAAAGTAACATGAGTAACACCTTTAGATACAAGAATCGATATATTTACCTGTTTTTGCAAACATATTGATTGAAACATTAAAAAAACGGATGAAAGAAAGAATAAAGCAGTGAGTTCCTGGTAAACCCAGCAGAAAGCAACAGAACTGCCTGACCAGTTCCAGAAGCACACACACACACCTGGCCCTACCTGAAGTTTCTGAGTTGTTGTAAGATAGTCTCTAAATGCAGCAATTCGAGGTAACCAAAGGTAACGAAGACCCAGAAAATTGATCAGTGTGCATCAAAAGGGAAAGATGTCTCAAAGTAAAACTGAGTTATAAATGGGCATTATCTTTTTACATGTGAATTCCATAGTAATAATGAATAAACTCAGTCTGTTAGTGGTACTGACTAAGCAACTAATCATACCACTGAACTTCTGCAGAAGCTAAGGGCAAAGGAAACCCTCTCCTAAAGCACAGACACCACTTCACAAGATACTGGTCCTGAACGTAACTAAAGATATTCTAGGATAAAAAATTCCATGATGTTATACACAAATATGGGATTTCAAATCACAGCAATGCAATGATACCAAATACAATTTATACACAAAAATTCTGAATACCACCAGGCTTAAATTTTTTTCTTTCATTTCTAAGAAACAGAGAATGAAGTAGAATTTTAATTAGGCCTTAAAAGACTTACTCCTGTTAAATAATATCCAAGATGAGTTTGGTATAGAGAAGGAGGTTATTTAGAATTAAAAAGTGCTCTTTATTCCAGAGGAATGTGTTCTAACTCAGAGATAAACTGAACACCAAGCTTACACACTTGGATTTTACTAAAATGAAGTCCTTGATCTACAGGGCAAATACAACATTGACAGCTGTAATGCAAGGTTTTCCACAATGTTTTATCAACGATGTTAGCCTTGACCTGAAGTAAGCATCTGCAATTCAGCTGCCATAGCATGGAAGAGCTACCCTTTTTTATAAGTATAAGCTGCTGACTGGGCCAATAGTGTGAAACTCTGAGGTGAATTTTTAAGTAGACTACAGTCAAAAACATTTTGTGGATTCATCTTCAGGCTTGGGCTGAATCTGACCTGCTGTCAGAGAATCTAAAATACACTGTTTCTGGACAACAAACTTTTTAATCACAGAGCATATTAGAAAATAATTTAAAATCTAGTTAAAAACAAAAAAAGATAAAATCATTTGGCCATTCTGCACGAAGACCATGAAACTGTTTCAAATCTAGGAAGAAAAAAGGATCTCAATAGCAGYAGCCTGGGTTTCTTAAAGGGACTTGAAACACAGGTGACTTTTATCAATTTGTAAGAGAAGGAAAACTGCACATGCTCCACTCTTGATAGTTCAGTTGGCTGGCTGCATGTAGGAAACAGCAAATGAGCATGCAAGAATAGGGGTAGAAAAGCATAATGGAACCTATCAGGTAAACCATACTGTGCAATCATTACCTTAGTGACAAAAATGTTGCTGGGAGGGAATGAAAAAGGTGATTTTTTTTTTGCTTGTTTGTTTGATATTAAATTCTGTCTCTGGTGAAACCCCATGAAAAATGATAGGCATTTATGTTCTTTGCACGGTAACAAAGACATATGCATTTATTTTTTATRAAATCTGGAGAGCTCAATTCTGTACTCTGAATGACACACACTAGAAACAATTTCAACCTGTAACTATTAATCTACTTTACCAAAACTTTTTTATGTAGTAATCAAAAGAAATGACAACTCACTTGTGGCATTTTATTCAAAACATTGACTTTTAATTTTCCTTTCACCTCTCTCTTAATTTTTATTCTGTAGATTTCAATGCCACTATTCTAAATCTGCAGGAAAACACAAAGCAGATTCAAAAGACTCCTATGCATAATGAGACGTTTCTAGTTCTGAAACATTCAGCGATCACTTAAGTACTTATCTCCTGATAATCAAAGTAGCAAGGACTTCCCCGATCACTCACTCTTTTATCTTAAACAAATCAATGCATTCCTCAAGTCACTTACCCTGTAGTCTCTGGACACACCTTCTGATGGGACAGACCCTGAAATTTGACTAGAAATGGTTGCAGCTATCAGCTGTTTACACCATTCCACATGGGATCCAGTCGGGCTACAAAAACAGAATATTTCAAAATATTTAGCAGTAATTCAAAATGTATATTGAGAACAGCATAGCAACTGAGCACTTTCAGAAAACAAGACCATAAATGATCACTAACATCATAAAAATTAGCTTGCTTTGTGGGCAGAATGCAACTATTTTGCTCATCAAATTAGGGAAAAGAATTTTGCGAGATCTTATCAGAGATGTAGAGCTGTCAGTAGGTTAGAAGCRAGGTTAGAGTCGTAGGAACTTACAAAAACTTTGGTTTCCTTATCCAGTGTAATCTTTTTCATCATTCACACATTTTTTTCTTAAAGCCATCCATGGAATGAATTTGGTCAAGTAATAGGACACTCCTTACACTTTCCTGATTTCCTGATTATTCAGTAAATCCTCAAAATTAAATTACCCTATGCTAGTATTTAAAAATTTAAACTACGCTAGTGTTGTATTCTATATCAATACATGTTTTCTAAAGGGTAACTTCTAGTTGGCCATATTTTTTTCCTACTCATAAAATAATCTCTGAATAATCTTCAGGACAGGCCTTCCCATGCCACAGCAAGGAATTCTGCAGTGTAGGGTGTTTACAAGAACCCTAAAGACAAAGCATCTGAACAGCAGAATCGCACTAAATCCCAGATGATGCGTTTTGAGAGCAGTCGCCTGAACTAGTGCTGCTTACAAATAACATAGTATTGAAAGTGAGAAGCAATTACACAGTTTGTTGCCAGCCACTTTGAAGTGTGCTAGGTCTGCTTCAAAACATGCCAGTATCTGATGAAAAACTGGGAATGCCAGAGGGAACTGTTCCCTGAGTGCCACAGCAGCCTCAGCTGATGCCTTAGATAACTGCCATTTCTTCAAACAGTTTAGTTGGGCTCTTCTACAGATTGAATGCTTATCCCCAAGTCAAATACAGAAAGAATATTTTAATTCATTTTTAGAATTCATTTATAAACTAGCTTTGGATTCTGTGAGTATCCCGTGACATTGACATGAATAACTAGATACGCATACCCAGCACCCAACAGGTGCACCACAACTTGGACATTAAGAGGGTGGGATAATGGCATAAGATGACCAATTACTACTTAACTAGAGGTCTTTTCTTACATTAACTCTGCTAGGATAGGTAGATATAAGGTGAAGATGCATGCAACAACTTCATACCTGAAATGAAAGCTCTTTCAGAACTTTTCTGATAAATTGTAGTAGCTTTCTCCCCACCTGCAAAATTCTACACAGTACTATATCACWAAATGTTGTTTTGCAGCTAAAACACATCTATGATATTCTTGCTTGAACAACGAAGATAACTCTCAGGTTAGTGCTGAACTCGAGTCCAGATTCACATAGAGAAACTTTTCACTTAAGTTTTGCAGAAGAGTGCATGAGCTAAACCCTACAGTAATCCTTTTCTGATCTCATTTATTTCTCCTTCTCTCACATCTCCTAATTTCTAGTGCATCTCTTTAGGGTTTGCCTGAGTTTGTTTCCAAATAAGCATTTACTTGTTAATTAAGAAAAGGATTTATTTTTCTGTGGCTTATCTTCACCGGGAATCACTACATCAACAAAGTTAACAGCAGGATAATAAATGTGAATGCAGGTCCACCTCCTACGATCGGTGTCTCAGGGTGTATCAGTGTACCACAGGATGCTGATCATACCGATGTGACTTACACCATCTGTCAAGCGGGACACATACCAGTACGTGTCTTTTCATTCTGTCTCATCTCAGGTCACGCACAGGAGCATAGCCTGGTATAACTGTACCACCAAATAAATAAATTATATGACAAATGGACATTGTAACTTTTCCAGGGTAGAACAAGATTAGGAGAAGAAAGAAAGATGAAAATTAAGATAAGAAAGTGCATTAATAAGGAACACAAAGATGTAAGTTTTGGTGAGAGAAAATGGACGTTTGATTTCCACCTTCACTAGAACGATGTAAAACTCCAGGTTTCTCCTAACAGAGAAGAGAGAGAATATGGAGACTGGAACCTGGCACTGATTTTTAAATACAGTCTTTTTTCTTTATTTTTCATCTGGGTGAAATTTCCGTTAGTTTCTACTCCTTGTTTAAGGATTTTTAAATTCAGCTCTGAAGTCTGTCTCCAGCTGGAAACTTCTAAAGGAAGGAGTTACTCTGCCGAACGAGATGCGGTTACACCTGGCGTCGAGCTCCTGCGCACCCACCCCCGGTGAAACCCCGCTAACCTGCAGCCGGCCGGGCACTGCCCCGGCTGCCACCGGGACAGAGCCGCCACACACACCCGCAGACGAACCGACACGGGGACACACACACGCACAACGCTGCTTTGGGGCAGCTACACCTCTGCAGACGAAACACACACTTGCATGAAACAAAAATCGGGAATAAAGACTCATAATCTGAGACCGGTCTCACTTGAGTTTGCAAAGATGAGAAGCTACGCGCTGCCCAAACAAACCCCGGGCCAAAATCCCGCAGGCAGCCTCAGCCTTCGCAAAAACGATGACGTTAATGACGAAAAACACACAACCGCAAGCAGGAAACTTTGACAACAGCCAGTTCCCTCGCCGAGGAAAATCCGCCGTTAGCCTGCGCGGCTACACAGAAATGAACCCCCAGGTTTCAGTCACCCGGGCTGGCTGGGCTCCGCGCCGCGGCACCCGCCGGCGGCACCGCTTCCGCTTCTATGCCGGTTTCGGGCGGGGGGCGGCGGCGGGGAGGCC
>JAYKAV010002220.1:5778943-5820305 GCA_035582835.1 Phoebastria nigripes
TTACCCACAGGCCTCCGCGCCGCCGCGAGGGCGGGCAGCGGCCCCGCGCGGCGGGGGAAGGCCTGGCGGCTGCCGCCCCGCGCCACCGGCCGCCACGGGGCCCGGCCCGGGGGCTGAGGGGAGGGCAGGGCCTGCCGGCACCCCCGCACGCCCTACGCCCTCCAGCCCCCTGGGCAGCCAGGCTGCTGGGGGAGAGGGACCGGCGCCAGCAGTCACGGAAAGAGGCCAACACTTTCCGTGTTCCATTAAAACGTCTGTCAGAGGCAAAGGGTTTAAAACTGACACCTTTATTTTTTTTCCCTTCACACACGTACATGGCAGACGGATGTTAAGCTCTCCCCCCTGCCCCAAAGTCGCTTGACAGATAACACCCAGCTCCTGGCCAGTCCTGCGGTATCCAGCAAGGGCGGCCGACGGCGTTGTTCAAGGAGCAGCTGGCAGTACACGAGGAGACAAGAAAACTTGCTGTTTTCTCAAGCATGACACAAAATGCTCACTGTGAGACAACAAAACTGAACTCAAGGCAGAGTTTAAAAATACGTCAAAAGGAGGTAGTACGCAAATAATTTCTAGGGTATACCCATAACAGTGATGCTGGGGTGGATAAGGCATAAGCAAATAAAGAAGGCATTCAACAAATAAACTTCCTAAATAAGTAACTGAAGCCCAGCACAAAAACTAGGTTATCTTCTCGGGTCCATGGAAGTAAGAACAYGGAAAGGAAAAAACTAAAATAGCGTTCCGGGATGGATATTTCGTATCAGATACTGGGCATTTATAGCTGTTGATGTTCACATCCCAGCCCCGCTTTTTCACCCCTCCTGGAAAAGGCGCTCAAGGCCTGGAACGCTCTCATTCACCACCTCAGAAGCTTCCCCAGCTTCGTCCTCGGCTGTGGCAGCTACAGCAGGGAACTGGCTGGGGTTAACGGGCCAGCTGCCGCACCCGCGGCGGTGCGCAGGGGACTGGAGGTGCCGCACAGATACAGTGTATGTGCATGCAGTGCATCGCAGAACGACAGCCCAGATCACGCATTTAAGTGGAAAGGAGAAAAGTTTTCTGTTAACATTGACCAGTTCGTATGCCTCCATTCACAACTTTAAAAGTAGTATCTTCCAGAAAGTATTGGATTAAAACACCCCTATGTTTGCCTAATATTGCCATGTAAAAATAGAATTAAAACAAGTATCTTATCTGTTGACTGGAAAAAAATCCAAGCCCACACAGAGCTATGTTAGAGCTCTTCAGAGACTGAAATTCAACTGAACCAGTAATATGAAGAATGGTATATATGACATGAAGTAAGTGCAAAAAGATCCTTTCCATTATATTACACTTTCCCAAATGCAATAGGTTATCATGTAGTGTTTACACAGTAAAAACTCAGATTTTCTGAACTTCTCCACACTGCTCAGAGATGTCACCAATATGTTCAACTCAAATACAGAAACTTTAAATATTCTAATAAAAATAGCTTTTTTTTTTTTATAAACCACAAGTAAGTAGAAGGCAAATATACCAGAATATGCATAGCTTTCAAAATGTAAATATATAATGAACAATTGAGTATCCTTCTTCATTTATCTGATGTAATGCATCTTATTTACCTTAACAAGTCAAGATTTTGGGACAATGTTGTTATTTTGGAAACACATACTGAAGAACATTGACGGGAGAATGAACTTTAGAGGACAAAAATCAGTCATATAAATCATGTGTATTTAGAACACACATGCCATATGCTCTGAGCTTCCCTGAAAAAAATAGTGCAATTCAGTGTATATACTGAATTAAATCAAGAGGCGGTATACTTTTATTCCTTTGAAAAAATACTGTTCTAAAAATATTCAGATGTCCTCTAAACTTTGACTTACTTTACGGAACTATAGCTTTAAATTCAGTTTTCATATGCAAAATATTTACACTTTATAAACTTGCAGAATTTCTAATAAACTATATTATATATACTTACACAAAACTTAATTTATATATAATCCTATTATATCTTGCAGATCAAAACTCACCACATGTACAATAATTTACAATGACAGAAGCCTCAAGCATCAAAATATCTCCTTTAAAATAACAATATTAGATAGAGTCCTCTACAGATTCTGAATTGCAGTATTTCCTGGATTGCCTGAATATCATTAAACTTCTGAGAATATGCAAAATTTTAATTAAATATCAAGCAGCAAGGTTTGTGCTGTCATAAGAAATGCTTGCAACTATTTAAAAAATACCTGAAAGGAACAAATTAAAGGTTTACAAGAAGCCTCTGAAATGAAGGCTTGAAACTAGAATTCACTGGAAGGTTCAACGTAAGTGCACACACTATATGCAAATCTTGTATACTGAAGTCCCTTAAATACTTAAGAATAAATCTGTTGAACAAAAGTTAAATTAAACAGTAAGCTATAAATGTACAAGTTTTGAACAGTATTTATAACTGAAAATTTTTACCTACTTTGGTATAAAAGCTCCTTTAAACAGGCACATTTACTTTTACAAGACAAAAATGCAAGCTTTAATACTATGGCTATTGCTGGATATTTAAGCAATGTCTCTGTGGGTCTGTTTTTAATTATATAAACCTTCTTTAGAACCATTTTATTCTGTATTAATCCAAAGAACCAATATTGCCAACAGTGATAATTTGTAATATACTTTAGTGCTGAACAGTTAGCCAAACCAGGACTTCTCAGAATCCAGTACAATTGTCATTTGTTTTTTTTTTAAAAAAAAAAAAAAATCAATTTACAATTAAAAAAATAGATTTTTCTTTTATTTTGTTATCTAACTGAGCTATTTGAACTTTTTAATTAGAAGCATATCAGTGAAATGCCTTCCATATTTTTGTTTATTTCCAAAAAGGAAAATTTGGAATTCTCAGGTACCCAGAAAATTTCAACACTTCTCTCTGAAATCTTACAATAGAATTTATTTTTATCTCATGAACTCCACAAACGTATTCCTAACAGGAATACACACATACCTAATTTTACACAATGTGAATATTCCTATTGCCATTAATGTGTTTATTCATGACACGTAAGACTGAGCATGAATTTCCTTATAGGAACATGACCTATAATGTAATAAATTAAAGCATTCTTATGAAAACAATAAATCAATTTAATTTCAATTGTACCAGACTTTCCAAAATAACTCTTAAAGCCCTCCATAACTAGAAGYTGATTAATAATATTCCCAGTCCACAGGTTCTGAAAGGCACACAATTGAAGAGTTGGTTTTGTTTGTTTTGAAGTCCTCCTCAAATGAAGACAGTCTAAAATAATTTGTGTTAGGACAGTCTAATGTAAGGCATTAAAATATTCCTCCTTATGCTATAGATCTATGTTAAGCACCACTTGCTATTACAGTATAGAATGAAGCCAACATTTTCTTCAAAAATGTGTTTGTACTTGGGACATCATTTGTGAGGGAGATGCTGATGAGGCTGATGAATTGGGTATCTTAGAATTATTTGTGATCTGTAGTTCTTCAAGTCGCCTTATATAATCATCACGTAATGCAAGGAGCTCCATGTAACGCTGCTCCACTGGATTTGGCTGCTAGAAAGAGATCTATATTAGTCTTATCACTTCAGTCCAACTACTTCTACACAGTTAGGCTGCTGTGGTATTTGTGTTTTTCTGGCATTACTCAGTATCTGCCGTTTCCAACGTATGTAACAAGTTGTAGCTAAACAGAAATATTTCTTTCAATAATGCAAGAGCCCTCTGTCTTCCACTTGTTCTCATCCAAAGAAAATCTTTACACAAAATAGTTCTTCCTACCTCAATAAAATCAGCCAGCACTTCCTGGAGCATATGGATTTTATTTTCTTATTATCTAGTATTGTGTGGAAGATAGGTGTGAATACCTTGTCCGAAGCTTTTCTCTTCTTGACTTATTGAAAGGTTTTAGATTCCAGAGGTCAGATGTCTCATCATCTTCCCTAAAAACAGTGTTTAGCCAGACTGACTATTTTAGCTACGCTGATCAGATTAAGATGAAATCCACGTCTTCAGATTAAATAACTTCCCCTACTGATGAAATTTACTTCAGTTTTTAATAGCAAATTTGCAACTTTGTGTAAATAAACAAGTGAAATAAATGCAAAACTTTATTAGTGAATTCTGTAAGTAAACTTGAATGTGTTTAAAATCAACTGCCCTAGCTTTCAGGAGATTATTCGCAGAAAGAGCATCTTAACTGTTTCCATTTTAAGCTTAGCTTCATTTTTCAGATAGAGTAATGAAACAAATGGAAAAGTATTACAAATGTCCAAGGCAGATACAGAGCCTGAAGTTACCTTCAGCTGTATATACCTGTCAAAAAGTTGCTGCTGTTTCAGAGTTAACCGCCTGTAATTAAACGCTATCAGCAGTACAGTTTCAGGAGCAAATGTAAACACCTCACCAGTTCAAAACCAGCTGAACCAGCACTCTTACATGCACCACTCACTATGCACCCCAGATGAGGACTGCAATGAATGTTGAAGCAACTGWGGAAGCTGGATCAATGACTGAACGTAGTTACTAAGATGATTAGAGATGCAGGGTTAATGACATTCCTAGTGACAGACCAGACTCATCATTAGACTTAAGTCTGATCTGGAACATGCTTCTAAGTAATGGCACTAAGAAAGGTCATCGAAAAACTGGTTCGGGCCACACGTCCACTATTCAGTTCCTTAAGTCAAGATGAAGTCTAAATTTCGCGTGCAGCAAAAAAAAATTGTTGCATTTTGTATATAAAAATGGTGAAAATGAGGGACCAGTAGTAGTAGCATAGAAGATTATCACATGGGTTTGCATTTCTAATAAGAAACTCCTGCCAAAAACCTTTTCCGAATAATGGCAAAGCACACTTTTAAGTAGATTTACAGCTAATTTGCATGCCCTATAATCCTTCACTTTCTAAAATAAGTCTTTGGATTCACCTTTTGCAAAATGCCCTCATCTTTCACAGCAAGCAACAAAAGCTTTAAAACTAGAACTTCAAATTAAAACTGGCAACATACTTGTAAGAAAATCCAGCAAACTGTCTGGCTTTCTTGCAGCCTCTAAAGTGTCATAAATAATACAGGAGATCAGCTGCAGAAAAGGAAGTACATTGCTTGAAAACTCCTGATTCATTCCAGGGGCTGGATTGTGAAGACTGCTTCTGTCAAGGAAATTGCTCCTCTATCTTCTCCTACTCAAAACTCCACAACTTGTTAAGAAGAACAAATAAGTCTCTATATACTATCTTTACATGCCACATCGCTGAAATTTCTAGCAAGATTGGAAACAAACATTGAGYGTCCATATATTAAACATTAAAAGCACACAACTGAACTATGTGCAATTTGATAAAAGCTCTTCTGGGCTTCCAATCTGATCCACTCGTATAGTTTTCAGTAACAGCTTTCCTCCAACAGTTACACAGTGTAAACAATGCTGGGTCATCAAAGTTTCATAAAAAAAAAAAAAAATCTTATCGTAAGCCATCAGTATAGATAGCAGTTTTGAAGAAGAAAGGACCGAATAGGTCATCTTAATTTGTAGATGACTTCATACACTCTCTCAGAAAAAGGAGAAAGACTAAGCAAATGCAACTAAGCATGTTTGTGATGCTAATGCCCTAACTCTTCAGGGATCAGTAAGCCCTATTTCTAAGCATTGGCATCAAATGCCCTTAAAAAATCCTCTCCCAGCCCCGTCCCCAAGAAAAGGGACTGGAAAGAGCTTGAGGATGACTTGATACTAAGCAGGGAAATAACCTCAGTGTTCCGAGAAGAGCTGAGTGAGTCAAAAAACCAACCAAACAAACAAAAAAACCCGCCAAAAAAAAAMMCCCACTAAATAATCATTTTCACCTTTTTTCTCCATCTTTACAAATATAATATTAAAAATCTGAACAGATTACAGGTACTATTCTACAAGTCAGTTATGACACAAAACCCTACTTMTGAAGTCTAAAAGCATTTTGTACATTATAGAGAATTTACTTACTTGTTGCCGAATTCTTGGGTTCCACCTGATGTAGTAATTGACCCAGAGCTCTAAATGACGCATACTGGCTACCGGATAGAGTGCTCGATTTAGCTCTTTAGTATAAAAAGGATTGGTGTATTTAGATTTTTCACTGTTTATCAAAGACCATAAAGATAACGTTTTCTCAGTCACTTTCTAAAATGAAATTGAAATAAGAACAGTAAATACTCACACAAAATCAGGAAATCCGTCATAGAAGCCATGGTTACATTCTAAAATTAATAACACTTCTGATTTACTTAGAAGCATAATAAGTTACTGCATTAGAAATATTCCAAAGCCAGTGCTTGACAAGTATTTTAGTGACTGCGTAGTCTTTAAGCTACCAAAACCAAGGAATTTACCATGCAACTATTCTAAAACAAGAATAAAGCCAGTTCAAAACTACTGTCATACAAGGAATATAAACAAATACAATACAACCAAAACTTTTTGTAATCATCTAGAGTCAAGACAGCAATACAATTAAACAATCAGTGGTTTGACTAACCTCTTTTTCTCTAAGAGACTCACTGTTATACAAGAAAGTACCAAACCGGCAGCTGTACAAGTGATCCAGGATTGTAATCAAGAACTGCTCATTGAATTCAAAGGCTGTAGGAAACTAAAAACAGAAAAGACAAATTCGTTCTTTACATCGTAAAAGCAGGGAGAGATGCACATGCCCTGGTTAAGAGACTAAAGGTGGCATTTAGAAGTCTGAATACATCTACAATAATTTTTAAGATAATACTTTCATATACTTTACAGCAGAGTAAGCGTTCAGATGATATGAGGTGTTCAACTTTCTCAAACTAGTCACTGAAAAGAACTCTTCTCAAAATGTTCTAACTAGCTTTATTTTCTAAAAAGAAAAATAAAATACAGAATGGTTACAGTTACATTTTTACTAGCAAGACAGAATAAGATATCCATAGTGCACTTTTTATAGCGCAGCACCATACAGGAAAATAAGGGTTTAGCTCCTAACCCTAAACAGACTAAGTYTGCTGCTTTGTTTCATTACTTATTGAAAATACGTTTAAATCGCAGCACTGAACAGCTCCCAAGCTTTCTTTTCAAGCTTTGACAAAACAACATTTGTCCCTGTAGTTAAAGGGACAGCTTCACAAAAATGGTGAAATGAAACAACAGACCCTATTAAGATAGTTGGATGCAATTCCTGTAAAAGCATTCTGGTGGGTCACAGCTCTCAATATGTTTCTGAGAAGCCCATATCCAAGACACCAGCCTTGCATGCATAGCCAATGCCACATTAAGCAACATAACTACAGCTTGTATACCACTTTTAGAAACAGGGTAGAGGGATGGTATGGATTAAAAGTAAATACACTCTTTTTGACTACAGTGTCACAGCAAAGAGGTATGCTGTCCTCTTCAAATACTTTTTTTTTTTTTTTTTTTAAATAAAGATCTAGGTTTTTAATTCAGTAGTCTCTTAACAACGTTACCTTCTGAAGAATGATACAACATACCTGTTTAGACATCTGCCACACACAATCAATAAACTGGAGAAAGATGGGTGATCTGTCTGCATCAGCATGATTTTTATCACCGTGGCCTATTCTCTGAAATGAAGCAATACAGCCTTCTGTTAACCAAAACAGTCTATTTTATGGCCAATAGACATTGTTTCTTATTTTGCACTAGAATATTAATGCTTCTGTAATAGAGCAACTTGTTCTTATGATTTCAAAATTAGTTATTGCACCAAGGAAGAGAGATTCAGATATACAGAAATACTGCAAAGCTGTTCCAAAGATGTCTGAGAAAAATTCCAAAGTGATAATTGGTCCTGTTATAAAAACCTGCTAGTTATTGGACAAGCAGAACTGTTAAAGCACCCATTACTTTGCAAATAATCAAGACATATTTTGAACTATATTTATGTAGTAAGTTTGTCAAGAGCCAAGTTACATATTTTGTCTTCTTTTGTAATTTAAGCCACTGGAGAACCTAGATCATCAAACTATCCACACAGATTCTCCTCTTCCCCCTCCACACTTGAACTTAAGGATTCACMCTGAGGTAGAGAGTGAACATGAGCAAGCTCAAAGAAACGTTCATGTTCTTGACAGAAAATTAACGCATGTTTTTAAAGTTTGGGTGAGCCGCTTATCCTGAGGAGTCCAAAGTAACAATCAAAGGAATTCTCCCCACAGACAAAAAGTAGGTTTGGTAAACGCTGTTTCCTTCCTTTTCACATTTGATAGCTGAGAACAGATAAGAGATTAAGAGAAAAGAGATTCTATTAACTCCATAATTCTGCTTGAATATACTTGCCTGGAGGAGACAAAAGAAGAGCATGTATGTTGAACTAACATGTTGTCTATCTGCCTGTAAGATAGCAGGCTTAATGTCTTAAGGACGTGAAAAATGATAAAACCAGTACACTACTCTGTACAATGATTTGCAAGATAGTTTAAAATAATATAATTGAATGGCAGGAAATAGAGGGAGATGCAGGATCGTAGCTGAACTCAGTCAACAGTAGCAAATGACTAGAAAAGTACTATAGGGAAGACAAACAAATTGGCCTCCTTGCTCTCCAGTTTTCATGKTTTAAAATACATGGTATCTGTTAACAGAGTCATACATGTGTTCAGTAAGGAGTGAAAGTCCTTTCACTTTCACTATGGTTAGCAGTTTTAGGATGTCTGAGTATTTTCCATCTATAATTATGTCTATGTCTCATATTTCTTATATTAGAATGCATTATTAGAACGACATTCCACATAGCAAGCTATTTTATCACCTGGATAGTGCACTAAGTTCACTATACATAGAAAAGCTGGGGTAAGGAATTCCTTTTTAGCAAGGAAACTTACTTTGTGCTTCATTAGATAGAAAATACAGAGAGGAATTATTAAGTAGTCTACTATTTAGTTATTTGTGATTAACACATCCAAATTGCAACCCTGGTAACATGAAAACATGAAGCCTGCTCTAACCCAGACAATACAAGAAACACCCTACTCTTCTCCAACTCCCCACTTGAAGGAAGGCATAAGAATAGTTTCAGAGATGAGGTTCAGGAAATTCTAACTGCACTGAAGTGCCTAGTCCTCACTATTAAAAYACACAGTTCTATCAAATAATTACCAAACTAAAACAGACCATGTATGATCAAAATATTTTCTGCTTGCATTATCAGTTTTTATTCTACAGAACACTCCAGAAAGGACTACCTTCACTATAAACTAAGCAACCCACCAAATCAAAATATTCGGTACTCTCAGAAAACAGCAGATGGCTAAAGGAGAGTGGCTTCAATCATTTCCAAAGATTACTACTTGAGTGAGCAAGTTGGGAAAATAAAATAGTAGTTTAAGCAAAAGCAAGCTATTTAAATCACCCTTATTGCTGCTACATTGTCAGAGATGAACCAGTGGACTGAGCTAGTCATCTGAAGGGGTGTAAAAGTCCTACCTCACTAATAGGAGAAAAACATTATCTCTTGGGAGAGAACAAACTCCTTTGATTACTCACACTAAAATTAACGGTTTAATAAAAAGAATCAGAGATTATTCAAATTTATTCATAATGGTGAAGGACACAGAGATCTCTCTTTTTAAGCTTTGTGTTAAACCATAACATATGCGCTAGGCTACAAGTCTTAGTTATACAATCTAATTTTATCTGCATCATGACTATAACATTTTTTAAAAATACAAAATAAAATATGAGAATAAAAAGGCAAGCCAGTGTTTTCCTGCGGCTGTACCAAGACAGAATACTTCAAAGGTTTATATAACACATCACTACTAGAAGACTACAGGTAAGTACACAAAAAAATGGACTATAGCAGATATCACTCCCAACAATCAAAAAGACAATCTCCTAAGCCTCAAAGCACCTTTAGAAAGTCAGATCAAAGACTGCTGCAGCCTACAAGCACACTTAAATGGTGAAGTGATTCATGCTGAGTAGCTATACATGAATTTCCAAATGACTGAGACACTCTTGCAAATGTAAAGTGGGCATGAAATACACACATAGGTATATTTTTCCATTTCTTGATYTTTCCAGATTGCCTATTTTCCCAATTTTAGCAATATTAAGTAATATCTTTGGAATATTCCACTAGGGACAAATTGTCTGTGCAAATAACTTCTACTGAAGGTGTGGAAACTTCTCACTGTGAATTACAAGGTTCAGCATCAACAAGTTACACYGTTGTAAAGCTCCCAACTTACGTTTTTATGTTTACATATCCCAGCACACTCCCTGGCAACCTATTCTGCTTCTCCAGGTTCCCCATATAGATTTCCTGGTTAAATGGTTAGCTGCCAAATTTAAGAGAAGTTCCACTAAGACTCTGAAAAGTTTCCTAACACGAACACCCTTGACTTTGCATTATACTTGGGTAGCATATTAAGGACTTGCTATAGACAATTTCTACTTAACCTTCTAAGCATCCAGAAGACAACTGAACAGAACCAGAGCCAGTATTACCAGTGACAGCCTCCTGAGAGCTATTATGACAAGTTTAGAACATTTGGGAAGAAGCGTTCAAAAGTATCACTTAAAAGACATTGGCCAGACTCATTCATCTGCCTCTCATGACATTCAAAATAGTCCAAAGAGAGGGTGAAGGAGAAGCCTCATGTCCCAGCCTTATTTGATCTTCTTCTGAAAAGTTTGGGAGGACACCATTTTTCTGCCTTCTCATTTTCTTTGCTCAATAACCACAGTAACCCTAGCAATTCTGTGTTTTTAAAAGGGTGTAAAGGACACAATATGAGTTCTCAGAGAAAGAATAGCAAAAAAATATTAACCAAACTGGTCCAAAACCAAAAGCTCTGCTCAGATTTACCCAGAAATGTTTTAAATCAGAATTCCAAAATAATGAAAAGAATTATCAAACCTTGACACAATGAGTAGTTTAACATTAAAAGCTTTTTAGAATGTTAATGTTGCATGGTCCTTGCAATTATCTTCTAATTCTTACCGATGCAAATTTGTGTCCAAAGCTTATCCACTCTTTTTGCACCAGAACTTCAAAGCCTTCAATTGTTCTGTAATAGCTGTCTAGCATCAACATGGCCAGCGATGTTAGCTGTGCTGTCCGGTCCCAGCCATCGCTGCAGTGAACCAACACAGAGCTCCTTCCTGAGGATACCTTGTCTGCCACTTGAATAGCTCCTGTCAAGACAAGCTAGAAAAGAGGAACAGACACTGAACACCACAGATTAGCGTTATCATTCTAACAAAAATAAATTGATTTCTTTGTATCTACACAGTATCTAAATTGATACTGTTTCCATTAAAAGACCTAAAGAGCATGGCGTAGTTAATTGGAAAAGAATTTTCTAGGAGATCAAGTAAATTTCTTGTATAAAAATAGAGAAACAGATTGGTTCCCTAATCCCTTAGTAAGATCTAATTCATCTCACAGCAAATTCTTAAAAAATAGGGCAGAAAACAGTAACCTTGATAAACCGAAGAACATAAGCTTCTTTTTTAAAGAAAGAGAGGATTTACCATAGGATATACTCTCTAAAAATTCTGTATTTCATTTGGCTGCTTTCTTTGAACTAAATTACTGAAATATCTCAGTTGTTGGAAAAAGGAACTTGTACCCTTCTAATATGCTTATTTTCCAAATATTAACTTAAAATGAAAATTTTAATAAGTAGGATTCATTACATAAGACTCTAAATACTTTTGCACAGCTGTACTTGAGGCAAAAGGTTCAAAGGTCAACTAGTAAGAACACTGGTAAATTACCAGTTTAAGTATTTTATTTGTACTACAAGATGAAAATTACAAAATTTATTTAAGATTTATTTACAAAACCTTAATTCACAAAATAAAGTCACATACATACTGACAACTAAAGTAATTACTAACCCTTCACAATGACAGTTATCTGTAGTCCTGTATTGCTAGAAACCAAAATAAATCAGTTCTTACACACATAAAGGCAATCAGACTAACAATGCATTCCTCTATTAGAGACTGACATTTGACTTGAGGCAGACAATAAACGTTGAATTCCACCTACTGTTGCTTAGTAATGATATCTCATAACATACTCTAAGACTAGCTGGCAAAAAGCCAACACTCAGTGATGCTGTTTTTGCAGTCCAAGTAGTTTGATGCATTCCATATCAGGATCTATCTCAAAGTCTAGCAAAGAAAGCAAGTCTGATACGACAGATTTGGACAAACATTATTTCAAACAAACAGCAAAAAGTTACCTTTATATGTTCTAACCAATGGGTTGATTCCAGACTCGACAGCCAGTGTGATTCTTCCACATTAGGATAAACAATGTCCTTCAACTTCTTCAAAGATTCCCGCATGACATGAATATTATGAATGTCCAAGAAGAAGAGTTCTGCATTGGGATATGCATCTTCACCTTCATATCCTCCCCCAGTTGCCTACAAACAAGAGATCTAAAATTAACTTTAGTCATGTATACACTGTTGTAGCAGCTTTTCAACAGAGCAAGAAGGGACTGAATTTTATTTATGCTTTATTTTGTAGTTGGGCAACATATAATTTCAGTTGCTTGTTTAAAACATCAGACTCAGATACAAGCTTTGGAGGGGCAAATGCTGGAGAAGAATACTTGGGGGCTTTCCTTTATCCAAAAGGACAAAGTGTATTAAGTATAGCACATTGCCAGAAAGACATTCAAGTTGCTCCAGCTAGCCTAGTTCCTTTCAAAACCTCAAGGGAGTAACCCTAACAGGGAAAATGAATTATTTTAGATTAACACTAAAAGGTTGTTTGTACTGTTGGGCCTGGAGGCCTTCAAATAGGATTGAACCAGCCAGGTAAGGGACAGTGGGCCAGCATCACATCAGTCAGGACTCAGACTGCTTTGAGAATAAAAGGCATTTGTACCTTCCTCATTACTTTTGAGATTCATGGTGGAAACAGCTTTTCCTTGACCAACTGACATTACAATGTCAGTATTTTTTTCTTCAGTTGTGTTCCCTTTTCCCACCAAGGACTAAACAAACTCATGACTCTGAATACAAAAGAAATCAACTTACTTCCCAGACAGATTATTAAGGTTAAATTAAAATGTAAAGTACATCACACAAAACAGCAGTTACTCATAACATACTAAATCACCATTTCTAGGGAATAAAATTGCTCATTTCTTTGTTTCTGTACCAATTAGAAAGAACTTCTGTCAAAAGGATTTGTCTGTTTCTTTAAACCACTAATTCAAAAGAGAGCAAGTCTCACATTTATCAGTGCAAACTTGCTACTGAAAAAAAAAAMAAAACAAAAACCAAACAAAACCACCACTTTCCTGTGTCTAAACTGCCTAGTTATTTACTACTAAAATTGAACTGATATTGAAACAGTTAAAAATGATAAAATGTTTGGCCAACTAAAATTAAATTTAAGAGTTCAGTTAAGAAAATTCTTAAATGAAACGTAGCTTAAAGTTCAAGAATCTTAGATTCTGCCTCTGAGAAGTAAATCAGCAATAACATTAAAAGTTCACTTTAAAGTAACTTTTCTAACATTAAATTCTATTGCTGAAGACTAAACATGTATTTAGATCATTAAGAAATTGAAGAGCCACATAAGTAGAAAGTCTATTCTACTGCTGCTCTCTCAAAACATTTAATCACCACCACAGCAGAGGATGTGCCTGGTCACAAAAGGAAGTGGAAAAACCACACATATTTTAGGACACAGTACCACTGATGAGGTTTTCCGAAGATAGCTGCAAAATCACAGCATTTCCTGCAGACAGCAAAAACATGCCATGCCATGAATTGTGATAAATAAATTTTGCCTTTATAAGCTGTTACAGCCACCAACTACACATCAGACAACAACCTAAAATACAATATAGCCTTTCCCCATTAGTACCCCCTACATTTCTGTATAGTAGCACAGTATCTCTATTCTATGCTCTCTATCTCCTTCCTCAGATGTGGGGATATTCTCAGAGCTGCCAGGCTCTGCACTGAAAGAAGTAACCGTTATATTTTTCTCTTTCCTTTGAATATTATGAAGTCCTGCTGCAATTCCTACTGACTGTGTGATCTTGACCTACGTACAAAGAACACAGGAATGCATGAGTAGCATAGCCCAAGATTTTGCTTATACTAATCTCCACAGCTGTTCAAGAAAACTTTTTTCAGTGCTGATCAACACTGGCTTCCACTCTGTATGTCATTGTCACTCAGACCCAGAAATGCACCCTACTGCTTTTACTGCTATGATTGAGTATTTTATATTTAGACGTATCAGGAGTTAATTAACACACATGGATGAAATACATAGACCATTTTAAAAAGCTGAAAACTGTGCTTCATACTTCAATAAGTATATGTGTATAAAGTTTGGCCATAATACATCTTTGAAACAAATGGGGTAAAAATTTGAGTTTGTCCAAGAACTGGGGAAAAATTTAAGTTAATGTAAGATTGACATGCCTTCCACAAGGCAAACAGAAGGATTACATGTTCTGTTCACCCATAAAAATTCAGTGTGTAGAGGATAATGCAATTTGTAGAGTAAAATGCAAGCAATTGAGGCAGACCCTCAAAATACAAACCATCAGATTAAAACCTAGCCAAACACCCTCTAGGACACAGTCTCTGAAAGAATGTGTGCTATACAAAAAAAAAAAAGCCTTATTTCTTGCTTAATAAATTATATTCTCCATTATAGAAAAGAGGGCTGTAAAGGTACAGATGCATGCGTTTAAGTTGCACAGAGCAAAACACTAACATTATTGTCCCTCTTGAATTCTGAAGCAACTTAACATTTGTTGCATATAAACCTCCTAGAGGCAAACAAGTTTTATCATTTCATATTCCTTTCAGCACAAACATTGAAGAGGACTCATTCCACTAAATCAGTGTTCATTTTGTGCCAAAAAAACTATTCAGAAGCTAGAATTCCTTCTCTCCCAAATAAGCACACTCATCATTTCACTAAGATCTCAAACCCTCTTGAGTTCATATCTCTCATGCTCTTTGCTGTGCAGACACACAACTTCATGAGTAAGTACCGAAGAACGTGTCCACTTCATTTGTGCTTGAAGTTCAGTGGGTAAGGGACTATCCTAGACACGGAGAGAGTGAAGTTGGTACATTCTCATATGACTAAAGCATTAAACTTGCGTCCTTCACCGCCTCTCCCTAACTAGGCTTTTCATATAAACATGGAGCACATCCACGTCTGCTGTGCTCTATGCCAAATACAACACTGACGCACTGTGACTGGCATTATCTGAGTATCCTGAACAATCTGGTCCTCACCAGAGTTGAGGGGGGGCAGAGGGGAAATTCAAGGCACAGGGACACCTTTTCTTCTTGAAAGGTTGGACCAGATGATTTTTTGAGGTCCCTTCCAACCCAGGCTGTTCTATGATTCTGATCCCATTTAGGCTTTGATCACAGATCAGCAGAGAAATGGTCACTTTGTCAGATGGAAACACTACTGTTACTGCACTTACCAACTACAGGCACCTAGGGAAGAACAGGTATCTAGATATCCAAGATCATACCCATACTGCTGTTTAGAGTGCAAACCCCCAAATTAAACTTATTCATCACTTTCTCTTTATTTGCTGGATGCCTGAATAGGTCTGAAGTGGTTCATGTAATGGGTGTGAAGAACCAAACAAAGGATGCCTATCAGTGGGCTTGGCTTTATGCACACGGCCTTTCCAGGATAGAATTTTCCCAGAGGATATGAAGCAGAGTTGTGGCTTGCACAGAGGTGGCATGTCATTCCAACAGAGAACATGCTCTACAGCTCAGCCTATGTCTACCTCACAGTGCAGAGTGTAGTCATATCTGATTTCAGTCCCTGTGCTTGACTGATAACAGACAGGGTAAAGCATGTCCGGAAATCCACATATGGCTCTGAAACCCTGCTTATGACTTACTTTAGGCACTCACGTCCTTTCATGGCCTTGAGCCTCACTATTTGATTATGTAAATATATATTAGATTATGTAAATTTATCTACATTAAGATTACTACTGTTCCCAAAAACCTCCTCACAGAAAACTTCAAACTAAGTTTCCTCCCCACCCTCCTTCACAAATAAGACCATTAAGCACCTGTTTACCTTGTTCGCGACTGCATTGACATTGGGCCTAGCATCATAGATGGTCAGTTTTGAGATTTGCCCATTAGCCTCCCTGATGATATCAAGATATCTTTCATCATCTTTATTCCTCTTGCCACTCATTCCAACAAGGGGTTGACTGCAGCGCATAATAACAGCTTGAGTCTCTGGATGAATCCATGACAGAACCTAGTCACATGTCAAAAACACATTAGAAGAAATACATTTTATTAAAAAATCATAACTTATATTTTAAAGTTACATTCTTTAAAATAGATAATATGAAAATTAACACTTCTTATTTTATTTCTTCAAAAGATAATCCCCAGATATCTCAACTGCTTTCACTTTAGTCTCATAAAATTTAATAATAATAATCTTTAAAAGAGTTCATTCTCTTACATATTTAACTCTGACTGAAATTATACTTACCTATATAATCCAATATATTTTAATGTTTTCCTGCAAGTCTTAGATTGCAAAAATAATTCTGAAAAGCTAACTGGAAACAAACACAGCAATGCCTGCTGAAACTAAGAAACAATTCAGAAGAATGAACTCGTAGAAATGGTGACTAAGATGCTCCAATTCTACAAGAACAACTTTTCCCTTTCTTTGGATAAGGAAGGAAAGTTGAACCTTTCTGCAGTATCTTGAATGCTTCCCCTTCTCTTCAAAGTACATTTTGTTCCTCAGCCCTCTTTACAGAGAGGAGGCACTGGAGCAGAGTGCATGCTGCCTTTGTTGTTGTTCTGAGCCAGAGGGGACTTACCACAAACAAGAGATAGCAAGCTGCCCAGGGAACAGATTGCAGTGCAAGAGATTAAAAGATAAGCATCCCAAGAAGCAGGCAAAAACTCCAACTTCATCGTTGAAGAATATTAAGAAACAGTATTTCTCACCCAGTCTGAAAGTTGTGGGTTATAGAGTGAAAGAACATCGGAGTTCAAAAAAAAAAAATCCTCAGAAAGTATTCACTCTTGAAATATAACCCTTAGTTGTATATCTAGAAACAAGACCTGTCAGTGTGTGTGCAGGTGAGTATGATTGGTTATTTCCTGATGAGAATAAAATTACTATTACCAAGGAAATGACTTTCACTGTACAGGCATACAAAAGCCCTGTCATGAATTTTGACATGACAGAGAAGATACAGCTAGGTTATAAGAACTATATGCACACACTATATATTTAACATACATATTTTATACACATTATATATTATACATATACATATCTCTGTGTGTATATAGTAAATTTATAATTACAGGCCTAGCCTGTCAGTAAATACCATATCTAATAAATATTTATCATACTGAGTTTCACATCTGTTTGAAATTAACTGAGGTTCAAGGCAGCCTTCTGATACTGGCTAAGAATCTAGCACCTTTTCTGAGTTTGCCAAATTGAAATACTAGTTAAAACAAATTGTTTTGTGATACAAATTAATATTTTCTATAGTGCTGTAAAAAGCTGATACATAAAAATTCTCTTACATCAAGGAGTTTTAGTTACAGAAATATACCCAAAAAGTCAAATGGGTTTATCTTAAATTCCACAGCCCAATGTAAAGGACTAAAAACCCCCAAAATTCACTGCAGAGACTATGCATGAGGTCTTATTTTAGGACTGACCATTAGAACTATGTTTAAATGCCATGTGGTTTGCTTACAGGAGGATAACATTTGCTATCACTTTTTATGTGCATCCAACAATAGTCAACAAACTAGTACAGATGGCAGTCTAAAGCTCATACTTCATTAAGAAAAGGGAATCTGCAATGCTGGCAGTTGTTACTAGAAAAGTCAAGTTAAAACCAGCAAAGTTGGAATGGGTGATTGTTGTGGGGGAAAAACAGAAATGTGGCTTGGCCAATACACTAGTTTCAAGCAGTAAAAACCACCAGCCAATCAAAACTATTTTGCTGTAACCATTTCCAAAAAAAGCACCCTCTGTGTTGTGTTCAGCAAAAAGTTGTTTGGATGCATACTTAAAACCAGCTACACTGTAAGGTAACTTTATCGCATAATACTCACCGGGATTCTATTTCGGGACCTAAAGGCAGCAACTTTCTTGAGATCATCATCTGTTGCATTATATGGCACTACTAAGAGCGATGGATATGTGTCACACAGTCCATAATGTTCATTAATAAAAGTTACTCGCCACCGTTCATTAGGCAGTCCCTAAAACGTAACACAAAGTTTTTCAATGTATTTTTGGCTGTACAAATAATAATTCTGCTCTTGAATTTTACATGACATTATGGCCACATGGTGGCAACAGCCTACCAATTTAATCTAACTACAGTACTGTTTCAAAACAATAGAAGAAAAAAGATTACACGACCATACAAAACTGCTCATTGCTGATGGATTCATAGCCTTAAACAACTGCATAGCTATCTCATACACTCTTACATACACAATTCTATTCTTACAACAAGTTTCAAAACAATGATTAAAACTAGTAAATGTATTTCTTTAACTGTGGGATTGAGGAAAGAAAATTGCCTTCTCTCCTCCCTCAAAGCTCTGCCTTTCCATTTTGCCTGCTGAAAAGAGACTATGGTCCTGAGAAGACAGGGAGAGGAAGTCTCATCTCAACCTTTCTTCCCTCTAGCCTGATACTACCTTCAGGTTAAAAATAAGATTCAGGCTAGCTTTCTTATCGAGAAGCAACAACTTCTAGCTGCAGTCTGTTCAGTAAGGCATTTCACAAACAGCAGCCAGGAAATTGAGAAAGACTGATAAGCCCTCCACACACACACACGCACGGTGGCGTTTCTGTGGGTGTTTGTATTTTACCTTTTTTGGGTCTTAGGCCTCTAAACCTTGAACCAAAAAACTATGGGGGGCGGGGGGGGGGAATCTAAGGAAGTCCTTATTGTTTGCTATTTAATTTTTTTTTTAAAAAACATGTCATATTTAAAGCAAAAATAAATTGTCTAAAAGACATTTTAAAATTAAATACATCATCCTCTTTCATTGATATTTTTCCAGAATCACCTAAAGAGCAAGGTAGAATACTGACAGACATATAAATAACTTCTGTAAAGCACCGCTGTTTCTAAAATAAGCTGCTTTTTTTTTTTCCCTTCACTTCAGGAAGAAGTAGACCAAATCAAAGGCCAAATCAAATCTATATTTAGGACGCTGTAGTTACATATTTGGCACATTCTCCCTGCCCCCTGCTCACTTAACAGTGGCACATTGTAAGAGGTATCAATAACTTCCTTCAAAGAGCAAAGACTACCTTCCTGTGACATTCTAATTTTTTTTAAAGGTTCCAGTGTTTTATTTCTTTTCTTTACTTTTTTTCAAGTGGTATTTCCATCTTCTCCCATTCTCAGCTCCTCCCACAAAAGAGCTGATAAGAGAAATGTACAAACAATAATTCCTCTGTGTAAGTTGTCAGATATGAAAGCACCAGGCAACTGCAACTTTAATAACTCACTTGTCTCCTGTATTCAGACATTGGATTGTACACCATCCATCCATTTTCAGAAAACTTTTCTTCATTTGCAAATGCAAAAAAAAGCTGTAGGATATAAAAGAAGCTTATTACACCAAACTGACTGAAAGTGGCAAATATGAGGGCTGATCACCTGTTATACCCTAATGCCCGCCACAAAATAGGTCTGACTTTTCCATGCCAGTCCCATTTTCTCCATTTAAATCTGATATTTATAAGACTGTAAAGCAAAGAGCAAGAAGTAACAAACAATACAGATCTGCTAATGAAATAATGAAAATGTGACAATAGTTAAAACAAGAAGCGACAAAATAATAAAAGTCACAAAGCTTAGACTGTTGGATTTTTTTTACCGTCAGGAGGTTGAAGTGTTTTAAAATAGTTTATATCGGTTTACTTCCCATATTTCACATCCTCACCAAATAAACTACCATCTCCTCACCAAAATTTCTGCAATAGGTACAGCTGCAATTACTACATAAAATTTTAGACACTAAATTGAAAGTGTAAGAAGGTTTTAATTGCTATTCATTGCCATTAGGAAGCAGCCTCCTTTCTGCATCCCCTCCCCGATCGAGCCTTACTAACAGAAATCCAGTTTACTGTAAAACTCCATGAAAATTAAAAAGTTGCCATTGAAAATGAAACAAAATATGTTGTTAGCAGGTTATACTATCTACTTTTCTCTTTCTTTGTTGCTCAGTCTCAAGACTCATTTATACAACACAACATCCTCACCCAGGATTCTGACAACTTTCTCATATCTTTTAGCTTCCTTCTCCTTTCAATCAATTCCAAGTGGGCTGTATTACCTAACTAACCCCTTTTTTCCTTGGTTTGTTTTTACAGTTTATGATGAAAGCAAAAGTAATGTTTATTTTAAGAATCTCCTTCATTGAGAAAATTGATTTTGCTGGCTTATGAATTCTTCAGATGCCAACTGGAGCATGAAACTAAGTTGTTTAAAAAAAAAACAAAACAAAACACAGAAGAGAATGTGTTGTCCTGAGCTAACTGAGCAACAGCGGCCAGAGCAGAAAGCATTCAAGAGCCCATCATAGCTCATTTGTAACAAAAAAGCTGAAAGTCTCCTAGCTATTCAAAGACATTAAAAGAATAAATTGAATGCTAAACTGAACATCCCAAATCGACATCATTTTCACAGGCGTAGACCTGAACTAAGCAGAAACACAGAAAACCTGGCAAGCAAGAAAAAAACCGTGGTTCTAAGGTGCCATGATTACGTCTACAGAGGTAAGGCAATGCTTCATAAGTGCACCACAGGCCCAGATGGAGGTTTCTTTAGATCTTATGAAGGCAGACCCTAATGGCTCAAGGTAATTCTGTTTAGCCTAATATGTTACAATGGTTTACACAGTAAACAGCTCTAATCAAAACACAAAACTAAATCCCTCCAAAAGGAGGAGTTTTTTCCTCATGTATTTCAAATCAACAAGTATTTTAAAAGGACATTACTGCTCACACAAGATACTTTATCCCACTAGTTTTAGAAACTGGAATTTTAAAGTAAATCAGTATTTTAGAGCAAGTACATTCACTGGCAAGTTTGCAGAAGTAAACAATGCATTCCCAAGTTGTGTTTTCTGAATGTCTTCACCATTTTTAAAGGGGTAGGCCTTTAGTGCAAGTAAACATTACGGATTCTTTTGACTAAGTAAACTGCTGTCAAGTGGGCTAGCGGAAGAGATGAAGAAAGGAAAAGGAAAGAGGTGGACATCAACTGCATCAGAAAAAAAAAAACATTCCATTAGAAGTAGATGCAAGTATCAGAAGTTAAGCAGAAAAAACTGAAAAAGGTTGGTTGTTTGTTTTAGTTGCAAACTAGGAATACAGCAAAACAGGAATATCACTACCTAAAGCAGCAGATGCAACTGATTTGCTAACTATTAATAAATAGCTACACACAAGAACCATCCCCTCCTCCCCAAAGGCATTTGCTATATCCCAAAGAGCAACTATGCTAAGAATTCACCAAGGAACCAGAGACAAAGGAGAATCTTATGACAGTAGGAAACAGAAACACTGGAATCCTAACAGATTGCTGAAAAGATGTCTCAAAGGCAGGAATGTGTTATTTATTTAAGTTGCTACCTGCTGCAAGTTTCCTGGTGAGAACTTAAAAACTATGCAGCTTAAGCCTTCATAAGTAAAATACATGAGTTTATTACAGTGCACTGTGACAGCTGTTACATAGAAGATTTTACTGATAAAAATAAAGAAGGTGCTACTCCAAACTAGAAATAAACAGTGGCAGCTATGCTGCTCATGTCACCCACAAAATAATGCACAAGAAATCAGATGGAAAAGTGTATTTTGTTTTCACCTTTTAAAAACCAGGGTTAAATTTACTATGCATGAGGAGGGGGATGGACAGAATCCTTTCTGAAAGAACAATGTCCTACTATGTACAGTGTGTTTCATTTAAAACACTTAGCTACAGCAGCTTTACCGCATCTGCTACAAAAGCTTTCAGTCACACAACCCACAACTATTAAAGTTGACAATTAAGCTTCATCAGTTCTGTTGACATTCCAGGTAGTGCAAATTCTTCCTATATTGCTCAAGAAAAAAAATCATTAGTAGCATGGATCAACCAGCAAAAATCTGAAGTCTAACAAATAACAGAACACTGCAATGAATGCGAAGGTGTACGTAGCAAAGTTCGGACTTAGATTTTTATATGAGCAATTCAGAGAAAACTCTTGAAGTATTCTCCAACAAGAACAGGATTAAAAAATGAACAGTATCTAAAAACCTGAAGACTAAGAATTATTTTTCTTCTGCAAGAGTTGACTATTTTTGTATAACAAAAGTTTATATACACACATTTATATGTGCACATTGTGTACAGACTGTACAGTTAATCTGGTTACTACTGAAAGTCTTACTCATTGTACAAAAGAGATTAAAGATCTGAATCCCACCCCCACCCCCGCCAACAGCCTTTCACTTAAGACTTGATATTTCAAGTCTTGAAATATTCTGTGAAGATGGCCTGAACTTTAGTCCAGGCAAAATGCTAGAGTCTGAAATACAGCAACATCCCCACGCTACCTTAGGCCCGTCTCTCACAACAAAATATAGAGAGCCATATATAAAGCAGTTTCAAAGAGTAAAATGCTTCCTCTTCCACTCTGACAATCGTAGCACAGTTCCATTCAACAATATACAGTTTAAAGTAATTTCTCAACCAAAGATTTTCGTACATTCACGTCCACCTAAGCAGCTCATGAGATGAAAGTAAAATTTGTATCCCTCTATGTATTCCAACATGACACAGCAGAAAAGTCAGAGTAGGAGAATGTGCATTTAAAACTCCGCATACATTTATGCTCATTTCATATAGTTCTATTTAATTTCAAACTACAGTTTAACTTCAGTGTAACAAGCAACCCACATTTATAACCATTTTAATACTAAGAATTATATACTTAAGCAAACATAAGATATATGCTTGGATACAATTGTATTTTCTTACTTGTGTCAGTACAAGCCACATTTAGCACACATTTGTACATCACTTATTTATTAGAAACAAAATGTGATAATGAGCAGTGTGAAGTAATTTCTRTTGAATAACATTTTTTGTTGAATTGGACCTTTTATTATTCTGATGCACCAAATTGACAAACCCCATTATAGTGAACAAATCAATGTGATAAATACATATTTAAATCCCAGAAGGGTTTGTTATAGTTCAGGTAAGCTTCACATCTGCACTAACAACCCACATATTTCCCCTTTTGTCCTAAATACCCTAAGCTTACAGATTAAACACAGTATGTTTATATCTGTATGTCTTGATTAACTTAACATTGCTGAAGCTTTCACATCACAGTGCACATAATCTGAATGCAATTCTACAGTGCAGCAGGCAAATGGGACAGAAAGAAATTATGGGAAGAAGAAATTATGCCATTTACAGTATTTTCTGCGTAGGTTCTCGTATCACTTGACGCAAGATTTGAGAGGTGCTCTCTTAATAAAAATACATGGCTTAGCTTTTTGTGGATACAGGTTCCTTCATATTAGTACCCCTCACATACACACACCTCTCATGTCAGGATGAAAACAGGGAAGTCACTTCACTGCCCATAGGCATTTAGTATGGACCAGCTGGATATATATTTATATGCTTCAAAGCGTGGAGGGCAGAGGAAGGTCAGAGAAGCAAACTACATGACCAGCTATAGGAATCGCATGACTCCACTAAGCGGAAAAGCCCTGCCAACCTCTCCCAGAGCATCATTATGCACACAGGCAAGCCTTTCAAATACCAGAGTATAATAAAAAGTTGGCCAGTTCCACTCCATGCCGCCTTCACACATCTTTGCTTCCCTCCTCCACATCTATGGTACATCCCTGCTAAACCCTCCTTCTCCCCAAACAACACTTTGGGTACTCTGAGCCTCCACCCTAACCTCCACTCATTTCTTTCTTCCCTCCACACACAAAATTCCATTGCCTTCTCTTGTCATTAATCCTGCCTCTCCAACACAAAGCACTTCTGCACAGCTCCTATTGCACCCAGCCTATTTTCCCAGGAATTAAATCAACTGCAGCTTCATTAGATGTGTCTAAATTCAACAAAAACGGTTGGAAATTTAAAAAGTAAAACCTACACACAAGAGACATTCAGGTTCAGAACAATATTGCAGCAAAATAAAAGTGTCGTTTGGTTTTTTTTTTTTTTTTAGATCATGAAAAGGCTTTTTAAAATCATGAACATATAATCAGAAAGCATACCTGTGGTTTGTACAGGTATACCTGAGCCAACTCCAGATTAGTTTGGTTGGATACTGATTAAGTACAAGCAACAGTACAAGTTTCAGGTAGACTACCTGCTCAATAAATCAGTGTTTCAGACAGCAAGCCTGAGCTGGCCTCCCTCCTCTCAGCACTGACACCAGCTAGCCAAAAGCCACTTGAATAAAGCATAGATTTACCTTATACTAATTACTGGTTTTATTTCACATCTTGGGTTCAAAGCAGGATAGTCTGCAATCAATTCCAATGTACTGACCATATCTGTTCTAAGTTTGATGGAGATTAGTGCTACATGTCTGATGGAAGCCCATCAATTCCTATTAGTCTATCAACTAATTAAAAATCAATTTCAAATTCTTTTCAGCTGCCATGGGAAATAGAAAGAAGAAATCAAGGAAAGCATTAAAGAGGTAAGAAAAAAAAAAAGTATAGTAAATCACCACTCAGAAAACTTATGGGGTGCAAGGCTTGTGACTTACCAATACCTGTAGTTGGTAAAAACAAGTAAGACTTAATACATCAGTTAAGATTTTTGCAAATGCAAATTAAAGCCTGTTTGCATAGAACGGAAGTAGGGATTTAATTGCAGATGCATAGTCCAAAAGCAGAAGACAACTGCTTCACTTGAAGCAGAAGGCTACTGCTTCACTTTAAAACAGGCTTTCAAATCTTGTAACATTTTTGGTAAGCTACTTTTTATGCTTCACTGTGCAAATAATTCTGTTTACTTCCTTGCAGGTGCTAACCCACAATTTCAACACACAGAGTCTCTTTTTCAGTCCTCCTACAGACTAAGTGCTTGCCTTCAACATTCAATTTATCGCTACCATTTTGCACACAAAAATAATATGCGATACACTGGTTGCTCACAATACAATGTAGTTCTGCAAGATAAAGGAGAGAGCAGCTGCAATCTGACAATACAGTTTGGCAAGCAGTCTATTTACAAATAGTTATATATTTACTCTATTTATGGAATCATGGTACATAAATATGTGTTCTACTTGTACATGAGCATATTACATATGCAATTTATTAAATATTTGACCAATCTTTACACATTACAAAAAAAGAAAGCAGCAAAACTAGAACAAGAAGGTGTTACACACACGCAAAGAAAGCCAATTGTTTTTTCTATTTCTAACTTACTGGTTTATGCTTTTCATATATTATAAATCACTAAGCTTTTACTCAGTGAAAAGACTGTCAGTTTCTCCATATGTTTAAAAATAAAGATGATATTATCCTTGCCTTTAATATGCCATTACTACAACTCAGCCAGTTACGTCTTACCTGTTCATCTAAAAACTAAGATCAGACATTGTAGGATTTATGTAATTAACTTCTGATCATTTGCGAATATGGTAACCTTACACCATTATTGCACTGAGACTAACATAAGTCATTCAGAATGAAGCCTCAAGTCAAGATGTTTTTTGCAAAATCAAGTGCTCCATCAGATAGGCGCCTATGCCAGCCCTCACTGCCATCTAAAATCATCTTTGTACATCCAATAGCAACACTGGCATGATCTGACTCTCAGACATTTTAAATTACCAGGATAACCAGCTACATGGGGAGTGGAAGAAGTCAAAGTCAGACAGAATGACTACCAGTGTCTCTCATCAAAACTGGCATTCCCACAGAGCTATCATGGTTAGAAATAAACACATATCATGCAGGTATTATGGTGGCGAACAATCTTATAGAAATGATGACGTGTAGTTCCAAGATAAGATCAGGAAGTGAAGTAGCTGCTATGCAGAAACTAAACTACAGAGACTAAATATATCTCATCTTTTGTGGGGTACTACAAACATTTAATTTGGGGGGGTTTAGTGGTGGGTTGGTTTTTTTTGGTTTTTTGTTTTCTTGTTTTTTAAACTTTTTTAAAAACACTTTCAGCAACGATTTTCTTTCAATTAGCACAAGTTTGCAAATGCAACAGAGGATTATGGATAGCAGCTGTTTGTTCCATATCAACTAAGCTGTCAGTCAGAAAGGCTATCAAATTTTACATTATGTTATTGATTCCAGGAGATCTGAACCCAACCTATGCTCAAATTGGAGAGAGACAAGAATTAGCTTCTGGAAGTAAGCACATAGGACAATGTTGAGACACTGACGAACAGTTGCGAACAGACCTGTGATTTATTACAGGCTCTCAAACACTGCTGTTGGGATGGTGATGGAGAAAAATCTTGCAAACAATAAGTACACTCTACTCAGAAATAATGTTTTGGGCTGTATTTACCATCCATTTGTCCAAGAATGGTATAGCATGAAGAAAACAGAAGCAAGGCATCTCTAAAAGTTCTTGTTTAGGATCAGCTCTAAGAATATTGTTCCACTACAGACAACAATCAGTCAGATAAAAAAATCTGACATAAAATATAAAAATACAGATAAAAATCAGGACAGTAAAGGTTTAGACCTTTATTGTCCTGATGATGCCTTCTTTCCACTGCAGAGCTGCACAAGCATCAGTGCTGCTGAACCAGCTGAAGATCAAGGATGCAGTTCCACAAGGTGGTCTGAGCAAAATTATGTTTAACACTGCTAAAAATAGGACACCCCTCTCTCTTCTCTCCTGCCTGCTCCCTGTTGYGCGCACATGCTCCCTCTTGCACCGGTTCTGGTGCACACTGATTTCAAACCAGGTCTCCTCAAATTATTAGAAGTGGCACAAGACTAACTCAGAAAATAGAGCATTTTGCTCTGGATTAAGTGAGCTACATTAGCTTACTTGGTGATTATACAACTGTCAGTTTGGTATAAGAGGAATAATCAGCCACGTGGCTGGAAGGTAGAGAGAAGGAGACCAGGAAAAAGCAAGAGCTCAGCATTTGAGTAGCAGAGGGCTGCCATCTTCACCCAGCTGTCACGTGAAGCCATAGCATGTTCTTTATAAAAGATCTCCCTGATCGAGCTGGCTGCATGGTCAGAATGTTAGCGTACATTTAAAGGAGAAGGCAGGCATGCACATATTGTCATATTCAAGCAGTGAAACCTTGTTCTAAACCAGCCACTGAAAGAGGCGCTCCCATCATTCCTCTTCGTTCACATCCACCCATAGATGCCCCGACCCCATCCTCACATTGCCCTAACAAGATTCAGGAAATGACTCAGGGGAAAACTTTTCTTTTTTCCTCCTTGTTTAGCTTTAGTTCCCTATCTGGTTCATCATGCAGCCTCAAACTCATGCAGGGAAAACCAAGGCAGGAATGAACAAGCAGGCAGAAATGCCCACCTGTGGCAGGATCAATTTAAACTGCTTGCTGAAATACAGTGAAAGCACATCAAAAATATCACACACTTGCTTAGCTCATTTTAAAGTTAAGGGCTCATCCACATTGTGACATTAGAAAATAAGGACAGGTGCAACTTCATGATATAACATAGGCTCACTTTATTTCACTCCAATGTAATCATAATTTCTAATGGTTATACCCTGCTCCAGACATAGCTAAGAGATATAAAGTACGGCCATTCTCCATATTGTCGCTATCTTCCCAAGTTTTGTGCTTTACTGACTCTGAAGGCAAAATTACCTCTGCCTTGACCGAGCCTTTTGCTATTGAGCATAACTTTTATTGGCAAGTTACATTCAAAATGGGCTAGGCCATGTAATGATGAGCTTTACTAGGTTCAACAGGTGCAACAAATAAAGCAGGAAGCATACTACTCCACACATTACTCACCACCATCACTAGACAGGAACACCAGGTCTTTTTGGATGACAAAACCTTATACAAGTCCACATCTCATCACCATGTTATTCAAGTCCTGTAGTCGGACTGGACACCATAAAAAAAATCCCACAAGGGACTCTCCTAAGTCAGTTACAACTTAATTTGTCCACATTCACTACATGCAAATCCACACAGGTCCTCCATGTAAGGAAAAAAATAATTCTTCACCATGAGAACAATTAAGTATTGGATGAGATTGCCCAGAAACATGATGGAATCTACCTCGCAGGAAATATTCAAGACTAGGCTTGACCGTGCCCTGGGTAACCTAATCTAAGGCCCTACTTGCAACAGAAGCCTGGACCAGATGATGTCCAGAAGCCCCTTTTGACCTAAACTTCTCTATAATTCAGTATTTCTACATATAGCTTTCTTTCTCTTTTCCATCATCCTTTCAAAGTCCATATATCCTGTTATGCTTTCAATCATTCTCTATTGTAAGATGCATAAAATGCCAGCAGTAGTTAGAGATATATTCACTTCTTCTACAACAGTTTTCTTTGTGAGTACAACTCCTCACACCTACCCAAATGTTGAAATCTCAGTTTCATTTCTTAAGACATATTCATCAATACTACAAAATATTCTAAGCAAAAGCATTTATTTTTCCTTATTCTTTCATTCCACAGACTGTTTGCATACAGAATGCAAAATTTCTGCAAAAAAGTTTTAAAGAATTAAATGTTTATAGAGTATAGCCCATTGATTGACATGTATCTTCGGAGAAGGAAGTAAGATTCTTGCTGCAGCCTCATATACACAACAATTCTCTGAACAAAGTTCTTAAAAATTCATAGCAGAATCCTCTAATATTTTGTGAAGAGAGCTCTTATACAATTATCCTAAATGAAAGCACCCCAATGAAATGTAAACTGAATTTTACAGAAGACAAAATAAAGCATTTACTGAAGAAATGATCCATCAAGCACAGTACACAGATTTCAGCAAAGAAATGGAAGATAATGGTTAGTTAACATCATTGTTGCTCAATTCCTTCCATAAGATGTTTTTTTCTACCTGAAATAAATCTGTGTAAATTCATTACTGTATTAGCTGCCTGTTACATTTTTCATCAGTTTCATCAATAAAACAAGTGTTGTCTTACCATGTCTTCTTTTCCCGAAGTAAAACTCTTGGTGATTCATATTTATCATTGCCTTGGAGACTGCCCCATAGTTTAACATCTTCAAGAAATCAAGTAAGGCATGTACTACTATATTTCCTAATGAGGGAGGATAACTTGCAGTCTCTAAGCAATGAAATCTGTATTGGATCAGAGGTGCTCAGTAGTTTACCTGATGTATAGCATATAGCATCCATAATTTTACAGAAAATTTACAACACTTACATCTATGTACAAAATAAAAACATTAATTCTCTTTAGTTTATGCTGACACCAGATTCTGTGGTTATTCTTTTTAAGCAGCCATGATGTTCATTAGTAGGTCAAACAGTTGAAGTTAATTGCCAAGAACTCTGCATTAAGACAGCTCAATAGTATAAATGATGTAACTTACCAAGTTATGTGACTGGGGAAAAGCATATTTTGTGAGGACTTCAAATATATCTCTTCTACTGTGCCCTTCTTGTTTTAATGCAAACCGTAAATTTCTCATATCCTAAAACAAAGGCATTATCTTTTAAGTGAACCAAAGCAGTAAGATACTTTTACCTGATGTACAAATGCTATATTATACACTAAACATGATTTAGAATCTGCTTGCAACACACCTCAAACCATTGTGAATGTTCAGTTTTATTTCTTATCCCATAAAATAGAATAGAGCGTAAGAATTCTACAAATAAAGCAGTACCACAGTCTGTGTGGTGCAAACATTGCTTTGGCATAAAGCCATCAGAAATGACTGCATCTGATTCACTAAAAAGTCTCAYGGGCTATTGAATGTTTGCAGGATGGGAGTTACTCTATGTTTTCAAAATGAAAATTTGCCAATAATCTGTCTAGACTACATTGTCCTTAGCTATTTTCTCATCACTAATGTCAAAAATAAGCAATCTGTGCATTAACTACTAAGAATCAAATGTGTATACATACTCCATTAATGAGTCAAATAAAGGATCCTGAATTATCCACTGGGAATTCCCCTATGACCATATTTTTTCACGGCAACATCATTTTTTTCTGAGATTAAGGAAATAGAGATAGCTGTTACATAAGTTTTTCACTGCCTTTACAGCTTACAAAACCCCCGTTTGAGGTGTTCTTCAAAGATTTTAGGATTATAAGAAAATTACTTTTAGAACAAATGAAATAATGCAGCAATGCAGGAATAATGCCCTAAAACAAGACTACTGTGCAAAACCTCTTTTCAATTAGTGATTCGGAAAGGAAGACCAATCCCTCTCCTCACGTGCAGGGAAGACAGTTAAATAGGCCTTTATACAAAAGGTATTTCCCTGTCCAGTTCCAAAAAGCGCTTTTTAAATTCAGCTGTGAGGAACATTTGTTTTTTCATTCCTATAAATAGGTAAGCAGTGAGAAAAGGAACCTCCAGATTTCATTTCCTATTGAATTATTGGAAAGTCTTACTTTACAAGTTATATCTAATCCATAAGAGTTCTCTCCTCTGCTTGAAGCTCCTCCCATTTTTTCAATCCTTGAAATTACGCCCAATGGAACATTCAATACCACAACTGGATCCTGCAAGGAAAGTTTGATTACGGAAAAGATTAACCTGAAAAGAGGACTTCAAGCAAAATGTTCTTAGCATTCTAGAATAGAAAGCGGACATGAAATACATACAGGAAGCAAAAGTGTGTTTCTGCGTTTGATTGAATCTCCCCTTCCAACATGTTATAAAGTCTGTACAGTCACTCTACAGCCTTGAACATCATCCAATTTAACATACAACAGAAATACTTCATGCCTAATACAGTATGCAGGGAAAAAAAGGTGGCAGCATCCTAAAAGATGCCTTCTGCTACATACTTCTGATTGCCCCTGCTTGCTAAGACTGCTTTATTGATATACAGAATAAAGTAGAACAAAATGAAAAAGAGATTACTAGTAGAGTTAGCTGCAACCAGAAAGACCTCAGTTCAATAGTCCTAAAACCTTACTTAAAAAAAAAAAAATTATGAAACATAACAAGCGCATTTTATTCTCTTTCATGTTGCTGCTTATCAAACACACTACTACTCCCCCCACCCACGAGAGGTTCTATTGATCAAAGCACTTTTCCAACAGCAAGGGCAATAAAAATCTTGGTTTACTGATAGCCATTTTAAGAACTATTGCACATCATTAGTTGCTGCCCTTGATCTATCACAGAGTAAGTGTAAAGGGAACAGCTATCAAAAAAGCTCCAACAGACAAAAGATAAAAGGTATCAGTTCAGTGTAAGTGATTAAACTGTAATTTTACCAGGGAAAAACCACACTTTCACAACACATTTAACTTTAAAGAACCTCCATTTTTACATGGATTTCTCAGTGGCACAAAGGCAATTACTACTTAGTCATTACACAATTAAGATATGGTTATTACAAACATTACAGACCATTTCAAGTAAAAAGCCTCCCATGCAATTCCACAAGCATATGTGTGCCAAAACTAAAACAAATGAACTGGCCACAAAATAAATCAAAGGCAGTAGGGGTGAAGGGAAGGGGGTTTAAAGCCAACTCATCCCACAGAAGTAATTGTGGCATATTACTCACATTCTCCACACTTCTTAGGTACAGCCTGTAGTTTGTGATGTACACTCTTCCTTTAACGGGGCCATTAAATGGACACATATAAATAACATCCTTGTCTGTAAGAAATGCAGCATTTCTTAAAGATTGCGAAAAGAAAAAAAATCAGAGCTAAGGACAGCATCAGTTAAGTAGCAGTAAAATAAAGAGAGCTGCACTCATAAGAGCCACTCAGAGATGAATGAATTTAAAAAGTAATAAATCTGAATTTTGTCCACTTGAATTATTAAGAAAACGTAAAAGTTTCATATACTAAACTTGCCCAAATTAAATCAGCAGATTTCAGTAGCCTTCCCTAGTTACATTTGTGTTCTTCTCTTTCTCGGCACTATGTGGGAGAGGGCAGGACATAGAACAGTGAGTAGATTTAAGTCCTCTCTGTGATTACTGAACCAGCCTATTCACTATCCCAGAACAAATACATTCTTCTGTTGATACTATTACATCTTTCAGTGCTCTGTAACCAATTCTGCATTGAAGCACGTAGTTCAAGTTGTAAAGTGTTTAGGGAACTCACCATCTTGAAGAGAAACATTACATTTCAATTTGAGGCAATCAAATACAGCAGGGCCATCAGCAGTGTTTCAGCAAGCACAGTAACAAAATGAGTACTAACACATACTACTCAAAAAAGAAAGACTTAACTGAAGCAATGCCATTAAGGACTTAAGTGAAGCACTACAAACCACCTATTTCTCCCTGTCCACTCATTTCTTTAGTCCAATCTATTTATCTGCCTTCCATAACAAGCACCCTCCTTCCAGCGTGCTGCCCCAAAGCACAGGCAATTTTCAAAAGGATCATATCACACATTCATCTTAGTCCCACACCCTCTCCCTCATGCCTTCCCCACAACTTTCCTCATTAAAAACATAACTACTTCCTCTGAATCACCACTTTGGTTTTACCTCAGACAATCTTGTTTACAAACCCACCTAACAAATCCTTGGACAAGGGGGAAGGAGAAGCTTCACAAATAAAAGACAGACCACTCGCAGTTGCATTCTGATACCTCAACACAAACTTCCATGAGTGGAAGGCTCCATTCCAGGAAGAGCCTCCATCAAGTAAGAAACCTCTGTACACAACACATTAATCTTCCTTATGCTACAACATTACTATATGTAAAGGCTAACAAGTGCATAGTAGCTGGTACATGCCATGTTGTGTCAAGGAAGCATAAGACTGTACTTAGGGTAGTCACAGTTTGGGCTAAGGTTCCACACTACTGTACAAGATATCAATATATAGTGGGTGGCATGTAGAATTCTCTTGACTTCGGAAAGCTTGGAGGGACTCTCATCACTACACACGTGCTACTTAGTCTGTAGATACAATTCTGACACATCTTGACTTGCAATTTCTTTGTATCGGAGGATCTGCCATGTGTGGAAACCAAGATTTTAAAGACTTAAAAAGTTATTAGTGGTAAGTGATAAAAAGTCCCTATCGCAATTACTTAAAAAAATTCCTGACATTTTAGCATTACTTACCCCCGCCCCCAGCCCAAATTATGAAACAATCCAGTAAGATACATGTATATGCCACACTCTTGGCTGCATTAGGCAGCTATATAGCTTCATACCTGTAACTCTAGTCTCTCCTGGCAGACGAGGTATTTCTTCATTTTGTTCCCAGTTAGTTCCATCTTTTAGAGTCTAAAAAAGAGAAGTACAACATTGTATTTTATTTACAATTCCTTCAAGTTTCAGATAAAAAAAAAATCTTAAAGGTAATTTCTGCATGGGAAAGAACAGGTTTTTCCACAGTAGAAATTGGCAGACTGAACAACACAGGAACACACACCACTATCCTAAACTGCAACTATTAAATATTTAAAGGTTGAACAGATCTGAAACATAAGCATGTTTTAGTCTTTCTCCTTCTAAAAGAATAGTTAACTATATTTGCATTAAATTGGAATTAAATTTCTATACTGTAAGTTCTCTGAAAGTTTTGTGCATTTAATTTTCCAAGTATGCTGGGCTTGGAAGAACCAATCAACTGAAATCACTTAAGCAACGTACTCGCAACTATTATACACAATCTACTCATTTGCGACTTTCCTATGTTCAGTAGTTTTTAAGAACGATTAATAGAAAATAATCTTTGTTTTTGAAGAAATGTTTAAAAAGCTAAATAAAACCTTAGTTTCTGTTTTCTTGCACACAGGTTACTTTTTCTTCAGCCACACAGCATCAAAAAGCAGAGGGAATGCCATTTAGATTGCTTTAATGTATTTCCCGCTACAGATGAACATTTTAAAACTGAGCCAGCCAAACATAACTAGGTATAACTTATCAATTGCAGTACAGAATCTTTCTACAGCATCAAAGTGCCAAAAATTTTCAAGAATGCCACAGAATATTTCAATGTAGAAAGCAAGGATAAGAGTAAGTATATTAGAATTGATTTTAAGGAGGCTCTCATAACTTGTGATACAGAGAATATTTCGCCCATCCACTCTGAAAGATATTTAAATCAACTCAGTTAATTGCATTAGAATTTTAGCAATAAAAATAAGTATATACATTCAAGAAAGAAGTCATTCAAATAGTCATTTTTCTATCCAAATATGGAAGATAATGATCTCTGGGACCTCTGACGTAAAAAAACATGAAAAAAGTTACACTCACCCTTTTACTTGAGGAACTCTCCAAGGAGTTTGAATTATATTTAGGTGTTGATGATGAGGCCATACCGGGTATCTGATGAGAAAGCACAAATTGGAGACTTAAACTTCCTCCTGGACTACATACTATTTACAGGAGAGATTTTAGACTTTGGAGGTCCACAGGTAGACATCAAGAGCTTCCAAGAATGTTTTGCAAGTTACTATTAATTTTAAAAAAATTACACAATGCCTTGTAATTGAAGGTCATTATTTAAAAGCATCCAAATCTAGCAAGAAATTCATTACTAGCTCTGGAATTGGTTCTTATTATAAGGAATATTCTGACTCAAGCTGTATTTTGGAATTTGGTTGTTTGAATACTATTATTAGTTCAGTCAACAGACATTACAGTGCTTGTTTTAAGTGACAGGATACACATACTATGAAATGCAACCTACTTGGAGCATTTGTATTAAGACTTTTCATTTAGGAAAACAGCGACAAACTATAAAATTATTGCACAGCTCTTGAAATCACAAGCATGTCAATACACTCAAGTGTTTCAATTTCAAAAAAAAAAAAAAAAAGAGAGAGAGAGAGAGAGAAGGAAAAAGCAGGAGTTCCACAGTACTTCTACATTTAAAAACAATCCCCCATTTCCTAAACTGAAACTTTGAAACTTCAGTTAGCACACCAGAAGGGGGAGTGTCCAGCCTTCTGGTCTGAATAGCCTTGATATGTTTAAAGGAAAAGGATTTTATTTTTTTTTAAATGGTATTGATTCAAGACAAAAATTGCATGATACAGGATTAATCTTCTTAATCATTTCCTGACATTGCACAAGGGATCTCTAGAACAAACACTGGGAAAATGCTCATACTTGAAGTTACTCCGAACAGTAACGTCGTACCAAATTATACTTCCCTTTCACTAGTCACACGCCCTTCATCAAGCTGATTTGACATCGTACAGCAATCTTGAAGAGTTTTTGTTTGCTTGTTGGGGGGGAGGTGATTACAGACCACACAATCTTTGTTTCTATTCCATAAATGAAACATTGTAGCCTTAAATAAGCACTTTCTCTCCCCTCTCAACACTGAAAAAAGTTTGCACAGATCTCTCCGCACCACGACAAATCAGCCCATGCTCCTGCATAACAGCGGGCTCACAGTGACACTGCCACAGCCCTACACACGCGATAGCGACAGACTGAACTGCAAGGTCCAAAATGCTCTGAAGTTACTATAACAATACAGGAATGTGTCTGTGCAGGAAGAAGGTGGAAAAGCACGACCTGAAGTTCTACAGGTTTGTCACCTCCTTACAGTGCCCAAGTCTTCCGTATCTCATAAAGAAAACACAGGAAACATGACATTGTGTTTAAAAGTGTAATATTCAGTGATACAGCTTATCAGTATAAAAATCACACCCCTCCACACACACAAAAAAATGAACCCACATTAAGTTGAAAAATGAAGAAAAATGCTTTTGAATGCCGCAGAGCCTGTGTGACCCTGTCACAGGGAGGTATTACTGCCCTTCTGGGTCTCCGGCAGTCTCAGCTTTCTCCAAACACTGAAACAGAGGGGTCCTGAACTAATTTTAGTGCAACGCCAACAGTTTAAATGAAAAGCTATTAGCAATCAACATTAAATCATTGTTCTTTCAAACTACCCTCCACAGAAAAACTATTGCAACATTGGAGACAAATGTTTTGACTACAAAATTTAGAAGACCAAGAGAAGATATTTTCACAGTTTTTCCTTCCYTGTAATATCTTACATACTATAAAACTTAAGGTAGGTTTAACTTTTTCTATATTGCTATGTTAACTTGTGAACATCCAATATTTGTTCAGATGACTTTCCGTAATTTATAGAAGCTTAAGTTTTCTAATAACCAGATATTTATAAAGGTAAAAGGTATATTTACTCAGAAGCTTGTCTTAAAATGTTTTCCATATGAAGTGGTTTTTGTTCATATTTTAAGTGAGAAATACCAGGTGAGACTAAGAGACAAAGGCACAGGAGCCCCACTTGTTCTATGTCAGCACAGAAAGTGGTTTTAACTAGAGCTCACATAAATTTAAATTAAGGCTGCACCAACCATGAGAGACAAGTTAGCATAAACAAGCCCTAGAAAAGCCTTTTAAAAGATGTGGCAGCCCTGAATAGATCTGCACTGCAAAATGGAAATTTTGACTGCAGCAGGTACAGGCACACCCAAGCTCGCTGTTGATCTTGCAACCACAGCTGCTCCACCAGCGAAGCCACAGAAAGACGAGCTTCAGCAGAGGTCACAGGAGCCCACCCAGGATCCTGGACGCTCACCTCGGTGCCAGCCCACCGCCTAAGCTCATAAGAACAAAAGCTCGTTTGGACATTCCTTATGCCTTTCAATACTACCTCCAATCGTAGCGTACTTCTGCTGCTCACACAGGGAACAGTATGAAGTGTTTTAAAAGCCTTCTGTTTCCTCCTTTGCTTTCTCTATTATTTCCTCCCTTACTGCACATTCACTAAGTTTTGGCTGAACTGTAGCATTACATGAGGTGAGTTACGATTCTGGAATAATCATCTGACTCCAGAATACTGACTATAACTTCTCCAAACCTCAGCGTAAATTAAAAGGAATAAGCAAAGATCCTTTCAGATTCTCAGAAAAATTTCTCTTTGTAGAACCTGACAATACAGCGGGACAGAGCTCTCCTCCCCTCCACGTTGCCACCCCGCTAGGCCACTTCAAACAAACAAGATACCTGTGCAGCTCTTGCAGCAGACCTTTGGGTGCGTATTTCTGCGTATGTCAGTTTACTTCGCGTAAAATTCCCCCAACTCTTCATGAGACTGATTTCTTTAAACATATGTTACAGTGAGAATGAATTCATTCACTGACTTCAATTTCTATAGAATATTTCATTATAGAATTACAACCAACTACTCTGTTTCATTTCCAACACTTTAATGATGCAAATTAGACTTATTCAGAGGTAATTAAGTTGAATAAATATGTACTGAAGGTAAGGTATTACCTGTCAAGATTTTTTTTTTTAAATCCATCAAACATTTTCACTAAAATTAACACAAGTTATTTCATCAGTATATAAGTGGAAGAATTCTTTTAATGCTACCTAAATTTTGCTTTGAAATCCAGTCACACTTTAAAAACCCAAATACTAATAAGCACATTTATAACCACCCACATTTCCCTGATTTCTGTAAGTAAACCATGGTCAAGTAATTAAACTTTACATTATAGAACACCCATTAGACAGCATTTAGAACAGTGTCCACTTTTGGATCTCAGTACAAGACAGGCATTGATAAACTGCAGCAAGTTCAGCAGAGGGTCACCGAGAAGACCAGGACCTGGAGCGCCTGCCCTATAATGAGAGGCTGAGGGAGCTGGGAATCGTTCAGCCTGAAGAAGAGACAGCTTCAGTGGGACCTCACAGCTGCCCACCAATACCTTTGAGGTGGTTACTGAGAAGACAGAGCCAGGGTCCTCAAAGTGGTGAGTGATGAGAGGACAAGACACAACAGAAACCGAAACAAACCAGATTCCAGCTTGATTTAAGGGAAAAAATACCCTACTTATGCATCGTAAGGGCAGTCAGGCAGTGAAAACAGGGCCCAGGGAGGTTGCAGTCTCCATCCTCAGAGGTTTTTAAGACCCAAGTGAATAAAGCTTTGAGCAACTGGGTCTGATCCTGCTTTGAGCAAGCAGTTGAACTAGAGACCTCCTGAAGTCCCTTCCAACCTGAATTGCTCTATGCTTCTGTGATCTTCAGGCAACAGACAAGATTATGTTCTCATTTAAAAGTACCCATCAAACAAGGACACACCCTTAAAGAAGTGGACTCCATACCAAAAAAGCAAACAGGTTTTCAAAAACATTTAAAATGAGTACATGAAATAGAACATGAAATATTTCCTTTTATAATATTATTTCTTTTCTTGTCAAGTTGTAGAAGCAGCTTCTGGCAACCTCCCAAAGTATTATTGCCATGAACAATTCAAAAACATACTCCATCATAGTCTTAAAATAGCTACAACTTTCTCATTATCACAGAGCAGCAGTAGTCCTTCCACACAGGGAAAAATCTTGCAAGTAGTTTTCCACTGCAAATACATTTTATTCCCCAGTATCACCCATATGTACTTCTATACTTGCACAAAAATTGGAAACCACACAAACCTCACACTTCTCAGGAGCTGAACAGAAGTACAATTACTCTGCAAATTTAAAACAAATCAGACAACTTTGTTTATGATATTCTGCAGTTACAAACAGTTGAACATTCTTCCCTGAATCTAGAATAGCAAGGAAACAAAGCAATTTTACTGGATTTAACTTGAACTAATAAACAAAGCTTTGTTAAAGTTACCAGAACTTAATATAGTAACACTACCAAGAAATGTAGGCTCCAGTGATCTTACAATAACAATTAAACTACTTGGGATCTGTATTTTCATTAAAGATGATATTTATACTTGTGCTTCCTAAGATTCGTGGGAATGGAGGCACAACAACATTTGAAAGGGTAGACACTGAAGGCCAGATTTTAAGAAGTCAATTCAAGGATCCTATCTGCTCTTTATGAATAAATGCCGACAGACACAAGCATATGCCCACACAGAAAATCTAAATAAACAATAAAACATGTAAATGTAAGCTTTTAAGGGTTAAGAAACCTGAAATGATCAGCTACTCTTTCCTTAAGGTTCTTCACTGCCAACAGGTTAGAGGATGTGTGCAGTGCAGCTTGGAAAGACCACCAAGACTCTTATAAGCCATGTTTAGGTTGACAACAGCCTGGTGAAAGTAGTTTTCATTGTTTATGATCCAGGAACAAATTAAAGCTCATTTGACATTTTGCTGGTCCTTTTAAGGCTTCATCTTCACACCAGAATCACACCAAATAATTTGTAACTATTGTATAACTGAGCCATGCTTGTGTCAACCTAAAATCTTTACACATATAAAGAACTAGTTTGTGCCAAACACAACATAATCTGCATCTGCCAATGGATTACTACCACAAACATCTGAGATCAAGTAAACTGCATCAAGTAAACTGTGAGCACCACTTTCCAGATATTTAATATTTTTGACCCTCCATCACTGGATTAAAACTTCGGAAAAAAACCCTTTCAAATTTGTACCTATATCAATCATTTGGAGCAACAACAACTTTTACAACACAATGTAAAATCAAGTTTCTAACTTTGTATAGTCTATAATGTTCAATATGTTAATCTGGAAAGACTGAGGCAATTAAACTGCTAAATTACCATACACAGAAGACATTTACAGAATATATTGAGTAAGAGGTAAACATGATGAAAAAACATTAGTGACACATATTATTATAGTTGACACAGGGTTTTTTTTTTTTKTGTGTGTATATATATATATACACACACACACAAAAATATATAAGGGCAACTGGATAAGCATGAGAATTATTTGCTTTTACCAGAATCAGATTTATCAATACGGTAAAAATGAACAATAAAAAGTTCAACTGAACATTTTCTAGAAGCATTCCGACTTCCGTCACACATCAATAACCATGACACAGGATAACACCAAAGTTCTCATAATCCTGCTCCAGATAATGATTTGTGCAAGAATGAAAAAAGTCTGTGCATCTCCAAGGCCTCTCCTAAAAAATACAGTTACAAAACTTACTAAGCCCCTTCATTTGCTGTCATAGTAATTCAGAAAACAATTAGAGCACTTCTAAAAAGAGTTACAGTTACAATTGGATAATTATATGACACTTGAAAGCCATCAGTGCACTGGGGTAATCATTTAAGATCTGCAAGGCATCTGCCAGTCTAGATAAAAATGAAGTTATTTTCATAGTTAGACCTGATACCAAATAAGGAATTATTTCAAAGAGAACAAAAATAGTATTATATTAGTAAACAATTTTTCAGTGTGTTTGAGAGGTAAGTGTAAGTTAGCATGGGTATATAGAAAAAGCTGCTTGCACCCTCATTTAAACAGAAGATGCAAAAATTGAAAAAAGCAGGTTTATAATGACAAGGTATGCTGGTGTTATACAAAGATTGTAGAGGGGTTTTTGGTACAGTAACAACCTACAGAGCCAATATGAATAAAGTGCCTTGTGTTTCCCATAATAAAATTAAAAGCATAAAATACAGAGTCCTAAAAACAAAACCACATCTGTCAGCACCACAACTGCACAGAAGAGATAACACATAATACATAGGCTTTCAGAAATAACATATAGAATAGAGCAGAACTCTAGGAATTTCTAAGACAGTAGCAAAATTAAGGTAACCATGAAGGGAGAAGAAGAAAAAAAAAGTATGTCACTCCAAGTATTAAGCAGAAAGGAACATAAATCCTTTAGAAAAAATAATATGGAAAAGCAACAGTCCTGAAGGGTCAAGCCAACAATGGCATCTAAGTTAGCTTATCAGAGAGTCACTGAATTAAGCACCAGCATCTTTAACGCTAGTAAATGAGCATGTAAATGAGTAAATGAAGTCAAGAGTAGTCATTAATCTCATTAAAGGTTAATAAAATTTTAGAATTAGATATAAAGATATACAGGGGTACAAAACAAGTCACAAGAAAGATCTACAACAATGAAGGCAGTTTTCCATACCTCAGCTGTCCCTAAGCAAATAGCACCAATCAACCAAAAAGAAACACAGTGAGACCAAAGTGCCACAACCAAATAATCAAGTCCACAGAAATAATTATATCTCTTTCACACTCATTTAACCAGTTATATTTTAGCACAAAGGAACTATACTCAATAATGGAAACAAAAATAAGGTAGCAGAAGTCTCCAAAGTTTAACAAAGCTACAAAAAATAAGTAGCATAAGGCAGAACATTCCAGTTTCAAACAGATAAAGTTAAAAAAAA
>JAYKAV010002220.1:5820415-6056693 GCA_035582835.1 Phoebastria nigripes
ATCATAGAATAGTTTGGGTTGGAAGGGACCTTTAAAGGTCATCTAGTCCAACCCCCCTGCTGTGGGCAGGGACATCTTCAACTGGATCAGGTTGCTCAGAGCCCTGTCCAACCTGACCGTGAATGTTTCCAGGGATGGGGCATCTACCACCTCTCTGGGCAACCTGTGCCAGTGTTTCACCACCCTCATCGTGAAGAATTTCTTCCTTCTATCTAGTCTAAATCTACCCTCTTTTAGTTTAAAACCATTACCCCTTGTCCTATCGCTACAGGCCCTGCTAAAAAGTTTGTCCCCATCTTTCTTATAAGCCCCCTTTAAGTACTGAAAGGCTGCAATAAGGTCTCCCCAGAGCCTTCTCTTCTCCAGGCTGAATAATCCCAACTCTCTCACCTTTTCTCATAGGAGAGGTGTTCCATCCCCCTGATCGTTAATCATAATGATGTTGCTCATACTCTCTGACCTGATACATTTAGACTACTTAACTAAAAACCAGATTTTAACATTTAGAAGTCATGCAGTACTGACATCAAAAACATGCCTAGAGCGATGCCAATTCAGACATGATAGTTACATGTATTTACTCATGGCCAGTAGCAATTACCTGTCACTTGTTATGCAACTGATGGCAAACAGAAAGAAAGGAGAACTGACTTACCTGTGAGATGTAAGTATCATTTAAACAGGAAAAGGAAGAGGCTCTATTAAACCACTTAAGAGAGAGAGCACTTATGATTTCTTACCATCAGAGTTCAAGCGCAAATCATACCTATGATGTACACCAACAAACCACCTTTGCGTAAAGTCATAAACTTCTACCTGCACTTATTCCAGAGCGGATCTTTGGAGTCAACGTGGATTGCTAGATCACAGAATCTCCTATTTCTTCTTTACCATCACAGTTACAGGGTGTAAAATCCTTCCAAGTGTAACCTCTTAGTAATGGAGTCTGCAGCCCTTACCTTTCCTCAAGTAGATCCTCATGATTCTACTCATCTGAGACTGGATTATGCCACTAGTGGGTCTTCTCCCTTAACGTCTAAACGATAGTCCCCATTCGCATGTACTTACTAAATCTACATTTTCCAGGGAAACCATATGAGCTTTCAAGTCTCTTTGAAAGCCTTCTCAATTCAAGCCATAACTGGAATACAAAAAGCATGCCAGCAGTACAAGCCTCAATGGGATACTGTGCATGTCAAATGCATACTAGTATTTGCCCTTCTGCACTGAAGTTCCAAGTCAGTTAATCAAATTAATCAGTAATGCATTATAAAAAATTTCTGTACCGTACAAAAAAAGTATCACTTACAAAAAAGCTTGCAATCTGGAGCTACCTGTTTGCTAAACACCAATTCTCCACCAGTCTTCCTGTTTTTAAGAAAAATGCACTCCAGAATCCCTCATGTTGCCAATTCTCTGCTAGACTGTGAACGGCAAGCTGTACAACTCAACACGCACTGCTGAATTTGTTAGCAAAGAATCAGAAACACTCCCTCTCCCAGAAAAAGCATTCTCTTGTTCCCTAATGTGCCCTGTATTTGAAAGGCCAAGTCATTGTCTGCAAAGGACTCAATATGAACAAGTGCAAACGAACAAAACTTCACAACAGTCAAGTGACTGCTAATTCAGCAAACAAATCAGAAGTGCACCAGTTGCCTGCCCACTCCTGTTTTATAGGCTCACTATACCAGGTAGTTTTGAAGATATTAGAAGGAACACCTTGCACTAACAAAAAATAATATCCTGCCAATGAAGTTCTACAAATGGCAGCAAGTAGCAACAGCTTGGCAGAAAGTTTGGCAAATATTTTCTCAGTGCCACCAGATCCTATGCACTTCTGTGTATATGTTTCTTTAAAAAAAAAAAAAAAAAAAAAAATCTTGTAGCTTCTACATGGAAGCCAGGTATTGAATAAATAATAGCTGGAGGGAGTAAAAGATCTTCAGTTCTGTCTTGATTGATATTTCTCCTGTCTCCATTTGAAGGTTTTCTTTTACTGTCTTAACTTCTCATGGAATTTGACTCCCACCCTATTTTCAAAGTAAATCACAACTTCCAACGAGACCCAACATAAAAGTTTGTAACATTACTTTTTCTAATTATCAACCCAATTGCTTCCTCCTTTCAAATTATATTGAAAGTGTAGCTTAGGGTGATATCCCTGGCTTTTGTCCTGGCAAGCTTTCTTGTAAGAGAATTACAAGCTCTCTCACAAAGGGAGATGATACAGTAGGACACATGCTATCATGGACACTAAGTAACTTATGTGCTGATGGACTCTGATCTGTTAGTTAGATATTTCTCATGCTTTGTATCACAGTAACAAGGAAAAGCAGCACCTGGTTCAGTGGTAATAAATATAATTATTTGCTAAGGCCTGTTTTCTAGCAATTGTCAGAGGTCTATTCCTTGTAATTTATGCTAACAATTATTTCTGTCCACTTGTACTCACTTATTGCTTCCCCTGTATTTGTTCTATGCGTAATATCTTTCTCTTGCCATGATTATCTTTTTTCCTGATTTGTTCTTAATATTTACTCTGGTAACTGAGTTCTAAAGTGGAAGTTCAGTCATGTGAGCGGATCAAAGAAAGTAGTAGTTTCTCCTCTACGCATGTAGCCCTGTACAGCAAGCAGCTGTTAAATCTAGCTAGATTAGGTGGCATGACAGAAGTGAGTGGGTTTTTTTAGGAACCATTTGTCACATTACCTCTAGAATCAGCATTACATCTGTAGGAAACCTATGCCTGAAGGCTGATCTGTGGCTTTCTAAACCCACCCAGTCTATTTTCTCTACTCTGCATCCCCTGCAGGGAATGTATACCTCCCACATTGTCAAAAGCTGATGCGGTTGACAGGAAAGCCTATGGGATAGCAAATACAGCTTCAAAGTTTTCTATTAAGAAAGCCTTCAGTTGCTCTCTGCTCATACTTCTTGAAAGATATCCCCTTAGGCCACCATAGCTCTATTGCTAAAGATTTAGCTGATGATTCCACAAGAGAAACTGAAATTGTATCTGTTATATAATGATATACTGCATAAAAAAATGACACTGTAACGGTTAAAATGACATTCCCTGCTCAGGCTTTCCTCCAACTTTCATGGACAACCGATGCATCAGACTCATCCTCTTTCATCTGCTGTGTTTAGTTCCTTCTTCCACTACATGAATTTCTTCTCTGAATACACATAATACCACGGAGAAAGTACCATTCTGAGTTTGCCTCTGTTTAAAAAGAAGTAGACTAAGGACTATGATGAAGTCATCCACAAACCATTCTTTGCTTCAATCCCTAAGAAAGGGGAGGTTGGGACTATCCTGCCTAAGTCATTCATGGGGCAGCACCATACTTTGGGTGTGCTCTCTTTCAAGTAACAGGCAGGTACTCTGCCGGGCACAGAAAGTTTGATACTTCTATATTCCACATCTGCCTATGTATGTTATGCATTAATGGTACAGTCACATCACACAGAGTCTCTGGCATACAGCCTTTCCATTCATTATATGCAACAATCCAACAAAGCGGTTGCATACCAATTACTTAGATTTTGTTGAAAAATACACACCCCATCTTACACAAAAGTGTAACCTAGCCTACTTGAAAACACTTACTTTTGTTTTCTCTTGCTCAGAAGCCTCCAGGTTTAATAAGTCATTTCAGCTGTAGAAAATATAGGAGACGACCACTTCAGTGTGAGATGAGAGGACAACAGTGTGTTCATTCCTTCAACTTTCAAACGACATTTGACTGTTGTGCTGTAGCTGGCCCCTGACAGGAATGGAACAGGTAGGAAGACATTGTTAGCACTGCCAGAATATTTCAGTTGACATTACTTTTTAAAAAACTTCACAAAGGAAGCAAAACCCCAGAAGAGTTGCTACTAAAAAGGAGAAAGGAAACAAACAGTACTAGCTCTTTTTATGTTTTGTCTTTTGCCAGGAGGTTTGGCATCAAGTAGTTGGAATTGAGAAGAACTTTCCCTTCTAAAGCTTTAAGATATGGTTTTGAAATGTTTCTAATGTGTAAATCTTACGCAGACTTTTAACCATGCTTATGTTCCCCATACATATTTGGGCATCTTTCTGCACACAGTTAAGCATTTCCTCTCTCATCCCTTCCAAAAGAATACTGCCATTTATCTGTTTCTTTTCCCAAATACATTCAGGAATGACTTCTATACAAAAGCTGCTATGTAACTTGGTGAAGTCAGAAGGAATAGACCATGAAATAAAACTTATTTTTACCTGATTCAAGTTCTTAGAAAAATTAGTATGTTGTCTCCTTTAAAAGAACATACACAATATTAAAGATTTACAGTTACTTCTCATTAAATTAGTCTTGCATTCTAAATTAACTATTGCTAGTTAACACTGTAACTCTACATATAAGGAATACATTAACACTAGAGTTTGCTCAACCTCAATAAGCCTACAAGCCCGTCTCTTCATCTAGTGTGTCTTTTGGAAGTTTCCTTCTGACCAAGCATAGAATGATAAACAGTGCAAAAAGGGAAAATTCTGCATTTTATTGAAAACGCCTCTGTATCTCATCTCTTGTGATGTTTGCCACACGATGAAGCTACATACAGCCCCAAAAGTTCTGTGCATTAAGGCTCATTGCGCTTACCAGCTTTGTTAATAACAGTACGGCCTAACTTTTTTAACCACCTGAACCACAAATTAACATTAAAAAGAAACCTATAGCAGGAAAGAGGTTCTGGTTTTGCACAGTGCTAATCCTGTACCATGAGATATTTGCCCTTCAAATCTGGTTAATGATAAACAAATATATGACTACTAGCAAGCAATGAGCACAATACTGCCCCAAAACGGGTATTATGCAGTAGAGCCAAGGTACTTTTTAAAAATATATAGTTTTGATTAGTATCTATTGTGACAAGTCAATCTACAGGCCAACTGCAAAACACTTAGCATCTACACAGTTTTAAAACTGAGTTTGCCTGTGTTGCTTTCTATAGTACCAAGAAAAATGGGGCTTTCTGTGAAAGGAAAAAAATCTAATACCCTTCTTATGCTCTCAATTACATGTACCTCTGGAAAAAAACCCACAAAAACAAACAAACCAAAAAACACCAATCACACAAAGTAGGAATTACGCTTTTTGACTGCCATAGCACAAAGACCAGCAAGCAGAAACAGTCTATCACCTTCAAGAGTCATTTCTTGTTTTAAATCAACTAAAAACGTCTGCTCTGAAGGGACGGTTTCAGCTTTTCAGCCGTGAACACTGGAAGAAGTCACATGCTTCAGAACAAAATTTAAGCCAGTCAGAAACGAATACTACAGTGGCTTAAAAGTCTGAAAGCAAATCAAGAGCAGTCGGAATATTTTCATATCACAGGAGAGAATTTCCTTTCACAGGAAAGGTAAAAATTACAGTTCAAAGGTGTCTGCTAAGCCACGACGCCGGGCTGTGCACTTCAGCAACGCCTCGCTTCCAGACTGATTCAGCACATCAGGGCGTGAGTCAGGAGAAGCCGGAGCCGAACAGCAACAACCAGCCTCCGCACCCGAGTCCCACCAGCCGCAGGGCCCCGCCGCCCGCTCCGCGGCTGGCGGCCACAGGTGACTCCGGGCAGGCACCGCGGCCCGCCGGGGATGCGGGGCTCCCAGAACGCTCGGGGCGGCAAGGGGGGGGCCCCCACAAAAGCCTCCAGCAACCCCCAGACCACCCCGGGAGGCGAAGAGGCAAGCGACGGGGGACGCGAGGTGTGCCGTGCCCCGAGGGAGGGGGGCCGGGCCGGAGGGAAGGCCCGGGCCGGCAGCAGCCCCTGCCTGGGCACACGGGCGGGGGGACGGGGACGGGAGGGAAGGGTCCCCGGCGCGGGGAGGGGCTGGGGGTGCGGGGACAGCGGCGCTGCCCAGCCCGGGCCCCAGGGAGACTCACCGCGACGCGGCCGCCGTCGCCCTCGCGGGCCCGAGTGCGGCGCCGAGCGCTGCCCGCCCCGCCCCGCGCGGGCCCCCCTCGCCCGCTCACGTGACGGGCCGGCGCCCGCTCCACCCCGCGGGGCCATTCCCCGGCGCCTGCCGGGAGCTGTAGTCCGCGGGGCCGCGGGGGCTGCCGGGAGGTGTGGTCCCAGAGGGCGGTGCTGGCGGCCGAGGGGCGGCGGCGGGAAACCGCCGGCGGAGGCCGGGTGGGCGGGCCGCGCGTGGGGAAGGCCTTCGCGCGGGGCCGTGGGCAGCCGGGGCTGCGACTGGCGGCGTCCCTTGGCGAGCAGGGCATTCCGACGTGAACAGCCGGGAGAGAGGGGGGAAGGAGAGGGAGACACGGGACATGCGTCCAGTGCAGAGCAGATCAAGCTGACGGATCGGTGGCCGTTACTGATCAGAGGCGTCCCAGCGGCCCGAGCCTTCTGGGTGCTCCCTGACTACAGGTGAAAACTGGTAAGAAGTAAAAGAATTGGTGATGCAGATGCCAGGAGGATTGTTCATGTAAGATTGAAAAAAAAAAAATCCTTTATAAAATGGCCCGTTGCCGCCGTACAAAGAGCAGCTGCGTACATCTGGAGGGCAAGGTGGTGATTCAGGGGCCCTTTGCTGTCTGGTGCTATGTGCTCTCAGGAAAAGGGGATCTGTGATATTATAAAACATTTTCGATGTTCTAAAACGTGTTTTTGAGTTACAAATCAACTGTGTCCAGCTTCTGTGGTGGTGTGGCCAGCCCTAACTTGTTCCCCTGTCAGTGGAGGGACAACGCCTCTCCCTGCTCTCAGGACTGGATGCCACTGATCAAAGAAAAAAAAATAAATAAAATAATATAAACCAAAAGTAACCTTGGGCTCCTTCATGATCCCAAGCGATCAGGAGCTTCATGCTCGGTTTAACCCAGATCTCGTATCTCCAGCAGTGCCCGCCTCACACCAGCACGGTGCCGGCGCAAGCTCCTGTGGGAGGAAGGTCGTCACCTGCCGGTTTGCAAGCGTCGTACCAACAACCATCACCTCTGCTTTTCCCTATCTTCCTGAAAAAGTCTTTCTCCAGTTTAATTTTGCCAGTCGTTTGTTGTCTATGAACAAATAGTTACACCCTCTGAAGAGCCGACTCTGAGCTAAAGGTGCTTTGAGGTGAACCATGCATTTGTACCAGACAAGATGTACTTTCAGAAGGAGCCACAAGACAATCATTTTAAAAATAATTTTATGCATTACTTTTCAGTGTCTCCTTTATGATCAACAATTTACATCTGGAATTCCAAAAACTTTAGAAACAAAATCAAAAAACCACAAGGGAATTGGGCTGGTGCCTCTTATGATGGAAAAAATGTTTCTGGAGTAAAAAATATTTTCCTACAATAAGCATGGAACTGTGTGTTTTCCATTAATAAGCAGCAGAAGCAAGCAGTGAGCAAAAGGAGATGAAACGTTAGTTCACCACCCTCACGCAGGCAATCTTGTCTGTTGTCTTCTGGTATGATATGCCTTTGCTTCTGACATCATCCTTTCAGTAAAGACTAGCTAGAAAATTCACTGATGCAATTTTGAAGTCTTGCTTTGATTCCGGTGTGGTATTTCCAACTGTAAATCATAAATCAACGTATTGGTTTATATATGTACATTTATATATGTAGGTATACATTTATTGGTCTACATATATGTGTGTGTATACACACAGAGGATCCTTCTTATTTGATCATTCATTCAGGGTTTCATTCAGATCACATTGTAAAGCTTTTCTCTGACATCATGAAAACTAGAAAGATTTTTTTTTTTTGCCTTACTCATTTCTGACACTTCATAGCTCAGATCACTAAAAGTGCTCTCCACAAATGCTCTCATAAATTTCTTTCTATCAATTTTGTCCTAGATCTTTTCCAACCTGGCTTATGCCCCTTGCATTTCTTCAAAAAGACAGTCTCAGACAGCCTCTTGCTCATATGACCTTTAATGATCGCAACTATTATTCCACCCTAATCTGTCAAATGAAATACTCTCCACCCTTGTTCAGTGACTGTCCTCTCCCTTTTTTTCCTCCTACATTTCTAACCCACCTACTGGCACATTTTTGTGGGGCTTTTTCTCACATGCCTTCCAGCTTCCAGTAGATACTAACCAGGCCTTTCCCCTTGGGTCGTTCCTCTTGTCAGTCTACCTTTTATCCCCAGATAATGTGTACTACAACCACAGTTCAAACAATTTCCACTCAGATTTTTCACAGCTATGCCTTTTCACTGCAGATTGGCATGCTTTCCTAACTAAGCTCTTGACTTGTGCCTCTACTACTTTCTTATGACTGTTCAGTGGGACTGTTCATTACCTTCTGCTGCATGCAGTCACAAATGCCCTGTGAGTCCCACACCTGCATGGTCAGATGCCCGAAGACGATGTGAACTGGAAGAAATGTGCTTTGAGTCACCTGACTGATGATTCACCTGATGGCTATTTGGATCTGCAAGAGCATACATTATTAAAGTTTTGTGTGTGAGTGGGATGTTTTCTGGGATGTTTAGGCTGCCTCTGTATTTCTGAGCCTGGTCCTCCTTTTGTATTGCAGCATATGGTGCCTGGGTCGTAATCAGCCCAGACAGCACACAAATACTCCAGCCTCCAATCCCTGGACCATCTGGATAAAAACTGGTTAATTGACAACCCTAATGTCATTTTAAGCTCAGTACAGTTAAAATAGTGTCGAGTCTTCTCCCACAAGTACTCTCTACTTTATCTATTACACTATTATCTGCCTGTATGTAATCATCTTTGACTCAGACCTTTCCCTAGCCCTTTATGTTCAGACTATGTCTAAATCTGTCCATATCGCTAAAACTCCCATCTTCTCAAATCTCAATTACTGCAACATCCTTTCCTTTGGCCTTGGAAAATATAACCTTGTCTTGCTCATACTTATTGAGAATGCTGCTACAAAGATCATTTTTCTTAGTCTGTCATTTTCACCATGTTATTCCTCTCTTTTCATCCCTGTGCTGGCTCAGCCTACTCGATCATGTCGATCCTTACCTACGTGCCTTTACTTTGGAAGGCCTCGGTAGCCTGTCTCCACCTTATGTGCCATTTCCATTCACTGCTGAGATCTAACTGCAGCTCCAGTCAGCTCGTGATGCCAGTTTTCACAGCCCACGTGTAATACGTTTAAACAGGTTCTTTTGTGCATTCTTTTGGCTGCCTTTTTTTTCCAAGAATCCTATAAACAGCCCAAAAGTTACTGGTAACTTTTCTTCAAAACTCTCCTTAAAATTTTTCTTTCCTGTAATGTCTACAATACAGTATCACATTTCTTTACGCTGCCTCTCCTGCCTGTATTCCTCAGTTCTCTCATTTCATACTTTGTAAAGCTCTCAGGGCAGGACCATCCTTTGTGTTGATTCTGATCCATAACAGGGTCTTGTAGCACTATGGTAATGCAAATAACAAATACACATGTGGAACTGAGATGCCAGGGAGAACCTAGGTATTATGAGATTGATGACAACAAAGTGCAATTTGGGAGCATAACCGTACCTGATAATAATATTAACTTGTTTTCCTACTATTCTGGAGAGTAGGGGGGGCAAAACTAAGTGGAGGTGGGAGTCTGCATMTTTAAATCAAGCCCATGGGTCAAGTTAAAGATGATTTATATCCATCTACCTCACAACAATTTTCGCTTGGTTATAGTTGCTGTTGTGACAGATAAAATGGAAAAGACAATGTAGCGTTAAACATCTCATACATACATAGGTATGTCTCTATGTTCACATGTGTACGTTTTTTTTCCTTTTATGAGTTAGATATTAGAAAAGATATGGTATATCAGTGATTCTCTTGCTTTTCTAGCACTGTGCTGTCCTGTTATTGTCCTTTGTTTGCTAACTTGATGTTTATTTTTGTCTCTGCTAAATAAAGACTGCCAGATTTAATTCTTTTAAGCTGTACTTTAAGACCTCTTTAACCTATTTCTATCTAGCTTTTCCCTCAATTAGCCTAATCATTTCTTTATCAAGTAACATGTTACCAAATAAAACACCTATAGCACTCTAAAAAAAAATCTGCCCCTTGCTGCTTGACTCACAATAGCAATAAGGTGAGTTATGTAAGAGGCCAGTTGTATTTCTGGAATATATGGCTGGAAATAGCCATTGTATTTTGGGAACCATTTTCAGAAACACTGACTGAACGTACATACTTTTTATTGTGAAATCAGGCAGGTGCTACCTTTCAGATACCTAGGTTTTGCATGTACAGTACTGCTGTCACCAAAACCTGGCACATGGCAACTGAAGCATACATATACGTATATATGTGTGTGTATATATATACGTGTATATATATACACACACATCTGCTGTGACTAGTAGACGGATACCTCCTATTAGATGCTGATTCTTTGTCTTCAAAGACAGAGAAAATTAATATCACGCACTTGCTGATTCTATATTTAGGTAGAAAAAAAAAACCCATTATTTTCTCCATGCAAATATTAGAAGCAGTTAGGATGTTTTATTTGAGAAATAGCTGCATTTCACAGGAAGGCAAACTCATTCTCACATGTATCATACCTAATTTGCATAGTAAATAAAATGTTTTAAAAGAACTGGAATGAATTTGGATAAAAAGAACCAAACAAATGGAAGTTAGTAATATCCACTGAATTAATTTTAGTACCGTCAGAACAGTGCCCCAAATTAAGAGAAATAGAAGAAAATCCTCTTAAATTAAATAGCACACAAAGGAATAAGCTTCCAGCACACTTAAATGTAAATTGCAATAGAAAGTTACCTGTTAAATCTGTAAATACAGCTCATAAAACAGAAGGACCTTTTAGACTAATACCTGTTAAGTGCTTTGCTTTTGCTCTGTGCTCTGAAGTTCTCTGCAGGGCTGAGGTTTCATTCAAATCCCGAAAGAACTCTAGTGACACAGGGCAGCTGAGACTGCAGCAGTGAAGTGGTTAAAGTTCAAATACCTTGTAAAAGCATAGCACGTTGGCATCAAATGGTTTTATCAGCATAAAAAAACTGTGTAAGATGGACCCCCCCAACACCCTCCTTCTATTGTCAAGGTCCACACATGTATAACTTAAACTACAGTAGTGTCTGAATCAGTTAAAATTCAGCATGTAAGAGTTATTTTAAATATGCCAATGAGCACAACAGAGATGGGCTGACAGAACAGAGTTAATACATGCTCTATTGAGAAATCCTCTTTGTTTTATAGTACAAGAGTCACGGCAGCTGATAGGGCAGGAAGGGAAACATTTTCACCAGCATTTACTACTCACAGTGGAGTATTTGTGCATTTTGAAAACACAGCACAGCCCCTCTCAGCTGTCATCCCTCAACGAAGAGTAGTTAGCTTTAAAATTCGGACAAGCTCCAGGCAGCAGACTGCGATTGCTGAACACTGAAGAATCCCAAGGTCACAGGACCAGCCAGAGAGCCTGCAGAAAGATCAGCACTGGGAAAGCCCTTCCTCTTTCCTCTTTAGAAACATGCATCTGTTTAGATCAGAACATATTTTTGCTTGATTTCCATGATAGTATTTGGTGTCATATTGTCAACAGAAGTGACTGCTTATGCAGGATAGGAAATCAATGAGTTGGCAAGCTGTTCCAGGCACCACTACCCACCAGAGCTTTACTGATTTCTCTCTCTAAAGCCCAGTTGATCCATTAATTCTCAAGAAACTCTGCACTCTCAGGTGTTGAACTTCAGGTTGGATTCAAGCCTGTGTCAGCAGAGGCTGCCAGTGCATAGCTAGAGGAATTGAGAATATGGTTTCTTTTGGGTTCTCCAAAGCTTGTGCTTTATTGATTTTGGTTTAATTCCAATTTTCCTTGACTGTGTTTTGGAGGGAAAATGGATCTAATCTTGTTATTCTAAGGTGTTACTCTTTATAATAAAAAAGAAAACCCACCACCACCATAGTCAGTTTGCCTAAATACGTAATGGTGGGGAGAAGAGAAACTGGGTTTCAGATGCGATTTTCTTTCCCATTGTTGGAGAAAATTGCCATTTATTGGCAGGATTAAAAACAACTGTCATTCATAGTGTTAGCAGGAATCTTCATTGCAGCAGTCAATGAAGGTTTTTCTCTTAGCTCCTGTGGGACCAAGGATCATTCCCATGGGACTGAAAGAGCCCTGCTGCTGTGGATCAGCTAGCCTGGCTCATCTTTGCACTCCGGTGAGTTGGAGAAAATCATTTTATTATGAAGCAGAATTTCTTTAGTTGATCTAATGAGTGAAACAAAACCCCTCTCAGCTCTGCAAAGTCCCTGAGACAAGTGGGGTCTTCGGAAGCCCTGAATATCACATCAGATGCTGATACAGGTTTCTTCAGACAATTAGGAAAGCTTCAAGCAGCCACCTGAAAGAAATAATGGCTTTTATTGGAGCTAATGCAGTAATTTCTTCCATGAAGCTTCTTGTGAATAATTCTTGCTGGAAAAATTGTACATGATTTCTTTTCATTTATATTTTAATGCAATTTATTATACAACAGCGACCTCCATTCAGGGTTCAGAAGATCAGAGTACTTAACAGCAATCTTCACAGCACTTTGTATCTCCAGCTACAGCTTACATTCACAGCATGAAAAGAATAAGAAGTTAATGTACCAGATCAGAAAGTCTCTGTGTGGCAGTGTTAATCTCAGTGTTGAGTTATTATTTATTAGTAGTATTATGGTAGCGTCTAGAGACCAGGGCCTCATTGTGTTGGGCACTGCATAAAATACACAAAGAATGTATTTGCTCTCTGGAATAGCTCACAGTTTAAGTTTGAGGATGATTTGAGGATATGGACAAGAGGTGCTACAGCTATCATTACTGCCACAGCCAGAGGCAAAACTCTTTTCTTGCTTACTGTGGATGCTGACACCAGGAATAAAATTACTTACTGACAGACAATTAAAATGAAAACATTATTCTGGGATCAGACCTCAAGGTGCAAGAAGATGAAAAGAGCCTCCCTGTCTGATTTCATGCCAGGCCAAGCACAGTTGCAGATGGTGTCTTGCTACACTCTTGGGTACATTAGCCATCCATAAGAAGCTCAAGAGGTGTCAGGCGTTTGAGCTTCTAAACCAGTCAGTCATGGAGGTGTCTGCAAGATGAAACAGTGGTTAAAATGGTGGAGCAGTTACATATCCCCGTGAGTTAGAGTGTGCTGGAAAAGCATGCGCCTGTGATGGTAGATCTACACATGGCTTAGCATGTTAGCTTTTGGCATAGCAGCTGGAAACGTGGGCATGTTTTCTGGCTTACACACTGGTAACCATTCCAGGATGCAATCACCTTTTTTTGCTACCTCTAGTAAATAACGTTTGGCTCCTCTCTGCTGAATGCTGTATTCATATCACAACTCACTTCTAGCCAGTTTCCTCTGAGAATGAGTCTGATGCAATCACTTCTGTGTGTGCCTGGGCACCCCCCCACTAGATGATTTTGAACTGTTGGTTAATTGTACCAAATTCAAAATACACTAGCGGTCTCAAGATAATTAAGTTTCACAAAGTAGACAGCCAAGGAGAAGGGGGTCGCTATGCAAATACTCACCAGTTCGCCTCTGACAGCCTTGGATTCCCATCAGCAATGCTTTACAGCCAGACATGGCAGTCCACAGGTTATCGTCATGTGTGTGAAGAACTATGTGAAGGAAATAAAGGAAATGTATAGGTGTGTGAGGAGATATAAAAAAACCAAAAAAAAACCCCCCAAAACCCAAACAAAAACCAAAAAAGCATACCTTAGTTAAAAAGTCAGAACAGCTATAAATGCCAGATCTGTAAGAAATCACTTCTACTGTTTGGGGAAAAACTGGTCAAGTAACACGTTAAAGCTGAATTACGAATACGAGAGCAGATACCCTCTTGGAGTACTCATGTAGCTGAACAGCATGAACTCACTCTCTGAGTGGCTGCAGATAATTACAAATGCACAATTGCCCACACAAATTGTGAGACACCAACAAAACACTAATTTTCCAGGTAGATTCAGAGCATGGCCTGAAATTCATTGGTGTAAAAACGCATTTCCCTTTTCAGCAAGGGATTGGGTTCTCAGTCACTCAAGCAGCAAAACTCAGCCTGTTGCAGCCAAGCGTTTACAAGTACTTAGTTTAAATTTTTCTTTGGATACTCAGTCACCGGCCGCAGGCAGCGGGAACTGCTGCTTTTGGCCTGAAAAAGCCAGCTGTAGGCTAATCTGCTTTGCGTGGTCTGTGCTGTGTGGGGAGCGGGTGCTGCAGGAGGCTGCTGCGGTACCGGGAGGCTCTTTGATCTGGTTGACCCAGTAAAGCAAAGAGATGGGACTAATAATAATACTTGGCACTTTTACAGTCCTAGCTGCTCAAAGCACTTTAGCAGTGTTAACCAATTACCCCTCAAACTATCTCTGTGGAAGAGGGACTATCTCAATTTTATGGGTAGGTAAACTGAGGTGCAGAGCTTGGCTGGGATGCTAGCAGCCTCTGGTTTACAGTGACGAGCACACCACTGGGCTGGAACGCCTCCCCAAACGAAGGAAAGGGCTCTGCAGAGCAGCAAAGGAGTATCCCATGGCACGTGGGCTGTGCAAACCCACCCGACCACACTCCCAGCTCTCCACTAACAAAGGGACACCATTACATTTCTGCACGTTCTGGTCTGAGCGCAGGCTCCAGGGGAGGTGACTGTGCCACAGGATTTGGGGAAAGGTCRTCCCTGTGCAGAGGGGCCACCTGAGGCTGTAAGTGAAGTCCTAGCCGTGAAATCTGTCTCCAGCGCATTTGTGTGCCCTCTCTCCCTCCTTCATTTCAGGTTCACCCCAGGTGGTGTTACATTCACAGCAGTCCCACTTTGGCAACGTGGCCACGGCCAGCCTGGCATTAGCGTCGTAATGCTGCTCCCTGCTACCCAGAGCAGCAACAGTCCCCAGCCCACGCGGGAGGAGCTGTGCTGCACTGAGGCTAAAGCCAGGCTGCTCCCCATCTGAACGCGTGTCCGCCGTCCCCACTGTGAACGGGCACCTCCCGCTTCCTCTGGAGATGGACCAGAGCGCAGATCTGTCCCTTTTCTCCTGCTCAATCCCCACAGGTCCTCTTTCCCCTGCTAGCTGTCTGGGTACTTCCTGCGTTAGTGTGGTTTACTGTGGGACGCTACTACATTATTTCAACCACAGGTCATAAGCCAAAAACCTTAGCAGAGACCTGTAGGTTTGAAGCAGAAGTAGGACTCCACGTGCTCTTCAAGATGCACAAGCGGCACTTTCAAAGAGTTTGTTGGCAGGTATATTGGTCAAGAAGAGTGAACCACTCACGTTTTCACCATGATCCCAGCCCCTCTGGCAGGGCAAGGTGTGCCGCGTCCCAGAGCTGGGAACAAGGCGCTGAGTAAAGCGAAGAGCTTGCACAGAAGTTCGATGAAATCGATGGCTCATCCTCCACTGCCTACCTGCTGGGCTGCATGCTCTCCCCAGCCGGGATGAGCCAACTGGCTCTTGAGGTTGGAAAATTAAGACACCAAGGAGCCTGACTCACGGTCCCATTTTGCCCACAACGGGCCATGCAGAAACAACCAGCCTATCCTCCCAGATCTGTAAAACAAAGTCCAAACTTGTGCACAGCAACTGACGGTAATACACAACCCACTGGCCGCGAGACGTGGCTGCCAGTCCTGCTTAACTACACTTGAAATATCCTACTGGTGTCTGCCTGCCTCATTTGGCACTTAAATATCTTTGGGATTCGAGTCCTGAGCCTTTTGTGCCTCACAGTCCCCCGCTGCTAATGGACATCATCAACTATACTGAAAGGGCACAGGAAAATATATATATTTATTAAAGATTGTGAGGCTCAAACAGGGGGTTAATGGGAACCGCTTAGCAAATAGTGTAGGCAGCTAATAGGTGAAAGAGAATAGTAATTTATGGGCTGAGAAGAGGGAAGGAACACAGGTCCTGGTCTGCCAGGTAATTCTGTTTCCCCGGCTGCCGTACAAAGCCAGCAGGGCTGACAAGGAGCAGTCTGTAAACTTGAAACAAAGCATGTTTCTGCAGCTGGATGGAGTCAAGCACAGCTCTATATTAGCAAAGAAAAAAAAGAGATTTCACAACTTTATAGCTTCGGGCTGGTTTCCCCCCAGGGAGTGAAAATAGGCCAGTCTCACCACCTCCTGCCACTGCCCCGGGTCTTGTCTGTCCCAGCCATCCATCAAACACAGCAGAGCTCCAGGAGGTAAAACCAAGCCGGGTCAGCACTCGGGTCCTTTCGCTCCTTGAAAAGGGATTAAGACAACATCAGAACAATTAAAATGTCCTTTTTTGATACAAACCCAACTTTGAGCTTAAAATGACATTTCCTTTTTCTTCTCCAACCAAATTGTTTAAATCTCAGACATTAAATTGCAGCATCATAAACCTTGATAAGCACAAAAACAACGTGATGCACAAAACGCAGGAGCTTCTCACTGGTTTCTGGCTCTGACGCATGTGAGACCGGTAGCAGGGTTCAGCCGCACAGCAAAGGGCCCTTTGGGCTGTGGGGAGAAATCATTGCTGTAGCTGTGGGTTGTTTTAATTGACACATAGCCGTGATGCAACCCAGACCACTGTCATGCCAACCTCGAGAAAAAGAAAAAAAATCCAACCCTCTCGACTTCCTGAGCTGAGGAAAGCAAAGAAATCGGGCTCCGTGTCCCCACCGCATGCATGGTCACGCGTGCTTGGCTACACAGAGGACGCACAGCCCAGCGCAAACAGCCCAGCGCACACAGCCCAACACCAACACACGCCGCCCAACGCAGACAGCGCGAGCCCTTGTTAGGCAAATGGCTGCCTCGGGCAGAGCCAGGATGAAAGCCAAGTCCCAGACCTGCCGCGTAACGGGAAATGGATCAAGACGTGTATAAAACAGCGTATTTGTTCTGCACAGTGCTACACAACCATCGAGTGAGCGGGGAGGGAGCAAAGAAAATGGCTGTGATTAACTACAGCTCTACTGGTTTCAGCCTGGCTGCTTTCATAAGGCGCCTTTCCCCGGTTTTACGCAGGATTGTACACAGGAGGCCTCTTGACCAGCCAGAGTCTTTTCTCAGTAACTCCTGCAGCTGCCAACCAGTACTTGTGTTTTAGCTTGCCCAGGAGAGACCCTTATTGGTATTTAAAACACCTCACTCTCTTCTAGACTCTTTTCTTTTTTTTTTTAAATTTGCTATATATACAGCAGGGAATAGAAGGTGAAACAGGCATTAATTTGGCATTAAGCACCAAAACCTGAGCGCAGCCTGAATAGATGGCTGGGCAGACGTGCCAGGGCCAAGCGTCCCCCCGGGAGCGTGTGCCACCTGCCCTGCAGCGCAGACACGCGGCCGGAGAGGAGGCAGGGCCGGCGCAGCGGCCGGCCGCTCGCCCTCACGCCTTCCCTTGTCCTTGCCTGCCCTGCAGCCAGGTGCCAGCGTGGAGCGGGTCCTCTCCTGGGGCCACCCTGCACATCTGCGGTGCCTCTCCCGCAGCGCGCGGCCGTCAGGGCAGCACCATGAGGCAAGTGCCAGCCTCTCGCCAGGTGCTCGCTCCTGCTCCCAGACTGGTGTAAATCAGGGGTTACTCTGCTGCAGGCAGTGGAATAGCTCCTGATTTACAACATCCTACACAAGAGGAGAACTTGACCTTAACACTTCAACATCAGTGCAGCTTCCTTTGTTGAAAGCTTCTTAAGCAAGACATGTAATCAATCCTGGAGAGCCACCGAGCAGCAGAGCTCAGGTTCTGCGTAAGTCAGGGCTAGGCTTCCCGGGAAACTGCCTGATCCAGGCTCCCATGACATCTATTCCTAGGCGCTCCCTGCATGCTTCCTGATAGGAATGAGTGTGTTTTTCTGTTTTGCCTTTGTCAAAAATGGGCTGCTTTAGATTAATACAATCCACAAAGAGAATGTTTCCATAATAAGTCCGACTTTTACCTATGCTACTAACCTTTCAGACAGACAGGCTTTTAGTGAGCTCAAGTCTTTGGAAATTCTGGCCTTTATAGGCATTTGATGTTATTTTAGAATCCAAGAGGAAAAAGCTTACTGCCTTGCCTCTGTTTTCATGACCGTAATTATGAGGGCAGTCTGGTGACGTAACTTGTTTGGGAAATAAATGATAGCTTTCAACAGCAAGTGCTGTCAGACACCGTTCCTTGTAACTATTTTAGAAATCCAAATTCATTTTGCACTTCCACAGCACCAGATGCTGCTCTTATTTATGCTTGTGTAAGTCCCGTGCTACACCACTGCCTTCAGGAGACCTATTCCATGTTTACGCTGCCTGCAAGGCAGCAGAATTTGGCTCGTGGCGTAAGTCTGTGTACGCCTTGTGGTGGGATCTGCTCGTCCAGTAAACGCAATGGGAGAACTGTGCAGACGTATTTAGTCTTACTCCCTCACTAGTTGTAACTATTCACCTTAGTGATACGGACCATGAAAGCAAAGGCAGGATCAGACTTCRGGCATTTTCACACTTTAAACAGAGAGAAGAAAAGGGGGAGGCAAAGCACAGACAAAGGTGTTTTTTGCAGAACAAAACAGACAGTTTATTGTGACAGAGGCATTACCTGTTACAGCCTTACACCAACCAGAACTGCAGTGCCAGGGCTCCAGTTGCTGACGTTACCCCGCAGTCATCATGCCTTCACCTGCACGCCCCTGCGCTTTGTGCTCCAGCCCGAGCTGCCGGCTGACCTGAGGGGGAGGCAGCAGCCCAGCCCTCGGGCTGCAACCCAAGCAGAGCTCGGGCCATCGCGGTTACGTGCCAACCCCCCAAAAGGGATGTTCAAGAGTCAGCAGTTAAAAGTACAACCAGAGGCGGCAAGATAATAATAGTATTTGGTCCTGTTCTTCTTGATACGGTCCTGACTCCTCACAGCACCTCTGTGGCAAGGAAGGATCATCATTCCCTCTTGAGATGTGAGGAACTGGGATACGGAGGGGTGAAAAGCTCTGCCAGCTCAAAAGCTAGACAAAAAACCAGAGTGAAAACAACACAGGTATAAGATAAACTGTTTTCCATAAATTCTGTGGGAAACAGTTGGCTTTTGAAGACATCCCCCCGCAGTGTTTGTAACCGAAATCCTGCAGAACTGAAAAGCTGAAAGGTGCATTGACACAAACAAAATGAAGAATGAAAAGAGGGCATTTTATTATGTTTATTAATATCCTGAAGAAGGGCGTGTGGGCAGCAGCCTTCTCTGCCATCTGTGACTGCCGTGCTGCTAACCCGGAGGGGGTCAGACCCGCTGCTCCACACAGCAGCGAAGGCCCGGCCGCAGCCAGCGCTGCTCCCTGGCAGGACACGGCTCACGACAGAAAAGCTGCTGAAACGGTGCCAGTTTTCACAGCCAAACAACCTCACCTTTGTCCTCGCCACAGACATACTCAGAGGCATTTCTCCCCCTCTCTGCTGTCTGGAGGCGAGTCGGCGTTTCTGTCTCATCCAGACACTTGCCGAGTTTTACAGCCTGTTGTGGGCAATTGTTTGGTGGGGCCGATTTCCTTTGCTGGAAAAAGTGGCTTCTTTCCTCCTCRCCCTGGTTTCGTGCAAGTACGTGCTGTTCTGGAGATCAAGCCCGTTGGGGGTCATTCCCCTTGGAGCCTCTTGTACCGCGAGGACCTACCTCTGCCATCACGAAGCCACACAGATCTCCGACAAGGCCTGGGGTGGCTGTGCTTGGGAGAGGTCTCCTGAGCACTGGCAGCAGAGCTTGTACCCGACTGCTTTAAACCCTGACTGTCCCCTCTCAGTTTTGACTTCAGGAGCTGTTTTCTGCCATCCGGCTCTGGAGAAAAGGCTTTTAGAAGGACCCACTCTGGGGTGGGGACAACCTTGCCAAACCCCTCCCTCCAGCATGSACCGCTTTGAGGGAGATCCCCCCCAGGAGATTTCCTCAGGCTTGCCATGCCCACAGTGTGCCCAGGACAAGGGGCAGCACCGGCACGTCTTCTCCACCAGCCCTAGGAAGCTGGGGTGGCGTCTGGCTCTGTTTAAATGAGGCAATTTTAGCTACAGATTCTATTTGTGCATTTATTTAAGATTGCTAAAATTTTCCTGTTCCTTCCTACCCCTCCTCCCAGCCTCGCCTCCCCCAGGGCAGGCACCAGCTCTCCTGCCAGACGATTTCTGTGTCAAAGCAGCGACATGCCGTACCCGCCACCGCCCTCGCAGGCGTCGCTGCACGAGCAAGGTGGGACTGCGCCGCGGCCCCCAGCCCTCCTCACCGCCTCTCGCTGGGCACGGCTTTATTTTCTGATGGGCCAACTGACACAGGCATTTAGAAACAAGAACTGTCACTTAAATAAACATGGTGCTATGAAAAAAAAAAAAAAACAACAGAGATTAATTTCATGGTCACCTATCATTACCCTGGAAAAGGAGAGCGGGCCTAAGAAATCCCATCTTAAAATAAAATTAAAGCCTGCTTCAATTCTTCGTCTAGCCCATTTCTTCTTAACAGCACACGCGCATTTGTACACGTTATTAGATTGACGTTGTAGCATCCTGGACAAATCAAATTAATTCAAATATCTGCAGGTACGAAACGTTGCAGCTGAGAAATGAGCACATAAAGTGTATGCAATTTTCCCCTGGCAGTTTATTATGGCATGAAGAAAAAAACATTCTGTGCTCGAAGCTGACGTTATATTACAAATGTATTGCGAAGTATGACGTGACTATTAAAATATGATTACACAAAGTATGAACATTTTAAGAAGTTTACAGTACAGTGAATCTTTTATAAACAGACTCTTAAATATACATAGGACAATAGTAGCTGACAGAAAAACATCAAAAATTAACTATTAATGTTTATAGACTTTTCCCCTGAAAAAAGTCTCACATTAAAACAGAAATTATGAAAAGCCTTAAAACCAGGAACAAATCACCTGTACACTACAAATATACATGGCAGAGGTGCGCAAACCAGAGCAACCTTTCCGCTGAAGGGTGCAGTCGCCGGGGAGGCTTGGCAGTGCCTGCCCAGCGCCTCCTCTCCACGCAACCCCCGTCAGGCAGCGCAGCRCCTCGCCTGCCTGCGATGCCCGGACACACACGCGCCTGTCAGCAGCTGTAACATCACAAGCACACGCTCACTGCAGCACAACGGACGACGCGTTGTCAGTGTCGAATCAACCTACTGGAGTGTATCGATTAAGTTGAGAATGTGCTCGGGACCTTGCAAATGGATCTCTGCAGGCAGATCCCTGAATGCACTGGGAGCCCGGATGGGACCTACGTACCAGAATCGGGCTGCAAGACTGAGCTACAAGGGAGTCAGCAGCTCCTTTTCCGGATTTTATTTTTTTTTACTGCAACTTTTCAATCTTTCCTCTTGATATGGAAGAACAGATGCCACATCTGATTTCTGCTTAGTCTGGTTGCAATGACACCCCTAGTTCATGTGTTAAGTTATGTCAAAAACATAAGTATTTTATGCTGTAATACACAGTATTACTGAAACTAACAATATTATTTGCATATTTATAACAAGGTATAATGAAATCCCTATAATAAAACCAAAAGTTATGCTATAGATTTATTTACAAACAGTCCAGCAAAGAAGTATAAATACTTCTACATTTAAGGTTTAGGAAAACATAATTTACAAAATATTCAAATATATACAGTCATCTGAAAAACTGCCAATATTAAACTTTGATGCAGGCAAAGAATTGGCTGAGTCTATTCATTCTGTATTGAAAGAGGCGGCGGCTTTCACGGGTTGTCTGTTATGTTCAAAAGCCATACGTATGTTATTTACTACGAGACTGCTTCTCTCTGAGCTAAACATGTCCGGAACTTTGAGCGTGCTGTCCCAAAATGTCGTCTATCATTGTCAGATTGTTCAACCACTCTTCGTCGTTGCTGCTGCTGTTCTTCATGAGGGAGTCGAGGAAGTCAGTGTCACTGCAGTTTGCGGGCATGATCGGGTTGCTGTGCTGGGACACAAAGTCATACGGCGGCAGCTCGGCAGCGGCGCTCATCCTGTTGAAGGCATCGGGCGGCTGGCCCGTGGAAGGGTAGCTTGGTGGGCCAAGGCCCGAGGCAGGATTGAGCTGGCTAAAACTGGACACTCCTTGTGGCATTGATTTCATAACATTCATAGCTGGCAACGGTCCTCTGGTTAAATTGTGTCTTAAGTTCTGATTACTCATTGAGCTCAAGCCCTGGCCAGACTGCCCCATGCTCAGTTTTTGCATCTGTCTGACCTGGACGCYGGGAGCGATCTGATTAGGCGGCACTACAGCCTGCTGGGAGAACTGCTGGCCCGGTGCACTTGGTCTCACGTTCTGTTTGGAGAAGAGGGTGTTACTGGAGAACTGCTGCATGCTGGTATCCATTTGGCTTTGATTTGGCATTCTTGGCACAGCGGTCGGCGTCCACATCTGGGCAGATGAGTTGGGGTAGACGTTAGGGATTCTTGGCATACTTGGCTGCCTCAAATGTTGCTGAGTTGCCGAGTGATTTGCTAAGGAACCAGAACTGAAGCCTGCCATCGGCATTCCCGGCCGCACAGCAGAGTGGCTATGTACTGTTTGGCACCCCGAGTTCATGCCCAGTGAGTTCTGGCTTGGCCGCAGCGGGATGTTAAAGTCAGAATTAGGCGGAAAAATCCCCTGCTGCTTGCCAGGGTTGTGTGGAATCATCACCATCGTCCCGCTGCTCTGGCTGGCGGTGGCTGGGGCCATGCCAGAGCCCAAGGTGCTCTGGAGCATGGCTGGGTTAGATGGCAGCATGCGGTGGTTGGGCGGAGGAGCTGGCATCACCTGGCTGCAGTCAGCGGGAATGGGCTGCTGCACGGCTGCGTACAAAGAGACATATTAGCTGGTGAGCGCACGTTCACCCTGGAAACATGGCAGAGCCTTAAAAGGCTGCTGCTCCATCTTTCTCTTTCATTACATGGGCCTCTCCTCTGTGTTCTCTGTAACAGAGTTATTACTGGAGCAATAAGGAAATGGGCGAATCTCGTGATATGTGATAAAATGCGAAATGCTTTTACTTCAGGGCAGAGGATCATTAAGCGCCCTGTATTTAATCAGACCCCAGGCCCTGGCTCCTCGAGGCTTTTCACAGCATGCCGTCTCCCTCCTTACCTTGAAACTGATTTATCTGCTGAGCCGCAAACAAACTCCTCTGCTCAGATGTTACTCCCAGCATGTTTTGTCTCTGCTTTTCCTGGAAAACAAGGGGCATAATAGTCGAGTTGCAGTCTCTTGACAAACAAGAATACGAGCAGACACTTAAAGCATAGCCACTGTCATCATTAACAACCTCTCCCGTAACCACACACACACACACCTCTGACGAGACTCAGCCCAGACAGTTCATTTCAGACCGGATCCTAATTGCTCCCATGCCTTCTTGCAAAGGTGTCCTGACAACACCATTAGGAAGCGCAGCCTGCAGCAGACACTGTGCAGGCAGCCCAAGGCCCAAGGGGAGCTGGATGAACATGGAGACCCTCGTGTTCACCAGCTTATGAGCGAAGTGCAGGACAGCCAGAGGCTGCAGGAATCCTGGCGTCTCCCCAGTGCCTCTCGTGCTGACTATTTGGACATGTTCTCTGAAGTACCAGATCCAGGGACAAAAGGTGCCCAAAAGTCTATTAGTGAACAGAATCTGTGGCAGCATTGCAGGGACACAATGACAAACAGGAGACTGCTGGTGGCCGTTACCCTGTCTGAAGGATGGCTCTGCTTGTGTGTACCATCACTTTTGTGCTGGTTGCCACTTCTAACCAGAACACAGCAGTGACCCCCAGGAAACCAGGGATCCTTAGAAGGTGCTCCCCGAGCAAGGCATTGCCGGCTTTCTCCAAGTGACCTGATTTGTGTCTCCCACCATTTAACCCCAGAACCCACCACCACACTCGCATCCCTGCTGTGGACAGCAGCTGTGACCTGGGGAACTCTCCGCGGACGGTGGAAGCTGAGGCCTGGCTGAACTCCCGCTGTATCAGAGCAGCACAGATAAGCTTGAAGCCGACCGATGACAAGGAGGCAGAGTTGGTTTTGAAAGGGATTTTGATCAATGGGCAGGACAGTACTTGGTTGAGGCTTTACTGAGCTACTTCTCCTCTCCTTTCCCATCCAAAGAAATGAGCCTCCTTGACCCAAATCCAGGAGCATACTCAGAAAATCAGAGGCACATGTTCAATGCTGCCTCACCCAACTCGTCTGTGGGATTCCCCCATTCCTGCTCCTTCACACAGCATGTTACAAACCTCGTACAGGGACTTCTGTTGCTAGAGAGACCAGCAAAGTCCAGGACAAACTGGACTTTAACATCTGCTCTGGTAAATCCCCAGGGACCCAGAGAGAAAGGCAAGCATGGAGAATATCTCTCCTGGGGCTGACTCACTCTCCAAGCCTCCCTTCTCTGCATCTTCCCTCCCAACAATGCGGCTGACCAAGGATGACGGCAATGATACAGAGGTGACTGAATCCTTCCCTTGCATATGAGTGGGCAGATCTGCACTTGGACTTGCTGAGCAGCACTTGGCCCTGGCCTCTCCTGGGCATGACATCCTGGACTCACCACAGCCCTAGTCTGACTCAACGCAGCAATTCCAGGGTCACTCCTTAGTGTTTGCTGACTGGTGATTTCCCCATTCCAGTTAGTCCTGTCCTTCCCAGTGAGGTGGACAGCACAGGAACCCACAGAGGCACTCGGCATCGTACCTGCATCAGCTGTCGTTTCATTATTTGCTGCTTCAGTAAATGGTTCCTCATCGTGTACCCGTTCACCGTGGCTGGTGCCGGCACAGAGCCTCCGCTTGGGATGGAGCCCGGCTCCTGAAGTCTGGCAACAATTCCAGCATTTTGATCCTGCCAAGAAAGATGAAAAAAGAAAATTAATCTCATCAGGCAGATAACAACAGAAGCCCTTATCCTCTCTGCTGATGCCCTCTCTCCGGTCTTTGGCTGTCCCAAGGCCAAAACACCTTGTGGATTCACAGGGACCCGCATGTCACAGTGGACGGTGAGGGGCAGGGGGACTGCTCTGATTCCTGAGGATCAGCACAAGAAGAAGTGAGAGAAGCAAAAGGTTAATCCAAAATTCTTTGTGACTAGCCCAAGGCTACGGGACTGATTCACTACCATTACTGGAGTCACATGGCTGCCTGGCTGGCAGAAGGGATGTGAGTAAAGCGTCACATTTCCCACCAGTTCCCCAACTGTTACACTGAAAGACATAAGGAAAGAAAAGTTGCATCAGGGTAGGATTTGGCAATTGCATATAAAGGAGAAGCCTACAGTAAAAGAAAACGGCAAACTAAAGGCAGAAGAGGGGAGAAGGCGCCATCAGACCGGGGACCTGGAAAGATGGGGAAGACGTGGGCCTGGGATTGAAGTGGTTCTTGTGGGTTCCATGATCGGACAAACGAGGAGAGCTAATTGTGAAAGGAGAGGAGAACATGCAAAAACGCAGGGTCAGGTCATGGCCGGGCACAAATCAGTAATGCAGTGGACCTGGTTCCTGGCTGGTGCAAACTGGCCTCGCTGTAAGTCCTCAATGAAAGATCTGAGTTGACTTTCACCAGTTGAGGACTTGCCTCCAAAGAAAGAGCATTGTAGGGAGAAGAGAAAAAAAATTCACAAGAACACGATGAAACACAACCCAAAAGGGAAAAAGAATTTAAAAAATACTGAAGTCTAAACATCTTAGGAGCTGGCAGGCAGTCAGGGAAATACAAGAGAAAAACGAGGGAAGAAGTCAAGGCCTCACTGAGGACAAGATTCTGTAAGTGCTGTACCCAGCAACAGCAGTACCAGTGTATTCCCCTTTCTCCATTTTCACATCCAGCTTCTACATTATTTATGATGTTTTGTTATTATTGGCAGGGAGAAGTATGTATATTATATCCAGCATCCTTAGCTGGGCCATGCTTCCTTTGTTTTCAGAATGGAAGCCCATATCCTTTGTTTGAGAATCAATGTTATCAGGAGATAAGCAAGAAGAAAATGGTTGTTGCCTTTTGACATCTGACAATTAGAAGCATGCTCAGATGGAGAAAACAGGATACGAGCCATGTTTCAGAGTAGCCAGACGAAAGCCTTGGAAGGCATTTGTCACCAGGCAAGCTTCTCGGGCCTGGGGCGCCTTTCCACAGCAGCTTCACCATGAGGAATCACCCAACTCCTTCCAAGATATTCTTTGTAAGAGCGATTACCAAGAAGGTCACTGAAATTACTCATTTTTATGGTGCCTCCTTTTGTTGTAGCACTTCGGTCTATTATGCAAAAGCACAATTGATGAAATGTAAATGCCTGCTAGATAATTTACTAAAAGACACAAACCTGCAGCTCATCACTGCTCTCATTATCATTCCTATTCATGGGCAGTCTCATAAGACTAGACTTTATTACTGGTGCTTTGCTTACAATTCTGCTGGACATCTCTCCTCCTCCCCCTTCCCTCCTACCCATTTTGCTCCCTTTCTCCCACAGAAAAAGAGGGAGGGGAGGGAAAAAGTAAATATGATTTACTACAGATGTAAATATGAAAGTTCATGTAAAGCTAGCACTCTGCTTTCATGTCAGACAGGATTCTGCAGCCATAGTTAAGCTTTGAATAATGCAGATTGCCTCTAGGGGAATATTTGAAAGTGCAGGGATTCAGTTTGTGTACTCTGCACATGAAAGACACTGAAATGTTCATACCACCAAAATCCCTGCCATCTATCCAATTTCCTCCAAACTTGTCTTGTTGCGTGCAGAGGGTCTGTGCTTACTGAAGCAAATGAGTTTAGTGCAAGGACAATCATTCTGATGTCTCGCTCAGGGCTATTGCATTAACAAGTCATAACATTAAAAGTCTCTTTTCCTAATCATGTCCACCTCATTCTAATTTCTCCTAAGCATCATCAAGAAAATAATGTTGATTTTTCCATATTATTAATGGTAAAGAAGTGTAAATCACATTACTAATTGCGGCTCTTGTGCTGTGGCAGTACAACAGCTTAATTATATGGGACTTTCTGCAGGCACCCTATAGCAATAATGACAATCAGAGAAGTTCATTTGCAAATACACAGAATGGGTTGCTGAGTTTTTCAGAGCAAAGTTGTATAACACTTAATTAGCCAGTAAAGAAACAATCTATAGATATAAATTTTGCTTTTGGGAAAATTAGGACAAAATAGCATAGATGGGAAGACAAGGAATGAATTCAAAATCTTGCGTTCTACAGTTCACATTTAGGTTAAGCCAAAAAAAAAAAAAAGAAAAGAAAAAGGAAAAAGTTCTCTCTTTTCACCACTAGTGGGAACTACTGTATTCCCTTACAATAAAAAATAACCACTTAAACGTCATGACTAAGAATAGCTCTGGTGTAGTCTAAAGGACACTGCTATCTGTACCAAAGGTTAATGAACTTTAAACATTTTTCCTTTTCATCACTCCCCAAGAAAAATCACTTTCCTTCCCATAGTAAGGCCAAGCCAAACAAGCCATAATCTTAACTTGTCTATAGTTTGGACAATGCCATTTTAAAATCCAGGAAAACAGCAAAGAGAGGAGGATTCTAGTGTTGGGAGTCGGAAACGATGGGAGTGGGTGTTCACACCCACAGGGTCGTGCGGCTGAGCCAGCTGTAAGCTACACTGGAGGATACAGGTGGCTAGAGGGGATTCTTATTCTTCAACTTTTAAAAAAATGTGTTTGCATGTAGGTACCAGGTTTTTTGCCATTTTTCCCTCCAAAAACTCATATTAAAACATCAAATGGGCAGAATCCCTAACCAAACGGCACGCCACGCAGACCTGGAATTGGAGAGCATGTGTTTGAGAGCATGTGTTTCTGTTGCTAGGCAAACTGTCGCACAGCAGGTCCAGAGCTCCTGCAGCACTCCCTGGGCTTTCCAATGTGGCAATTTCTGTTCAAAAAGCTAGCTTTTTGAACTAGAGCTAGGTTCGTGAACTAGAACTACGGCTAGCTTCGTAGATTTGACTTAGTATCTCATGCACTACTTTTGAGAGCAAGGAGGAAAGAATCAGGTTCCAGGTTTGCAGGAATGCATATGTTTGTGTCTGTATTCAGCCACTGACTGCAATTGTAAAAGCTGCTGCACAGCCCAGTGAAACCAGTCCCTCCCAGCTGCCCAGCCAGTGCACAACGGCAGGCTGCTCAGGCTGGGCAAACGCATCTGCAGATTACTGCGTCCAACTGTACTGAGCGTGGGTCTGGTCCAACAAAACATTCGGGCACACACTTAATGCAAAGTGTGTGAACAGTCCCACTGAGACATACCACGTATATTTATGAATCTACATCCTTCTAAAAAGCCACTGACGAGCTCGACCTGCCCAGCCCCATCATCTGATTACATACAAGATGCACAACTGCAGTAAATAAGCGTGGAGATGAATTGTTCTGTGTAAATGAGGTTGATAAACTCCAGTCCTCAGCACTTAGTTATATATCCAGTAATCACTTTGTGGCTTCACTTAAGCGAGAATGAAGAAATTTATGGCCCCTAATTCCTCTGAATCCTCATTAACAAACAGTCCAAAAAGAATTTAAAAGCAAGACTTTCTGAGGATCTGAGCTAGAGCTTTAATCGCTCTTTGGCAAATATGTAAAAATCCCTCTAATCTTTAATAAAGAGCATTCATTGTTTTTTAGGACTATGTGAAAACACTAAACTCATTTATCATTATTAAACTTTCCCATCTGCTCTTACGGTGTAACTCCAAAGAATATAACAAAGAAATGTACATGTTAAATTGTATTGACTTAAGCCCAGAGCTATTGGAGATGTACAATTTATTTCAGTGAGGGCATGAAGGGGACTGCAGGCTGCTAGACGGAGTCATTTGTCCAATGCTGAAAAGACAGTTATCTGCACCAAAATGGCTCTTGGAAAGGCACATTTGCTTTATAAGAAATAAGCTGCCAGGTGAGACCATTCAGCATTATGTTACAGACCCAGACAATAAAACTAAGCCATGAATTTCAATAGTTAACAGATGGACTAATTAGAGACTGAATTCTTTGTGGTTCTAACAGATAACCAGGTCACAGCAAGGTTACTGAGAGAGAGAGACAGGCGGCTTTGCAAATTTCGGTAGGTATTTGCAGAGTCGGGGAAGAACTGCACTTCCTAACYGAAAGCGTTAGCAGCAGTGGAAGAACGGAAACGCGTCTAATTAAAAATGCATATAGTACCTGCATTTTAAAAGTTTCTTCCATTTCAAAAGGCACTGCTGATTTGAGAAATATTCCCTCCGCTTTCAATGGGGCATCCAGCTGAATCCAGTAATTACAGAGCTTAAAACAGAAGGGTTGTTAGGATGAGCCACAGCACCCCAGCGTAAAAGGAAAAGACCAAAGGAAATGGGTCGCTCGGGGTGGATGTTTGCTGTAAATATGAGAAAGGGACAAACTGCTTTTTCCACCAGGTTTTTTCCATAACCAAAGATAACTTAGCTTGAAGTATTTACCGAGATATCACACAGTAAAAAAAAAACCCAAAACCAGAGAGGAAAAACATGGCTAGAGGACTTGACAGGAGCCTGTGCTACGGATCCGCTCCGAGGCCCTGGTGCTCGGCCGGGGACCCAAGGTAGATCCATATTCACAGCAGGTACAGCTATTCTCTAGGGGTGGGGTGCAGTTTCATTAACCGAGTTTTGTTCTGTATTTTAAGAACATCTGTTACGTATGGGGAGTTCTGTACTCGGCTAAGGAAATGCAAATACTAGTTTCAAACTAATGCCTCTGCGTTTCCCCGTGCTCCTGCCTGCCTGCCGGTGCATCGTCTCCTGTCTGGTAGGTGTGCTGCGTCTCCTTGGCAGGGCTTTCATGCCTGGGCAGCACTTCGCTCTGAAGTCCAGGACTAAGACTCCTAGGCACAACAACTCTACAAATACTACAAACTAAGCAATTAAAACGCTAATAGTATTAAAGTTGCCTCACCCACAGCATTGCACGAAACAAGAGTTTCATGTTTAGGTCTACAGAGAAGCCACACATAGACTCCCGGTGTCTAGTAACCTTGGGCAGCCCCACAGAAAACCTCGATGCCACCTTTACAAAGGAGGATCATTGCTGCCACAGCTGTTAATCCAAGTAGATACTAAGATGGTGAATCTGTTTGGCCAACGTATACAAACAAAGCAAAAAAAATCCAGGGTCATGGTTTGGCAGAATGATCGTGTCAGCCCACTCAAGAGTGTGATGTCTGTGAGATGCCACAATCATTTGCTTCACGCGGAAATCAGGGGTTACGTATGCTTCTTGCCTCTGCTTCTTGCCTTTAACAAAACTCTCCATTTGCTCTTTGGAAGTTTTCTGTCGTTTTTCTCTCCTCTATTCTGCTCACAATTCAGAGATGCTCTTCAAGATAAAACAGCCTTTCAGTTCAGAAACGCTCCAAAGCTTTTTGTTTGTTTGTGTGTTTGTTTTAACACAATGTATGAACATTGGTAAAACAAACTGTGCAGCTCAGTGGATCTTTTTTTTACCCATCTTTCACCCCTTTACTTGATATACAAGCATGTGAAATACTACCAGACTCAAGTTCTAAGCTTATCTTGGGGGCTGTCAGTCAGGAAAAGGCTTTGTTTGAAGACTGTAAGTGATCCATGGGTATATGGTTTTGTTTAAAAAAAAAAGTTCTTTTAAGTTTTTCTTTCTTTTCATACGGCACGAGCATGCACAGCTTCCTTCAAAGGTAGTCCTCCTTCTTTGCTAGGAGCAATGACAAGATCACCAACCTGGCTAGAAATTGTATCAGGATCTCCTCCCTTCAAGCAAAGCAGACAAAACACTAATTTCCCTATAGCTGCTCTTATACTGCATGCTGTCCAAAACAAAACAAAATCCCATCAAAGTATCCAAAGTGCTTTTAAAAATGCACCCAGAATTTTAATAAGACAGAAACTGAGTCCACTTCTCCTCTTAAAAAAATTAATTGAATTAGTTAAAGCTTTTGTGCAAAGACTCTACCAACATTTTCAGAGCTGGTTTCATCCATCAAAACATGCTGTTGAAGAGCAGCAGCAATCAGAGCAACAGAAAGACAGAAAATCCAGAGTGAATTATTGCAACAGTGATTTTTCTCTTAGATGAAAATGCATCCTTTAGCAGGCAAGTTGAAGTCAAGCTGTGATGCTGTTACCAGCACCGTGTTGTTAGAAAGAACATGGGAAATGGCTCTGGGAGCAGCCAAGAACCTGAGGCACAACACGGATGGGAGAGTTGGTGTATCAGACACACACAACCTCCCAGGGACTGCGGTGCTTGTAAGGAGGCACGATCAAGACTCCAGCAACAGCAGCTCCCCTGCAAATAGATCCTTGGGCCCAGATGAACTCCCAGGCCATGGGCGAAGGCAGCCCAGAGAACAGCTTTGCTCCACCATCCTGAGTGAAAGGCAAACCTTTCAGGAGGACTAGAGACCCACGGAGGCTGTGCCAGACCCCTGATGGCAATGGGACCTGGGTACCCATACTTTAACATAAACTGTATTTGTTATTGTTTTTATGTGCACCCAAAGATGCAGAGATGGGTGTTTTGTACCTGCCTATATAACATATAGTCAAGATCCAAAATTGAATTCTCTGCAAAGAACAAAATATTTATATTTGGCTTGTACAGCTATCATGATTCTCCAACCCTTGACATCACGGTCTCGTTCCCATGGAGGGCAGCTTGCCTATAAATTCAATGAGATAATCTAAAACTGTATTTATCTCACCCAATTTCGGCTGGTAGTCCTTCTGCCTGTCTCTACAAGGTTGCGCTAGCTGTGATGACAAACTACAACATCTCGTATCTATAAAGTGGTTTGACTCAAGTAATCCTTGTGTTATGTCAAGGCATGCTCTCAGAGGTGTCGATGAGATTCAAAAGGAGCCGGGTTAGCTCAACACCCAGCAGAAGCTGCTACACAGAAATGCAATGACTGGCTGGTGAATTTATGTATTAGGGAGAGCAGAAAAGATCTGATCAAAAAACAGGGAACATTTCACTCTAACAAAGTGAAAGTCAGGAAATCCTGAGCTAATGGGAGAAATCAGTTCTCTACCTGCCCATTTCTGAAAAGCTCTGCGAGCTGCAGTGAGGTGGTCTGGATCACAGAGACTCGCGAATCCCTTGATTTCTCTGAGTTAACGTTTCCATTAATTTCTATTTCCTTTTCATGCAAAGGTTCAATTTGCAGAGGCAGATGCCCAAGTCTTGTTAACTTTCAATAGCAGTTGGCTGCCTAACTGCTTCTGAGAAGCCCTTTGCATGAAAACCTGCCCACATGCAAAACCCAGCAGTATATACTCCTGATCTCTCATGTAAGTGCACAAACAAAGCACGCTCTGGCATAAAGTATCACATCACTTTTTCAGTATTAATCCTCTCACAAGCTTACTCTTTCCTAACAGATGAAACTATTCAAACACCTAACATAGTTGTATCAGATTGTCTACCCAATCAGGTGCCAAAAATCATCACCGCGACTTACCAAACAAAATGCAGTGATAAATAGTATGCTAAAATAATGGATACAAAGTAGGCTGTGACTAGGTAGTCCTCACGATCAAATTTTTAAAACCGAGATATTGACATGTTAAAAAAGAAAAATGTATTAAGGTGACCTTGAGTATGGGGAACAAGGAGTGATTCCATTATTTTTTTAAATGGAAATTATTATTAAAACACCCGAAGCTGAACTGCTGTAACCAAGTCAACTCAATCTCCCTTTAAAAATTCCTTTTTTCCCCTTCCATTCAGATTGTATTTACAAACTGTAGATGTCTCATTTTTTTCTTGTGTCATTTCATTATTACAGAGTTGAGATCACTAGCCATCTGCAGCTTCATTTCATCAAGCTCTGATTTGTCCTTGGAGCAAGGTCATCCGGGACAAGAACATAAAATGCTGCTTTCCTCAACTGACAGTTCTTTATGCCTTCCTGTAAATATTCCCCACTAATTTTAAATAATTTTACCACTTCATACTCCCCCTCACACACACTGAAAAGGCTGATATACACGCATATTAATAAGGATCTTGTCATTTAACCACTGCATGACATATTAGAAGCAATTAATGGTGTTTATTTGCTGATAACATAGGCATTTCGAACTCCAGCTCAAGAATCCTTGGTAGCTTCGTGTGACTTGTAGGATATTAGCTATGGGTCAGAAGTTGGGACCCCCCATCCAGCATTAGCATACGCTTGGAGCGACTCTGTTTTCCATCAAGCAGAAAAAAAATGCAGTCAATGCACAAAAATTACCAGCTGCTATATACCGTACGGTGGGTGAGTGATAATAAAACATCACTAGGTGTATGTGGGTTCATTCATCGAAATCAATAGACTGGTAAGGAAAGATTTTCAGACGCATCACACAACGTTCCAAGCTAAAAACAAAGAAAACGGAACATGGAATTTCTACCTGGATCAGATTTGTCTTGCCATAAATTCTGGAGCATCTTCTCCAAAGCAGAGACTGCTGCTCTGGATTACGGCAAAACCAAACCAACCAAAAAGAAAAAAAAAGCAGGGTAAATTAATTTGAGAGTCTTCATTAGCACAATCATAAAGCAACAGGGAATAACTGAGTGATTGAGAATAATCAGCACTAGCTCTGGGGGTCTCCCCCCGGGTCTCTGGCTGYAGATGCTGGCAACAGCAGACTGAAGGTCCCAGCTCTAATCTCCAGCTCAAGGTGCGTATCTTTTGGCACCTGGAAAATTCACTACTGGGCTGATGTAGTGGATTCGGAGATATGCTCTGCTGTACGCAGCCAKCTGGCTCACAAATAATGGTGTGAGAGTTTTTACCTGTGTGCCTTTCATAGCACCAATAGTCCTAAACATAAAGACATGCACATCATAGAGGTCTGTTTGCAAACACACCTGCATGTATGCTGTGCAGATAGGCACACGAGCCTCCCATGAGTTTACCTGCACAAGCAAGTGTCCCTTTGGACACACAGTGGAGGGTTAGCTCACGAGACTGTGAGCATGCAATTTGTCAGAAGGAGACGTAGAAAATGGGATCATTAAAGGTGAACTCCCAAGCCACCTCTAAAGGAGATGATCTCGAACGGTGAGTTCGTTTCGTGACTGAGTCACAGGATAAAAGCCGGTCGTGTGGACTCGGGCTCACGTGACCAGGTTCAGTTTCCAGTTCCATCACACATAGTTTCTTCTGGTGACTATGGACAAGTCGCTTCATTTCTCCCTCTGTCTCAGTTTCCCCCCAAAAGGAATTAAAGTTACTCCCTGAATAGGAGGATGAGGGTCAGTTCCCTCCCAGTGGAGGTTACGTCTTCAGCTTTCTGAAACGGTGCCTCTACCGTGCCTTTGGGTTATGACCCCAAAGACCTGCAGCAGAACCGTGCTCCATGCTGCTCACCAGCGAGAGGTGGAAGGGCTTTTTCTGCTTCACTCCGCATACGAGATTTTGTCGTGTCCTCCTCTTTGCATCTCTCCTCCGGGTCCGGCCACAGCTGGTTGCATCTCAGAACAGCACTAAACTACACCAACTCATAATGGTCCCCTAGGGCCTCTAACCTGGCTGCATAGACCAGTGGAGCGCAGCATGTCCCGGCCACACGCCCCGTGATCCCATGACTCACCCCTTACGTGCCAGCAAAAGAAGCAGCTGCAACAACTACGGACATCGCTGCACCTGGAGAATCCCTCGGTGCCGAGCTGGGAGCTGTGTAAAGAGGCCTGCATGCTAGGGGAAGTCAGCCCTATGTTTTGACTGGTAAGAAAAAAAAGGAGAAGAGGCTGGCTGAGGTAGTTATGGGTGAGAATCCTAGCATTTTCCTGCAAGTCCTGCCTGATATCTTACTGTGAGAGCTTTTACTGCGGTGAGAACAGTCCTGCTTCACTCCACATCCTCTCCTGCATCCCTGGCTTCTGCCTCCCTCCATCCCCGTTATATATCCTTCTCTTTCATTTATACAGCAGGAGATACTTTTCATTCAAAATTTATCCACGATGAAAAAACCATCCAAGTGCCTCTAAATACCATCTTCTCAAGTCAGCCAACGTTTCCCTGAAATTCTGTGGGATTTTGGTGCCTCTGTCACTTAAGATAATAGGAGTCTAAGAAACACGTGCCTTTGAACATTTGGCCAGCCACACTTTTGCCGTAAGGAAAGAGGGAAGCATATAAAAGAAGCAAGGAGGCTGGAGCTAGTCCACGTTCCCTGCGAGGCAGAGATGTTGCAGAGCGCTCGCAAGCGTTTCTTCTGTGGAGACACCGCATGTCAACAGTTAACTTCCCTTTGTTCCCATCCAAATGATTAAGGTTAGAAGCTTGCCTGGTGACATCACCAGAGTTTAAACATGCTGGATATGGTCCAGGGAGCCAAAGTTATTGCTGACCCCATGGTTACTGATCCGCTCCGCAAGTAGCTGATGTCTGCTCTCACTTTATGAATTATTTAATGGGTTAAAGATTGGTCAGATCTTCTTTATGCAATGTACAGCTATACAGTGGGCAGGAGGACATAAACATGCATTAACAAGGTTAAAGTCATATACTGTAACTACACTGTCTGTTTTCAGCTTGCAGCTTTATTGACTTAATCATGCCGGCACCGCAGCCAACAAATCATTAAATCCATTCCATTCTTTTGCTGGTTACCAACCACAAAAACAGAGGCAGGCAAACACGGCGCAAATCTCGGAGGGGGTGGGGAGCGGCGGCAGGGTGCGGGGCAGAGGGAGAACAGTGGGATCACTATGGAGCGCCGCGCTGGCCTGTCACTGCCAGCACAAAGACGCCAAATCTGTCTTTAAGGACTAAGTGGTTTCATGGTTTAAAGTGACACACTCATTTGTTCCTGTTTTGCAATGATTATAGAAAAGAAGAAGGGGGGGAGGAATAAAAAGCAAACTGAGCTTCTTCATACTGTAACAGCGTGCGTCTGTGTGTGCATCCTCGCAGAGCCACAGATCTCATCTGTAAACACACCCAGGGCCAGGGCAGAGGGGATCTGGGCACTCGCTGCACCCCAGGGGTCTCGGGCTCTGCACCGTGCTCCCTGCTAATCGGCAGTGAAATGCAGGCATAATTAAGAGTTCAGCGTAAAAGAAAAAAGACATGGAGCATTAAATCAGTCCTCCTATTGCCCTCCAGGAGCAACTCTCACCACCGCAAGCAATGGGAGAAGTCCCTGTTTTCAGACTGAAGAAAGAACTTCACTTTCAGACAAAGGCTTTAATTTTTGACCTGGCACTTACTGTAACTTTTCATATCCACGTCCAGGCCCCCCCCAGAAGCTCCCTGATTGTCAGCAGTGCGGAGAACGCAGGTGCCCACTGCAGTCAGCAGATTGCCAAAATACTGTTTCTAGGTGGTTAGTTCAAGACAACCAGGTTTGAAAACAGAGCTGTCAGCTTATCGGTTTTGAACCCGTAAGATCTTTATTTGTCACTGCTGTCATCCCCATTCGTTTCTTGATGGAAATGATCTTCTCTATTACCGTAAAATACAAGTGGCTTGTTCTGCACTAGGGGAGCATCACGTCAGGACATGGCTCCTCTGTGTTACAAGCAGGCTATGGAGGAAGAATTCAGCATGAACTCTTGGAAACCTTCAGACATCTGGGTGTTTTGCTTCTTCCCCTTTCTGGGGAAGACTCGGCTACACCAGGAAAGATTCCTGGCCCATTTCTATCTATTATGAAGAGAAGGAGCGGCCAACAACCTCCCTTTTCTTCACCTTCTGGGTACAGGCTGCTTAGAGCTCCCTGTAAGAATAACCCAGATTTTGGCATCCTACCAGTGCAGGGGCTTGGCAGATACATTTGCACCTTGTCCTGAGATACACCACTGCAGACCTTTTTAAAGACAGTCATTATTTGGTTTTATAGTTGTTTTCTTTAGACCCAAACAAGCCTCCTTACAGTTTGAGTTCCAACCTTGCCTTCTTTTGTTTTCTAGTCTCCCGATCCCTATCACCCTGGCTCCATATACTGCAAATAAACATATCATTACTCGGTGCCGGAGCCGGCCAGAATTCCTCTCGGAAACAGCCGCCAGAGAAGAGCCTGTCCCCCAGCTGCTTGCCCGTGGTACTGAGGCAGTGAACACCATCAAAGGTACTCCTTTCCAGCCACCGCACTGGAAAAACAGGCAGAAACGAAAACGCTTTCTGAGGCAGAAGTCAGCTATTTATGGTACCTATGACTTTCAACTTCACAGACTTTTGTATATTGGATCACCACAGCTGCTGCTGCTTCCAAAGATGGAGAATAAAGGTACCTCCAGCAGACAAGGGCCAAGCCTAAGCGTGTTGTCCAGGCTTCCCTAACCGCAGACCATCCATCACATCTTGGAGGTGCACATTAGGGTGAGGTGAAATTACCCTCTAAAGATCTTTTCCTCCACTGGCCACAGGAGGAGCCTAAATGATGGGAGCAGGAAGATGAATCCCAACCAGTCACAGAGAAGGCTGACAACGGAGAGCACTAAACCCACATCTCACAAGTCCCAAACCAGCGCTTAACCATGCAACTATTTTGCCTTTTGTCCGGGGTTCAGCAGCCCCAGCTCCACGGCTTGTGCTCAGCAGAGCGAGCTCCACTTCACCCTGCTAACGCTACCTCCCACCACTGAATCCCAGCTCCGCAGCACTCCCTGCCAGCATGCACCCACCTTTCCATTTGTGTGTGCTTGCAGGCCCAAGCTGGCAAGGCGAGGACTTGTGTGATGGACATGTCAGCCTGGAGAGCATCTTATCATTGACCTGCGCTTATCGAGAGAACATGGAAATGCAGAGGAGGCTCCACTGCCGCGGTCATTAGCCAACAAGCTGCTTCAAAGGGAAGTGACAGTTGTGATGATGTTTTAGGACCGACACACCCAGCCAGGAGTAACACACCAGTTGGGCTATTTATAATCCCTGATTCTAGAGTCTTAAAATAGCACTGCTTTTATTTTTACATTTTCAGGCATGCTTGTATATTTAAGCAACTCCATTCGCAGCCTCCACATCAAACACATCACAGCCAGTCTCGGAAATTAGAGACGGCGCTCCATGCCTCCYCACTGAAAGCAGAGGTGAATTCCGCTCTCCCCATGGCCCCTATCTCCTTGGACAATGTGATTAGAGTCCCCAGGCCTACTTCCACGTATTTTTACATATAGACTGGCTCTTCCAAATGCACAAAGCAAGGGACGTGCAGCATCTGCCTGCAAACATCCAAATGGAGCAGAGCGGCGGCAGAGGTGTTTCAGACTGCAGTACATGGCCAGACGTGTGCTGCTCTTATCAACAGACACCGCGAAGTCTCTGAAGGAGTTAATGGGTCCGACAATAAAGCAATCCTGATTGTTTGTGTTTTTCTTAAAAAACAAAGGTCAATATACAGAAGTAGTCAAACAAACCATGGCTGCACATCCGAAAGGAGAGCTCTATGGCCTCAGCACAGGCGTAGCTATTTGTTCTCTGCTCCCTGGTGCCACAATGTACCTTGGTTGGCATTTCTTGATGACTGGAGCATCCATGTGCTCTTTGTAAAACAATTATAAAATATTCAGGGCAGGACAAAAAATTCCTTGCACAGCCAAGTCTCCGGCAGACTGCATAGGTGTCAAATGGTAAATCGTTAGGTGTTTTGTTTTAATTGCAGAGTTATTTATACCCCAGAACTTGTTATTAACATAGGAAAAAACAGAACCTATTGTTACCCATAATTAAAGGGACTATTATGGGACTGCAAAAGCACGGATGGCCCCAGCCAGACCATCCCTCCTTTGGCAGCGGTGACTGGCATGGGGAGGAACATTAAATAGAGGGCCCATCTTAAGATACTTCAGCCAAGGGCTTCAGAGAGGTCGGTCCCAACATGTGAACCCCAATTCCTGCGCTGAGCCTCACCCCCAGCACCCCTCCTCCTGCCTCTGGCCACAGACCTGGCATAAAGCAGGGGTGCTTTTGGGAGAGGGTACTGCAGGGGTGCAATCCCACCCTTTCCTATCAGCAAATCCTTCCTGACCAAGGGGCACACGGATAGGACATCCTGGATTTGGCCTGGAGTTGCATAACCAACCTTGTTAAAATTCAGGATTAACAGGTTATATTTTCATTTGCGAGATTGTTATCTGCCCCGAGAAAGGTTTCCGATTTCACCAGCGCTAATCAGGATGCCACAATGGATTTCCGGTCTCGGCAATGAGGCTCAAGAGCCTTTGTAGCTTGTGGAGCCGGTTTTAATTCAAATCTAACTGGCTATTGTAGGCTGCATGTTGAACAGATTTAAAAAAAAAAAAAGTCACTTACATGCTACTGTACCTTATTTCTAAATCCATTTCTTACAGACACAAATCCCTCTGACCACCAAAGCATCTGGTAGCTGTGCTACCTTTCCAGCAATGACACCCTCCATCTCTCCAGTGTTCCTGAGCAAAGATCCCCACCACAGTTTTGTGCCTTAAAAGAAACATGCCAAAAACCTGCACTGGTGACCACCTCAAGTTCTGGTTTATGCTGTTCAGGGTATCATAAAAAATAAGCAGCAAATATATCCCGTATAAAGAGATTAGTGTGCCATGACAGCCCGTGCTCCCGAACAACGCAGGGCTGCACGCCCTGCATCGTACTGTCGGCTCACCGGGGCATTTCATGTTTTAATGCTATCACACAGACACGACACCCTGGCAGAGAAGACGCAGTCGGCCTAGGAGGACAGTCAAGTACGAAACTACTGATGCCATAATTATAACTGGGAGGCCAAACAGGCTCCCGAGAGGGACTATCTTTGTGGACAGAGAGGGGAAAGGCTCATTGACGACTGGCTTTACCAGATGAGTAAATTAGACCTGGGTTATAGCCTTCTTGTTCTCCCCCTGCCTCCGCCCCCAAGGACTGTGTGAGTCAGTGGAACTGGAGGGAAAATATACACTAAATTCTACAAGTGCAGGAATTAAAGAGACATCTACAAAGCTTGCCTCTGGCGCTTGATACCAGCTGCAAAATTGGGTTAGCTTGACATTGCTGCTGGAGGTGAACAGACCCAGGAAGGCTGGCTGAGCAGCAGAGGAGCCAAGCCCCTCTCTGCAAACCAGGTGAGCTGAAAGCTGACTCCAGGCTCATTACTAAGGCATGGAAACACGTTTTTAAATGTTTAAATCCAGGAGTGGAGTGAGAGCAATTAAGAAAACCAACTCTGTTTCCTGCACAAACATGAGGTTCAGGCAGTCTGGGATGATGAGATACACGCAAATCTGCAAGTCTGGTCTGAGCCAGTTTTTGAGGGCTGGAGACCCCTGCAAGTTCTCCGAGGGTCAAAAAAGCTTTTCCGTTAATAGTCAGGTCAAGAACATTTCGGCGTCGAGGCTCTTTTACTGGTGAGAGCACCACCAAATCAACCCCAACCGACATTCACGCTGCCAGGCACCAGGCTGGGAGATGTCTGTAAATGGTATCGCAGCTCCAGAGAGGAAATCTCACATGTCTCGTAAATCCTGCTGCGGGGAGTGCCACATCGCAGGGGGCTCATTCGAAGGCTCTCCGGGTTTGTCCGCTTGGACAGGATGCCAGCGATGACACCCAGCTGCCTCTCCCGAAAGGGTGCCACCCGAGACGTCTGCCTGTCGCTGCCCTGTCCCCTGTCCCCGCCTGCCCCTTGCCACAAGCAGCGTTCAGAAACCACTGTACAAACTAACCCAGAAAAAAGCGACAAATTACTAGGTTATGCCAAAGAGTCTTTTTTTCCTTACTGCTTTCCTTTCTCTCCCCATTTGCTGCTGGACTTGAGGGAAGGGCATAAAGGCTGATAAAAATGAGTCCAGAAACCTTTGCTACTTCTCCCCAAGTTGGCGAGGTTTCCTTGGGGCTAGAGCTGCGGCTGCCGCCGGGGTCAGCTGGGAGGAGGGAGAGGAGGGCAGGGGAGGGAGAAGGGGAAAAAATGAACAGCTGCAAAGCAATTAAGCCTGCCTCTCTGCCTTACTGTCCAAAGCAGGCAGGCAATCTAATTCAGCCTGGTGCCTCTCTTCCTTCAGCCGTCTGGTGCCTGCCTAGGATTCAGGAAAGGGGCTGTCTGACTGCCCACTTTGTCTCCGGAGCCAAAGGGGCCCTTCCCAGCCACAATTTCCAAAGGAAAGAGATCTTGGCTGGCGGTGTCTCTTCTTTGCTGAGAAAAACATGCGCTGAATGTAGTGGCAGCAGCTTTATAACCCTCTCCTGCCCTTCCTCAGCAAACAACCGAAGTGGAGTTGGAGCAAGAAAATGACCCTGCTGGCTCCTCCGCTCAGCACTTGTCTCCCAGCACAATGAATCAATTAGCGTCCGATCATTATTGTGGTAACTGTATCTTTCACAAGCAAGATTTTATATAGAGATAGAATAGGATGTTTTCTGCTCATTTCCTTCCTGTCATTCCAATCACGAACTACTGTTAAAAATACAATGCATTTAAAGTCTGTAATATTTGCAAGCATGCGTTCCAGTTTCCCAGCTGAACGGCTGGTCTTTTGTTTTCTGCACGGTATAGGTATGGAGGAACAGCGATAAAGGGGAGCCTATAGTGCTCCCCTTTAGAGGGATAGAGGGTAACCTACAGAGGGTTAGAAACTCACACAGGGCATATACAGAAGGTCATCTCATTTTCATGCTCCTAATATCAGGGATTACTTTAATTCCTTATTCTGGCCAACTGTTTCAGTTTATAATCTACGGCGCAGGACTCCTTCCAGCATGTCTAAGGTGGTACTTGTTCTGGTATTTCTTCAGAAACTGGCAAAAATGTTTTATTTGGAAAATGTTAGTGCAGCAGGAAAAGCCTTTTAGTACCCAGTCAGAAGGAGAAAATAGGCTCTGTTAGGAAAACAGAGTACAATTCAACTTTACTTTCAGTTAAGTTTGACAGTAATCTAGACAGCAGGTAGGTACCCTCCTTCTAGCTTAATCAAGACAGAAATGGGCAAAAACGTGTATTTTAAATGCAGCTAGACAGCATTTCATCTTATGAAAAGCCTCAATACTGTTATCATAAGCAGAAAAAATAAGAAATCACAGAGAAAGCAAGATTCTATTATAAAGTATGAAATTTGAGGGAACCTGTGTAAACTAAAGCACAGTAGTTTTATATATTGTGTAAACCTAGAACGGAGCAGCATACCCAAGTCAGGAATCCCCTTCTAATCTTATTCCACATAGGGTCCCTGATGAAAGTCACAGTTCTTTTTAAAATTAAAATTTATAGACATATAGATATATGACACCTACGTAGGAAAAAGCTCAGACTCTGGACTGGGCACAAAATGGATTTGTGCATTTCCCCCCTCACTGCCAATATTTTTTCTTAATAAAAAAAAGTTCTTATTAAATGGTCAGGTTTTATTTTCTTTTTTTTTTCTAAAGTAAAATACAACATAAATAAATGTTGGGGATTTTAGACAAGTCCTAAGCTATGGGAAAACACCACTATGTCTAGCAAAACTTTTTTCAGTTAAAGATTTACTCACATTTCAGGACCATCACACAGTCTATGGTGACGTTATCAGCATTTCTCTGTTCTTGCTGACCTTAAGCACTCTTAAACCATTAAATACATAATATCTTCTGATAATAGAATGCCATTCACATTTCAGTAACAATAATTCACTTTAATGAGATAAGAACTTACACATCAAATTACTCTAACTCTGTTTGAGAGATATTCGCACAGTTTGGGGAACTGTAGAATCACAAATAATGACATCAAGAGTCCAGCACTATTCCTGGAGAACTTGTAACTCCCGGTTACATCAATAGGAATTCGAGATGTGTAAGGATTGCAAAATCAGATATTAATCTGCAGCGAACAACACAGGTATGGGCAGTCTGCATTTTTGCCTTAAGCAAACAAGAACCAACAAGACTATTAATGAGAGAAAACAGCACCAGTTTCTAACTGCACGTATAAACAGGCATTAAAAACAACTGTATTCCTTAAGTGAGTCATTACATCGTAAAGAAAACTTTTACAAGAAACTTCATGTTGTTTACAAATTTCCCCTTTACATATTTTTTTTAATTCTTTCCTTCCCACTCACAACACGCGCACCAACCTCAGTAAAGAGAGCTGCAAGGACGGAAACCTGATGCTTAAATTAAAAAACACAGAATCATCACTATTGACTCCGGCACCTTCAGTTACCAGGTTCTCCACTTTTTCTGCAGTCGAAGAGCTAATGCAATCTAAATGCAGACCGTCTTATCAAACTAAGACAAGATTACTCAGCTTTCTCCTGGCACAGGCAGCTTCAGCTCTCTAGATCCTGGAGGCTGCTCTCTGCTGCAGGCTGGGTCCGGGCTGTGGGAACGGCCGCGCTGCCTTCGGCACTCCCCCGGTGCGGCGCTAGGCACAGCACTACTGCCGAGCCAAGGACGAAAAATACAGCAGGAATAGCTTAATTCCAGCTCTAAATGAGCTCAGCGGGGAATCTAAACAGTCAAGTCAATTGCCAGAATCTGCACTTTTCAACCTCGTTCTGCTCCTTTGATCAGACTGAATTTTGAGCTACGGCGATTAATGGACTAATAGAGGAAGTCACAGGGTATCTCTTGGGAGAAGAGGGAAAAGGGAAAAAAGTATCTCATCCTTGTTATGCATCTATTCTGCTAAACGCCACATTTCCACATAGAAAACTAAAATGCCGCTGCGGAAAGTGTGCTGACTGAGCTGGAAAGGAGGAGAAAAAGGGGGTTGTACGAAACAAAAAAATAATGCTCATATGATCGTTCATTCATTGCTTAAACACGCCCTTCGGAGCAATGGTAAAAGAAAACAGACTATCCAAATACAAGTGCCGTGTAAACTACCCTTCAATCCAGTACAGTAACAGTTTATACTTAATAATGCCAGAGAGTAAAGGAAATATTAAAGACATTTATTATGCAAAGAGAAGCTTCCAAAAGCCCTGAGTATTTAAGCACTGAGAGAAATGGATTTGTTTATGACAGGGATACATACTACTGGTATCCCAGGATAGTATGTCCTCATCTTTCTGGAAAGGGAAGAAACACATTAACATTAGCAGCCTGCAATCACCAAAGAAAAAGAGGGGGGAGAAGTCTTTGTTAAGAATTTTTTTTTTCTTCTTCATTTGCTTTTGTTATTTCTGTGCCCGAGAGGAGGGGCAGCTTTTCTTCCTCCAAGGGGCAAATTTTGCTTCTGCAATTCATGACTGTAAAAAACAAACCCCAGAGGACTGCAAATAATCACTGGACTGATTAAAACATAAACTTATTCAAAGTCTGGCACATTTACAAAATGCTGGTACTGACCTCCAGAAAATAAAAACAGAAAAGCCAAAAATAATTCAAATGTAAACTCGAGCAAAGGTAGGAACAGTGCATCAAAGCTTCCAACTCTCTCTTTTTTTTGTCGTAGCACTAATATGCCATTGCCAATGATTGCTGTGCCCTTTGCTGCATCCTTCTACTCCACCTCTGGTCTTTCTTGAGCATACAAAGATATACATATATGATTCACTCTGCTCTTAGAAATAATCCTGTAGTCGTCCTGGGATGACCTCCCACTGTGTAAATTTAGGTGTGTGTTTTTGAACCTTTAAAAGATCAAGCTGTTAATGCAATGTCTTAGACCAGGATATCATACATTTCGTCTATATTACAGGGCTTACCCTCCTTGTGGGTCTCTTATCAATTCTGTAATGGGGAAAAATAGCTCCGCATACCTTGTCCATAACCTGCATTCCCATCTGCATCTGTCTGACACTGATCTAAGGTATCACTTTTTCATTACTACAATGAGAAATACGAAATCATTTTGCCGGTCATACAGAGAATATTATGTATGCTAAAGTAATGTATTTCCTATCTTCTTCTTTTAACATTCCCATATGCAAAGGGTTAAATTGTAATACAGGATTACTTTTTGTTACAGTAGAGCTTTTAAGAATTACATACTGATAATGATAATATTTGCCTTTATATATGCTATAAAAATTTTAACTTAAGAATGAACATGTAATAGAGTGATTAGCCTTCAAAGCCCTAAGAAGAGCTGCTACATTCTGATTGTGGATTTCTATCAATTATTAGTGCCAGCTGCTTGAAATAGTCCAAAGTGCTCGAGACAGAAATACTGCACAGCCAACACGGCAGACTGATACGCTTCCTAAATGGACAGAGGTTTTGAAGACAGCTCATAATAGTGTTTGGCTTTCAAACCTTAATGTTAACAGCTTTGATGGGACTGCTTCTAATTTGTATTTAAGACCCATTACCTCTTCCTCTAAGCAATCTTTGTGAAACATCATTTGTTCTAGGGGGATATTTGCCATCCAGTGCAGCTCTGTAATGGCCGTTAATTCACACCATTTTGCTTGCTCCTGTATTAATCAGCAAACTGTGAATCATCCCAGTGTTTCCAGACTCGCAGATGTACGAGAGAACCACCGAGGCCAGTTGAGTTTCTCTCCCCATTCAGACACGGAGACAATATCAGTTCCTGTTTACAGCCCCGGCTTTGTTTTCCCCCACCCACACACTGAAATTTCTCCAAAATGCCCAGAGAAAAAGAAAAAAGAGACTGAGTTCATTTTACCAGGAAAGTTATTTCTAGGTATTGCATCTGAAACAAAACATGTTTGTACTTTTATTTTGTGTGCAGTGTTTACTGCAGCGAGGCAGAAATGGCAGAGGAGCGGAGCAGAAGGACAAAGTAGGCTGCTCCAGTCACCCCACCCTGCCGAACCGCTGCCCGGCGCCAGGCGCATGATTTAACAGCATCTGAGGGACTCTCTTATTTTTTTGTTTGCTTCTTATTCTAATTGTTAAATTTGGTTCTGTTAAGTATTTCTGCCTTGTGGAATACAGATGTAATTTTTGACTACTACAAGACAATACTAGGTAGAAACCACCCCAAAAATCAAGGGTACAAACCATGCTCTCACAGTATCACTGCAAAAAGTATTAAAATTAATTATTAATTTAGGCATCAAATTTGAGGTAGTAAGAAGGGCATGGTTTTAGGGAAGTGAGCACATTTTCTGAAAGCCAAGCTGCTTTTAGCTCAAAATAAGCTTCCCAAACTGCCATTTACTAAGATAGATACAGAAAATACAGACAACGAACAAACCTATCTTCCACAAATGTGGGGAAAAATGGAATTAAGATGTTCTGATATTAATGGGAATTTACAGCACAGATGAAATGAGTTGGGTGTACAGTAGGGTCATGGAAATCATTTCCTCATTGCTATTCATCAGCACGCCRTGCCATGAACCCACCTTTTCAGTATAAGAATTATGGGTGCACTGACTTGTAAGTGAGGATGCAAGTAGTGTGTCTTAGCCATCACTAACCACTATTCACGTTGTTATTTTTAAGAATGATACACAGAAGGAAGTTATGGCATTCATTATGAAGCCAAACAGTGAGAAGGTCCCCGAGTCTTTCCCTAGATTCGTAAGATGTTTATAACTTCATTGCATCTAAGGGCACAGTTGAGAGCAAATAGATGTTCAAAACCTTTTGCTCAACTGCTTATAAATCGAAGATTTCTGCATATGGATGGGGTTTTTTTTGTGGTAATACAGAAAGCAAAATGGGTTACATGAAAAAAAAGAAAGCAAGAAAATCTGCAGTTAGGGCCTGATTCAGCCTATGTTTAGCCCAGGAAAACTTGTGAATACTGCTACCAAGCTGCCTACAAAACCTGAGAGAAACTGCCCACCTAGACTGGCAGGATCAGAGTGGTTTTGGTACAAATGGGTGTCAGAATATGGTTTCACATCAAATGAATCATAGACTTTTTAGCATGATACCACCACTTTCCCTACACCTTTGAGAGAAGATGTTCTCTCCCACCCCCCACTGCAGAGCAGAAGGAAACGACTGCCTGTTGCTTAAAGCTCAAAACCACAAAAGCAAGGGTTTTTTTTAGAGTTAATGCAGAACCTCTGTGCGATGGCACACTCTCCTCTGCTCACCCCGCGGCTCTACGGCCCTGCCAGGAGTGGGGTGGGGGGGATACAGCACTGACATCCAGCCTGTGTCCTGGGCACCAGGACACTCATTAAAAGCAGCCTGTCAGGCTGAAATTCAGCGTCTCGTCCTAAATTTCTCTGGGATAAGTCACATTTCCATCTACATGTTCACAGTACATGAGTACTACTTCCTCTTGTCTTTCTCCACCAAAACCCTGGACAATACCGCGTCAGCCCGCACACACATTGCTTCATCGTCCTGCAGGTAACRAAGAGAGAGACTTTCTTGAACGCCTCCCAGCACCCCTCGCTGGTGTTTATAGTCCCTCCCGAGCCTCTTTTTCCTTTCCAAGTGGATTTTAATTTGTCCAGTGTGAGATTCCCATAGAGTTGTCTGTGTCCTAAGTGCTAAATTGCTGGCAAAACACCTTCCATTTTATTAAACAGGCCATAACTAAGGGAAAGACCCAGCTGGATTGAGGAAAGTGCTGCAGCTTTGATGTGGTGTCCACATTGATTTCAGATCCAAAAGGAGGGCGACGGTGAGGGTGGGGGAGGATGCTCCCCACGTGGCGTTCAGAAGGATTTGGTCTATTTACAAGCTTCTCCTCTGCAGATTGCTTCCCCTAATGATGTGCTATGTGGTGTCCAAAAGTGCTTTCAGCACAACAGATAGCTAAACTGGAAGGAATGATGAGTGCATTAGGCAGAGCTGCTAGAAATATCAATGCCTGTAAACATCTTAAAATACAAGCCAAAGAACTGGGAAGGTTAAGACATGGCTACGAGGGCTCCACTACAACAGGGAAATGCTTTGAAAYACCTGTAATCTAACAGAAGACGACAACACATGCGATTTAAAAAACACTGCAAAAGAGCAATGGGCTAAGAAGATCAGATGTGAACTAAGTTTTTTATCTTGATCACTGCACTTCTGAAAATGTTGTATTACTGTTGGCATGTTGAGGCCAAACACCCCATTTCCTTCCCCAAGTTTACTCCTTACTTTCCAAAACTTATCTTACATTATTTATTCACAGGGGAGGGAGGGGAAGGGAGAAGATGGCAGTCCAATAGTTTCAGTCAAGCTCCTTTCAGCCTCCTTGAAAGAAGGCAGGGGAGAATCTCCAAGTTTGGGAAAAAAAAAATCAATTCAGTTGCAAGTGCACGGATAAATATAAATTCAGAAATGACCATTCAAGAAGATGTTTTTACATCTGTGGAGAGGTCAAACTCCAGGCTCAGCCTTACTGCTCTCTGTAATCCAGATTCATCACCAGCTTCCTTTATTCGCCTATTCAAAGGCACTTAATTAGCTGAAGGGCTTGTTGCTTTGCCTTCAAAAGCTCTCCACTCCCTCAAAGGCTTTGCTTCGGTATTGTGCTACCATTGCCCTTTGAAATCAAATCTGTTTTTCTTCTCCACAGCATTAGTAAAAGAAAAAAAAAAAGTAATATTTTAAAAACTTTTTCCAGAGAAGAAAGAAAAGGAAAGAAAAGGAAAGAAAAGGAAAGAAAAGGAAAGAAAAGGAAAGAAAAGGAAAGAAAAGGAAAGAAAAGGAAGAAGATGATGGGGAAATACCAGCAGAACTTCATTCAAAGTGGCTTTAAAGATAAGTTTGACACTTAAAGAAAAAGGGGGGGTGGGGGGGTTGAAACTGCAGATGAAATCTGGCCAGTACTTTTGGTCTTATTAATAATACATGATACCGTAGTTGTTTTATGTGTTAGGAAGACTCTTTGTGACATCTCGGAAATCCCAAATAAAACATGATTTTTCCCTGTACTTACAGGAGGACTGTATGTACTCAGATGCTGTGGGCTGTGTTCTCTGCTTTTCCAAACTCTTTATCAGTCTGCATCAGAGCTTATAAACATAAAGTGCTGCTGAATCAGATCAGTCTCATCTAACAGTCACGGTGTGCTGAATTTTCAYGGGCAGAAATAACTTCACATAACATAGGACACCCAGGAATCAGTCCGTGGTATTAACATTTCTGTTTATATTAATAAAAGCTGTATTTTTTATTCCGTTATATTTATTTAACCTTTGACATCTAAGCTCTGGGTCAGTTTGCTCTTTATAACAGTACATTTCTTCTTCGGTTTTGTTTCTATATTTAGAGAACTCATGCTCAGAAACAAGATTTTTTGTTTAATTTTTCCCCCCCCTAGTATATTTAATCTAGCTCAGGGGTTTTGGTGTTTCTCTGCAACCTATAATTTACTCTGCCAACTCAGATACTGTATTGCTGCTTTTACCACAGTTAAAGAAACACTGTCAAGTCCTTTTCAAAGGTTTTTTTAGTTTCAGCATGTTCTGCACTATCTCATATGCAGTCCACATGTAGTAAAATATAGCCATTTTTACTGCAAATAATACTATTTTTCTCTCAGTCTCTTCTCCTATCATTTTTCCTCTACCATCATTTTTGGCAATGGAGCTGAAACAAATATACCCTTCACTGACAATCCAGTCTACAACGATCTGGATGTCAGCAGGAATGCAGAGAGCTCTAAGAATAGCACATTTGGTTCCTACAGCGCAAGTGGAGCTCAGAAATGCACAGTGTGTCCCACCCAAACAATGGCTATTTATTAGCTACATCCCCCCAACAAAACAACCTCTTAAGTTGTGTTTTGGTTTTCAACATTTTACACGCAGAGCAGTGGGCAACACTGCCCTCCTCCCGAGACTCTCAAAATTTTAACTCAGACAAACTTGGGCTTGGAAAAGCAATGGCCACCCAAAGGGTTTCTTTTATTCCAGCCTGACTGAAACCGCAAAGATCACCGGCTCATTTTCCTGCCTTCAGGGGAACCCTCCTTTCCGTTCGCAAAGACCTGTGTCTGTTCTTATATTGGCAGGAGTAAAAGAAGAGCTCTTCTGGAAGCGGTGATGTTGTATCAGCATTGCTGAAGGCAGAATTGGGCCCAATATATCTGACATGCCAGAATAGGAGATCTGCAAGTACAAACTGTCTTTAGACATGAAAATCAGGGAGATGCCCAACTATTCAACCTGCCTGGGCAAATGCAGCTTTTCATGCACCCAGAAACAGCCAATAAAGTCAAGTGGCTAAGCTTAAGCCCAGAAAACAGTGTGTGGTAGTTTTGGAGACTATCTCTGACTCTCTGGCATTTACTACCATCTTTATATTGTGGATTTATGAGCCCAGACCTTTGAGTATAATTTCACTCAGTCCTATATGAGTAAAATGAAAACCTGCACATATCCACAAAAGCAATGTTAGCACCACGAGGCTTTGCAGTATCGCACAATGCGAACTGTCACTGCCTCAATCAATATCCGTCAATGCTCGACAATAAAGACATAGTGCTTCAGATGGACAAAATTAGCCCATTATCAGATTTACCAGTTGTCCGGGCAATACAGGATCTGGGATGCAGACTTAACGCATCTTAGACGCTTAAGAGATATATCATTAAGTACAAAAATGGTAGAGCTGTGAGGTGCCACTAGTAACCCAGCTTTTGGGATGTGGAGTCTTTGCTTCAATATGCATTAAAACAACAGCAAAAAGCTCACTCTGGGTCTATGTCCCAGCCGCTGCGCTCTTCCCCATGTTGCTCTGCCTGCTACAAGGATCAAATTTCATGGTTTATTGTTCTCCCTCCAACTGGCCACCATCCACATTCTTCTTCTATACAAAGCTGCACCTCTTGCTCAAAAGAAGAGAGTACTATGCCTTCTTTTTATAAATTTTAGTCACATTTACAAACACACATACAGAGTAAGGGGATGACTTTTAAACACTGAACAACATTCCAGGGAATGCTGTTATTTTTCTTTGAGCAAATTTCTGTGAATGAGGCTAAAAAAGGCAATCTTCCACCAGAAGGTTACTAATTTTTGAAGATGCAGAAGTTGCCTCCCCTGTCTTCTGTTGCCTTTTAATGAAACAACTGCTCTATGCTTGAAAAGTCCTATTCATCACCTGCCTCAGGAGAGAATTGGCACTGAGATGCTACAAAGCTCAAATTCAGCTCTGGGTACACTGCTGGAAATCAAACCCACAGTCACTGGAGCTACTTCACTGTAATGGAGTAAAACTGGTACACAGCGGGTCAGGTCCAAAATTTCAGTATCAATGTCTCAATGTAAATAAGAAATCTATTGCAGACAAATAACAGATCTACATGCTAGATTCAAAGAAACGTAGCAAGTATCCCAGAATTTTAAGGTTTCCTACCGAGAATATTTTTTCCATGTCATTTTTCTTTTGATTCAGCACTCAGGATCCATTTTCTTCTATGAGATTTGCACTAAAGTTATCAAAACCTAACAAAATGTTCCACTCCCGAACATCCACCATCTTTCTTCGGCAGCTCAACAGACTGTAAAACTGAAGCACTGTCATCTGGTGTATAATTATTGTAATAAGTCTTACTTGTAAAATGAGGGAGGCACCATAAGCTTACCTAACTAGTCTGAAAATGTAAAATGCTCATCACCTGTAATCATTGTCTTAACTGTCCTTGATCTTTACTGATAGCCGCCAAATTATAACAACTCTCTCTCTGATGGTGAGAATCAGCTAAAAATGCAGCACAGGCAGAGCACTAGGAAAGTTGCTGGAAGAGGGGCTATTCTGGCCAATTAAAGAGACTCACCGCAGGAATTTTCTTCCYTTTTTTTTTTGATTTTTTGGCTGATCAGTGATGTAGGGGGTTCAGAGGTGTAAGACAAAAACGCAAAGCAGGGAAAACGAGGGCACACGAAACCTCAGGAATCCAACAGGGACATGGCGATTCCACACACCCAGCGGGGGAGCCAGAAGAAAAATATATGCTCAAAGGTTATGGACATATGATCAAAAGCGATCATGTTACTGCAGTTAACAACTTACCAGCCATCATCCGAGCTGCAGTAAAACACCATGAAAGTATTCTTCACCCACACTGCCTCCAGACTAAAACATCTGATGGGCAGCAATTCATGAAGCTGCAGCAACTTACTCACTTTCAATCATATGTCCATCCATACTCCTAGATCCCAAGCCAGCAAGACCCTCTAATTTGTGTTTAATTTGGGTCCCACTGAACACAAACAGGGTCCTCAYGTGCTTAAAGCAACGTAATTGCTTCAGGCCTTTGTTGAATTAGGGGCCTTACGTTGATAACCCTTTAAAGTGAACTATATATGCCGTATCATTACATGTTACATATTTGGATAAGCAAATTCAGCAAGTCACCGGTCCTTCCCAGCTGTTTTAAGCTGCTGTACCGAAGCAAGGGAGTACTGAGCGTGCACAACTTGGAAAAGAGTGAGTCGATCCTGAAGTGCCACAGTGGAAATGCAACTCATTGATTTACCACTAAGAAGCTGACATTTAGTAACTATCCCCTTACTTCTCATTGCTACCATAGGATACGGTTACACCAAGTCACCTCCATTGAAGAAATCCACCTCTGTAAGAACCAGTCACTTAGCAGGGAAGAAACCCAGGCTCTGGAGTGTATTCCCCAGCTAAGCACCACRCTCTCGAGCAGATCCTAGCAGAGCTTCAGAGATCAACCTCTGGTTTGCTGGGTGAGAAGTGTTTCAATCCTTCACGAGGAGCTTATGGAGYGCCTGTGTGCACAGCTAAGCAGCTTGACGGATTCTGCTTCCAACCAAACAAGGTACTTGGCTTTGGTGGTGAGGTTCAATCTGTTTCCTACTATTCTTCCTAACAAAAAGATAGCTATTTATTCCTCACACCCAGGCTGCTCTCAGACTGAGTCCCCAAGCCATTCCTTGTTCTGAAGTCCCTGTTCACAGTACATCTCTCTTATCTGGGGTAGTAGCGGACAGTGCTTCACACCGCTCCTTGAGTCTCAGGAAGAAGGTTGCTGGAGGGAAATCAGGGCTGTGTCTCACTCCTGCCAGCTGCATTTTTGCATTTACCAGCTCGGTTGGTATCGCAGATCAACAAAGGGTGGGGAATGGCCCTCATCCAAAGCAGGGCATTACTTCTGGCAAATGCTGGTAAGAGGTTTTTCAAGTCTGCCTCTTTGCTATTCGGGAGCTGTACTGTTTGACCCRCTGTCCATGAAGGAGTCATATTTTAACGTCACTTGTCACCCCACCTGATCTTTTCTAGCCTCAGAAGCATAACACAGAGATGAATTTGTTGAAGGGCACTAAGAAAAATAAATATATATTCCCACCAAAAAAGATGATGGGAAACATGTTATGGGAACATCTCTGCAGCTTACAATATAAGCTAAATAAGAATACCACCTATACACATAAAAATAATTTATTTTAGTGGTATGAAATGTGTTTTGCCTAATAGCATAAAATTCTCCACTGGGCTAGAAGAGACAATGCATGGTGGAATTACAGTACATTTCAATTGAAGAAATAAATAAAGTTACTTCTGATAACACCAGGATGTTGTTACTGCCTTGTCCTTGTATACACTGTGCACACCCCAGAAGTTTAGCAACGTTGCATTTGAAACACAAAGTAGAAATAAGAAATGACTCAGTATTTTCATATAAGCCCTATAAGAAGAGACATTCTCACCTGTCTGCTTTGAGATGGCAATGTGGCAGGCTGCATGTGTCTCTGCATCCGATGTGGCTGTATCAGCTGTCGAAACTGCTGCTGGAGAAACTGGCTATTGTTAGCCTGCTGGGACTGCTGCGTGGCTGGAGACTGCTGCTGCTGCTGCTGCTGCTGCTGCTGCTGCTGCTGCTGCTGCTGCTGCTGGAGATAGTGAATGAGAGACTGCTGCCCTTGTCCTGCTGTCAGAGGTGACATCTTTTGAGTAGCTGACTCTGAGGCAAAGTGAGACAGTGGTTTGGTGTTACTGAAAGAAAACTGGTCTTGGCTAACAGGGCTCTCATTCACCAGACCTGGCTGTAAGCTACTGGATGGCTGTTGCATAATTATGTTCATATTTTTGGACTGGTTTGTAGTCATTGATTTAAAAAGCGAGCTCTGCATACTTGTGGGGTTGCTGGTGGGAGTGATGTTAGAGATTAATGTACCTTGAGGACTGAAGGGCTGCTGATGCAGAGCTGGGCTTGACAGCTTTTCTGGCCTGTACGGCGGAGAAGGTCCAGTATTTGTGGAGGCCATGCTGGCAACCAAGTTGTTCTGTGGACTTTTAATGTTGTTGGCTGGTAAGCTGGCTGCCGTCAGAGTGGGCAGCATGGAGCTCTGTGGGCTGAAGGGCTGCTGGTTCAGAGCCGGACTGGAGAGCTTCTCAGACCCATAAGGAGGAGAGGGGCCATTGGATGGGGTGCTGCTGGAAGTCATGCTTGAAAGCAGAGCGTTTTGAGGACTCTGAATGTTGTTTCCTGGTAAATTATTAGCAGGCATGCCAGACACCATAACATTTTGAGGACTGAAAGGTTGATGGTGTGGGGATGATCCTGCCCTGTATGGCGGAGAGAGACCAGGAGGAGACATAGTTGGCCAGCTGGGAGCCTGCACTTGTTGCTTAGTAGTAGACACCTGCTTGCTAGCTGCCAGCTGCTTTAGCTGCTGAGCATGCCAGTTGGAGCCAGGTATGTTGGGTAAGGGTACTGGCAGCATAGGTGGTGGCTGGTTCTTGCTCTGAGCTGCTGTAGAGATGGGCGATGCAGCAGGTTTGTTTGAGGGAGGAACTTGGAAGTTAGCTCCAGCAGATGATGGTCTCATCTGAGGAGAGCCTCCACTGCTTGGATTGCAGCCCGGAGAAAAATCTTTGTTAGCAACATGGTTCTCCAAGTGGGAATTCTGTGGAGAGGACTTTGGAGTGGTACTTATGCTTGGTTGAGAATGACTCAGCCCAAGTGGCTCTTCAGCCTTGCTGCACAAAATCTTCTCCAGATCCAGGTCATTGGGAGAAGGATCAGGCATTTTCGTCAGCTCTTCCAAAAGATCTTGCAGCTCTTGGTCCACAGACTGTAAGCTGTTTCCTTTCTCATCGTAGTGGACAATGTTATTGTTTTGCCCTCCTATTGATCCCTTCTGATTTATTTCCGTGTTGGGTGGCACTGAAAATGGGGAACCAATGCCACCACCATTCATGTGATTGTTTTCGAGGAGCACTGAATGACCTGCGACTCCCAGGGAAGAAGCGCTGTGACTGGTGGAGAACGGAGAACTTTGCATTTCTGGACACGCCACATTGGGATTGGCACCTTGGCCCATGGCAAGGTTTACGTCATCAAGACAAAGTCTTTTACTGTCATTTGGGAAAATTACATCAGGCACGCCACTGGAGGCAGGAGAGCTATCATCTTCCAGTTTTCTTTTAATGGATCCCTGTAACTGGGAAAATAAAAAAGGAAGAAGAAAGGATCCGTTATTGACCTTATTCTAACATGCTCTGAAGCTCCATACTGTAACACTGGGTTGGAGATAAAGAAAATTAAATTATACAATTAAAATACCAATCAAGTGAGACAAATTCAATCAGGATTTAAGTGGGTGCAACTTCACTGAAATCAAGAGAGTTATAGTCAGACAAAGGCTAAATCTCACATGTTGACCTTAAAACAGATGTTAAAGCTATAAAATACTGTCTGTCATGTGAACTGTAATAGAAGTTTTTAAAATAGTTTCTGGTACCATTTCAATTAAGACATTATACTCCCTGAATAACAAACATGCCAACATTTTTATGGTAACATTTTTTAGGTCTAAACAATGGAAGATCTGAAGGAAACCCTGGACTGAATTTAGTGACCTTCTGCCAGTGACTCGGATTAAATTCAGACCTGAGACAACTAAATTGTTTTACATTCTTTATAGGCAGAACATCTGAAATAACTGGCATACTTTCTAAACAAACCAAACCAAAACAAATTCTCAACTATCTATCTAAACAGACTTTTGAGCTTCCTAATCACAGATGTTTTAGATTTCAGAAACCAGTAAATAAGTCTAAGGCAGTATGGGCTTTGTTCTTTTGAAGGATTGCAACTCATTCACAAAAACGGAAGTGTTTTCAAAATACAATTATATAAATATCTTGATCTACAAGAAATGGTAGAGTTGTAAATCCACAAATCTTAGGGAAAAAACCCTGCCTTACACATATAAAGTGAAACTGAAAACAATGCTTCTAATACAAATTCAGCGTGATATGGCAATCTCTCCCAAATATAATCATCTGTGGCTTTCAATTTTAACAAGCATGACCTGTATGTCATAGGATTAATCAGACATTACCATTGCTGCTTCAAGTTAAGGGAAATAAGCATTATGTCCTTGTTTATCAATAGAGGGAGGCAGCATTTAGAAAAGTATCTAATCAGCAATGGGAAAACCATAGAAAGTCACTGTTCCTCTAAGCCGGCTCACAGTAAAGCCTCTCCCAGCCCTGGCCTGCAATTGCAAGTGCTGCCAGTCATCTAGTACCATGAAAAAAAGTCACATCTAATAACAGCTCCTATCACCAGAAAAGCCCCACCACCTAACCCCAGCATAACCAGATGCACTCTAGGGCTGTGGTGGGTACRACTAACTTCTAAATTTTACACTAATTATTAAGCACATCACAGTTTTGCCTAAGAGTCACTACGCAACGGCCAGCAACTTTGGTGCTCTCAGACAACAGTGTCACGGGACGATCACCGTAGGGTKTGCGGAGGCTGCAGGGCACGAGGTGGGCACACCTTGTGCGGCTCCTTCTGCAACGTGCACATGAAGGTCACTGTGCAAACGGCCAACGTCCACCCCTAAATTCAGCCTATGTTCAGGCAACCGACCACAAACGTGCATTCTTCTGACCTGGGAATATGGGAGAGCTGCCCAGTGGCTCGCTCAGCTGGGCTCACACGAGTGCTCTCTCATCACTTATTTCTAAATTGGTGGGCAGAGAGAAGATTGCAGATTTCTGCCTACAGTTGCTTAGGCTACAGATGCAGTTTAGGATTAGTATCAGACATTGCCATGCTAGTATCCAGCTTACGCAGACATTTGGAGGAGAGTGAGAGGATACAAGTTAATTCTACACGATCATCATGGCAGATGGAAAAGCAGGTCTGCATACTACGGAGAGCTGCTGATCAGGTTTTAGGAGGAGTTCACTTACCCTCCATCAACAGACACAGCAGTTTTGAATGGCATTGTGGCAAAGAGACCTTTTTACATGGGTATTTTCCCCCTACCCTCTAAGAGTTATCCCTTACTAGAGCAATCAGTGCTCCTCTCCTGTGACCTCCAGCTGCATTGCTTTAACAGGGGTTGCACTCAAAAACCGCTGGCAAGTGAGAACCAACGCTGAACGGGGAGAGTTGCTTTCGGTGCACCGTTCACTGGTTACCTGACCGCGCTCTTTGGTCAGCAGTGCTAACGTGTGGTTTGAATCGTTGCTCTGCGAGAGACTGCCTTTACATCACAGCCAGAGACAGCTGAAGCATCAGCGATTTGATTATTCCTCTGGGCTGATGAGGCCAAAATTTGCTTAGCTTTAGGAAATGGAACAAGGCCTAAATCTTCTTGCAAGTGTTGGTCTAATGATGGATGAAATTGTTTTCATTTTCTTTGCTAAAACTAAGCCAGAGTTGCATGTTTCAACAGATGTTGCCCTGTGTAGGCTGAAACATGTTGGTAGAGAATAACTACATAATATTTAAACCCAGACATGTATAGAGAATCTTTACAGGGGCTTCACACGTCCAAAATAAACACAGTGTGTTCCCAAGTTGCACCCTGGGAACCTTCAGGCAGGAAGTGGTGGGGGATCTCCCGTACTTGGCCAGCTGACATGCTGGCAGGCATGTCCTTGCCAGTGCTTCTTTTGCCATAGAACATTCCTATGCTCTGACTTACTGGGGAAAAATTCAGGCTTTCTAAACACTTTGAAAAATAGTTTTTTAACTGTTGCACTGGGGAATAAATGTGATGGGAAAACAAAACTCCATTTCCCCAAGACTGTTAATAGGTATAAACAGATAAAATAAGGCCACAGCTTTCAGATGGCACGGGCATTCCAAAACTGGGACAGGATTTTTAAATAGGATGCTGTTGCTTAGTCCTCGTGAGAAGCCTGGCTGTAAGAGAAGCAGTGAAATTAGCTGGGTGTTATGTTCTCTTGAAAAGCAAGACTCCTATTTCCCAGGTGAATATTTGCACAAGGACCATAAAATGCAGAAGACCAATTTCCCCCAGTGCAGGCAGGTATAACTCCACACAATTTAGTAGCATTGCTTTTGCTTAAGCTAGATTTGACCACAGCCCCAAAGTTGAGAGAGAAAGATACCATCCTTAAAGCAACTAAACAAATCATAGAATAATTTTGGTTAGAAGGGAGGTCTGGGTATCATCAGCCCTCTGCTTCAAGTACACCACAAATGAAAAAAAAGGACGACAGTATTTCACCAGGCACTTAAGTATGAAGTATCAGCTACATACAGAAATCCCTTCTTGGGCTGGACGGGCTGGCTGAGAGGTTTGCTTCACTATTCCCCACTGAAGCACACGTGGTTGTTACTCCCACGCAGCACGCTCTGTGCCGGTGCTGTCTGTGAGGAGCCAGCATTTTTCTCCCCAGCTCCCAGCGACTGCTCTCCATAAACGTGCCACTGCGGCAGCCCTGACCGGTGCAGGGGACAGTAACGCAGTTTCATATTACGGGGACGCTGGCTGGCTCAGACATGCTAAGAACTACGGTGGCAGGAGATCATCACCGAGGCACTATGACTTTTAGGACCAGGAGCTCCTGACCTAACCCATTCAAGAAGCTGCTTGTTGCAGATCATCCAGTACTCTCAGATGTCTCAAGATCATCTCTTTAAAACCTACCCATCCTTTTCTAGACTCTTCCCTTACTAAAAACATTTTTACTGCCCACTTCCTTCGTCTGGCCCTGGATTCCCTGGGAAGGAGCTGATTTATTCCAACTCTTTCTCCCCTTCTTCAAGAGGGCTTACGCTATTTGACAAAATCAACAGAAATAAGAAGAGCACCAAAATACGTTCTTCCCCTTTCTCTGCTGATTAGTATATTGGGCAGCTGTGTTTCAAATTGAATACCTGACAAGTCAATAGAAAGATTTTAAAATATAAACACACACACACACTTAAGCTGGCTGGAGGTTGTATATGGCTAAGTATGGGAAAGCTTCATTCATATGTGCAAGCAAGGACAAAGCAGACAAGCAACAAATGGGCTCTTGTGACCTTGTCAAAATTCATTAAAATGCATTAGCATGCACAAGCTAACTTCTGTTTGGGAATACCTGGGAAACAAAGGCAGGCCCTCCGATTTGGGGAATGTCTGATTATGACCTCTCCACTACCTCAGGTTTGCTTTTAGAAGTGAGAGTGCCATGATCCCAGCACTACTATCCTCTCAAAACCAACAGGCTGTCTTTCTGGGAAAGACCCAGGTTACAAATGAGTAGCGCTGCTAGCTCGCAATGGCAGTATAACAAGAATAAATAATAACTGTTTACCCTGCTCCGGCCAAGGAAGCTATACAGCTGCGGTTACAAACATCTAATTTGTCACACGCTACCTCTTTGCACAGAACCGATTCCCTACGCGAGGGCAGAGCGCTCCGCAGGCTTCTCTTGTGCAAGGAAGAAAAAGGCAGACTCGGCAAGCAAAACTAGTCCTCGGCTGCACCCTCTCCTAGACTGAGCTCTCTGAAGTTGCCCGCTCGGGTGACTTTTAGCATCAGGCACTTTCCAAACTCAGGAGGTGGTGCTGGCCTTGCGTAACTTACTATTTCTCAACGAAGGGAGAAAGGAAGGCTGGAAGTGGCAAAAACTGAAGCGGAGAGACCAAATTGTTAATAAATATACACTGTGGTGGTTCCATTGGATTTTCATAACCAACCAAACAGGCATCTCTGGACTGGCTCTCTGCCTCGCTGTCACTCAGCCTTCCTCCTTTCTTTAATACATCAGCTGTCCCCAGTTGCCGCTCCAGCTCTCCACGTGAGCCAGGCTGCCCCATGGCCCTGCTGCCAGCCCCTGTTAATTCTCCACCCGTCACTTGCTCCTTCGCCTGCACAGTTTCTGGGAGGGAAGAGCCACCGCAGCCCGCCCGGGAGAGCCTTGTTTCTCCAGCCTTGCAACGATCCCCCTTCCGCCAGAAAGAAGCCAAATCTAACCAGAGATTCCTATTTAGGTCAACATAATGCAGAAATGAGAGAGAGGAAAAACGTTAGGCGAGGTATTTCTATGCCTCTTCCTGACTTCTGCAGCCAGTCAGAGATTCAAGCCTTGATTTACAGCAACCGCAGGGTGCTGATTATTGATCTGCAACCACCCCACCCCACTCACTGCCATTGAGAGATCCAACCTACAGCAGCGATTCCCACACCTACGCAGCTTCTTCAAGCGAGAACCGAGCCCGATGGGACGCTGCCATTTTGAACCGATGTCTGTAGAGTCTGCGCCACGCTCTCCTTCAGCGGCTAGTCCACCCCTCCCTGTCTCCAGCACGCACCATCATTGTTGGAGACCCTCTTGATTTAATAGCATGAAATCTGTGGATCCATGACCAGGATATCCAGAATGGGAGTCAGATAACCTTCTTTCACTGGGAATCTCAAGACCTTTGTAACTCTTGGGAAATCTTGTTTGACTGAAGAAAAGAGAGAAATGATGGTAAAAGGAGACGGGGCAGGTGGGAAAAATTTCAGTCTCGCCACAGACACTGGGATTTGCTAGTGTTGTGGCAGCTTTGCACAAAGCCTTTCAGAGCAAGACACTGGTGCCTCAGAAACCTGGGGAATCCAGGTCACCCACAGGCTGCTAAGATCTGGCATATCTGAATTATTTTGACAGAGAGAGCACGTTTAATTTTTGGTGGAAGAGCAGAGCAACACAGCAGCCCAAGATGAGTAGCAGTCTTTTTTCCAGTATTTTTTCAAGGTATGTTGCAAACTGTTTTTTCCCTCTGCAAAGTATAAAACCTGAGTCTAACGTTTGCTCAACTGAGCTGACCAGAGAATCTATCACTCTCTGTCTCCTTCAAACACTAGACACTGCCAAAACTGGAAGTATGTATTTGCCAGAGGCAGACTGTTTGCAGCATTCAGCAATCAAGGCTTCAGTCTCTGTGGCTTCAACAAGCTTCAGCGAGAGCTATCTGCCCATCAGCCCAAAATGTTTCTATCTGTTCTGACAAAAACAGTCATGTAATGAGAAAATGAAACTGGCAGTTTTCCATATAAAACAAGAAAACTTCACAAATTTTTCTCCTGTGCCTTAAATACACAATTTGGAAAGGTTTGTGCTCTCTATTGCTCTTTTATCCACGCTCTAGATTAGATAGATTTTAATGTCCTACTAATCTTTGAGGACAGTTCATGAAAAAGAGGTGAGAATTTGACTGTGTGTTTGAAGGCTGGAAAGTGGATCTGATATAGTATTACCTTTTAAATGGCAGCAGTTACTTGCAGCCCTGCTTGAACTATCAGACATGCTGCTTTTGGTAGCAGGCTGGCTTGCACATGAGCAACAAACCCCAAATGCTCATGGGCAAAGATCCCATTTAACTACAGCAGAACCTGGCACTGCATTAAGGGCATTTAGCACATCTGCAAGTTTCCATTTGTGCATGCTGGCTCCAGTTTGGTAACAGAAACTCACATTATATATCTGAATCCAAGAAAAAATGCGTCCTGCTGACCAGTGAGCAGCCAAAGCAGTCCATGACTGCGAGGAACATAAACTATGCTTTATCAAAGTCACATCTCAGGCTACAAGGAGAACTCAAGGAGGCTCAAGCAATTAAAACTACCATTCACCTTCTCCATACCAAGATTAAACATAAGCTAAAATCACATTCTTCCTACTGCTTTAGGCTGTTTGACCCTTCTGATTTCAAGCGATTTCAGCACGGATGGACGTAAAGTTGTCATTTCACTTTGTCAGGAAAGAGATCACATTGTGATTCCAAGCTACCAGAGATGTGTTTCACCATGCTTAAAAATAGCAATACCCCAACTCCTCAGCTAGGGAGTTCCAGAGTAAAGTCTGCTTTGGGGTCTGTTGGGTATTTGTAGGCTGGAAAGGTGGCAGATCCGTTTGTAATGAGGTGTGGTAACGGAGAAAGGATTATGAATAGGGAAAATTCACGGGGTGGATTTCCTTCTATTCATCGTGTTCATGGAAATAGGCAACTGGAAGGGAGGATGTAGGAAGAGGAACCGGGGATGTAAGCAGTCATTTTAACCATGAAAGGACATTGGTTATTAGCTAGCTTGTATGCATTATGTATGTGGATTATTTTTACCTGGAACTACAGCTTCTCCCAATTTATAATTTACAGTGGCAATATGAAATCTGCCATCTTTAAAACAAGCATATTAATATAGATTGGAAGTTGCTACTTGGGCTATGCACATGTAAAACGCCTCCTAAACACCACTGCTACATTTGTAGAATTTGATCTCCCATCAGTACAGCAAACATCAGTTGACTTGACGGGAGCGTGCTGTGATCCTTTGCCACATTACTGTCACCACTCATTGTGATCTTCTCCAGTTATTCCCTCAGTAAATCAGGAACCTCAAGCTGTGTTAAAAGAGAAAGAAGAAAACAAGGTGTGTGCTTTCCCTTGATGAAGGTGGCAATGCTCCCTGTTGTGAGTGCAAAAATATAGGAACTAACAGGGCAGTTGCTCCCATGCCTGTATGCGTCACCTGGATCTGGGCTGACAGACACACCTCGTGTACGTCGCCAGAGCCCACGACAAGAGGTTTTGCTTGCTTGCACTGTCGCTCCAGAGCTATGATCAATTCCCCTTCCCTGTAACGTTGCAGCAGTACAACAGGTCTCTTGTTTGACTGTTGAATATATGTGAACTTTTAAATGGTGACTGCCGACCTGGCACCTTCTTTCGTCTACGTGGCCCTCTTCCCCAAGTCACCATGCGGCATAGGAAGTAATCCTGGCTGCAAGTACTCGGAACTGCATCGTTTTGCTGGTAAGCACAAAAATCCAAAACATCATGACTATACAAAACCGGAAAGATGTGATCTTACAATAAGCTTAAACCACAGAAACTAACAGGAAATTCAACCTGGACTACCAAGAGCCCAAGGTATTAGCTTTTTTTTCTAAATCTTAACCAAAAATTAAAGGGAAGGAAATAGTACAATTGTGATTTTCTCATACCGATTTGTGTGAATGCAGTTACACTCATAATGACAGAAATCTATCTGATGTACATCCTGCTTTAAACTGCAACACCTTACAGGCTACACAGCAGCAAGTYTGTGAACAAGGTTTTTCTGATTACCCTTGTGTAAAATTACAGGCAACATCACTAATGCCCGTGTGAAGATATCAATGTAGGATCAGTTCCAAGGAGAAAAAAAACCATAGCCAAGAATATACCTATTTTGCCATCCCACACAAGCCAGCCACATGCAAGAGACCAAGTAACATTCACTGTAAAGAAAAGAAAAATGAAAAGAACCCCAAACGAGTAGCTTTGCTCCTTTTCAGGTCAGACAGAATTACCAATCTCATTTAAAAGGCACCAACAGAGATCTGCCCTATCAAAACAAATGTTCAGAGCCTTCCCATCTTGTCTTTCCTTAGCAATTCATCTGCTTTCGGTATTAACGGCACTGTTAAAATGGAAATTTTTCCAGGAGAAAAATTGCTGTTGACAAACGGATCTGGAGAAACAGGACTAGTGCTTGCTCCTGTGTTGTACTGCTAGCAGGAGATCTCTGTACAGATGCCTCTTAATTAGTCATCTGAAGACTTATAGCAATCACGTCACGCATATTGTTTGGCTGTAACTTCCACATTCCATTTAATGACAAGTGTTATTAACTAGACAGCTGAAGACAGAACAAGTTCTCTGCCTCTCGGTTTTTAAGCTGTAGTACAGGAGCATTTCTTTCATATCTGGCTGTAAATCAAGATCAATCTTAGACTCAACGCCTTTCCATCAGTATTACCTCATCTTACCTCAGTTTTAATACCAGCAGTATTGTTTTATATCTTTTTTTATAGTCCATTAATTTCAAAGTCCTATGGAACACTTTGCAGTAATTTTGCAGACTACATTAATTTCTCATGGCAATAGCTAGGCTGGAGAATTGCAGATCCTCTCCACTGAGCAAAAAGTGATGTTTTTGCTACTTGGGTCTACCGGGATTTGAAAGATACTTTTCTCTCTTCTTTTTCAGCCCCTAACCACTGGCACAGTTATGCAATGACCACAAGTTAACAGGAGCTAAGTATAAGAAACAGGCTGTATAACGTTCCTAAATTATGAGGTAGGCTTACCATTTACTAGATAACCAGATAAAACCCAGTCTGACACTTCTTTTCTGCTACATATTGCATTATTTTTTAAAATCCTGGAAGACTTACTCCTGTGGTTTTATCAAACTACAGGTTCCACTTTGTCAAAAGGTATGGTTGGGGAATTAACAGCCTGGAGGCAAAGCCTCCAATTAGGTCAAACCTGGGGCCAAAGAGCTCTCAAATTCTCAGAACGATAAGAAACAATGGGATTTCAGTCTGAAAAAAAGGCATTTTTGTTTCAACAGCTGAAGTACTCACACTAACTCCCCCAAAGTAATAATAGCTGCAACCTCACCTGTGTGGCTGCACCTGAACGCTACCGCCGTGTGGCCTTAGTCTGGCTGCCGAGTGGCCTTCTGCTTACTTTCTGTATTAGAAAGCAATGCATTTCTGCATCCAGAGCTCCTCTCTAGGCTTGGCGGGGGACAAAACATTTAAAAGAGCAGTTTGAAGTTTCTCCTAAGTGGTATCAGAAAGTGGAGCACAACTCTAAGAAGGATGGAACAAACGGGCAAGGAAAGGAAATGTCCTGAACGGCTCCTCTCCTACCCATTCATTCAGGGCCTTTGTTAGCCTCTGGATGTTCCTCTGCCTTTCAAAAAATGAAACAATGAACAGGATATTGATTAATACAGAACCATAAAAACAAGCCTCACTTAGAGTAAAAAGATCATAATCTAGTGAGTCTCTCACTGAACCTGGGTGGAGAGAGAAGTCTTTATACAGCCAGAAGCAAAAATGTTTTGTAAAGCAGAAGAGTCTGGTAGTGAATGTTTAATTTGTTTCTGACTACTTCATTTTATCCTACCACTTTCATCTTTACCGACACAGCAACTCTACTATTCTCAGCATGCATTGACTGGAATAGGAACACGGTTCATTGGCAACATGTTATTTGTAGGCTTCCTTCCTCCTGGACCAGCGAGATGACTGGACCAGCGTGCAGCTCTGGCTCCCACAACACACACTCTTGGAACAGTATCTGTTACTTACCCAGGGACCTTTGAAGGGATTCTGCAAAACAGTGGTACTAAAAACCCAAAACCAAACACAGACCATCGCCCCACCCCTGAAGCCCTCATCCTGTATGAAGCCGTTGAAATCCTCGCCTCAATGAAATAAATATTTTGGGACACTGACTTCAGCAGGGATGGGATTTCACTCTTTGCTCTTTCATTATTATTAACTAAAGGAGTGAATTAAAAATACACAGGATTTGGAGACATTCTCCCCAGCAGAAAATGCAATTCTTTGTTTTTAACCAGAGGACCTCTCAACTCGCTATAGATACCAGTTCCCCTCTGTCCTAGAAGCAATGTTAATCACACATTCATCACTGCAAATTGACAACATAAATGCTGACTTGTGCAAACAATGTTAGAGAAATTGGTGTTCTTGCTGCAGAAGTGAATTACACAGCCTTTCAAGCTTTCTACACTTCTCAGTTTTATGTAAACTCTAATTTCTAAGCCTTTGTTCTGCCTTTAAAGGTCACACCATTGAAAGCTATGAAGCATAGCATGTGTTCCCACTGATATTAAAATACTGTTTATTAAATCATGCATATAAATGTAAAGAAGAAACTGTTTGCAACCTACTGTGTTAATAAGAGATGATTTATCGGACAACACGGTTCCAAGTATCAACATGTGGAATGTAAAAATCTGATCTTAATCACGCAACGTGATTTTGCTATTTTTTGAAGTAAAGTCTCCACATTGCCATGCAATCACACTAACTTCTGATGACACCGTGTCTGACTGATTAAACTCTTAATCTTGCCAATGCTTAACTTCAGGAATACAAGCGGTCTTTTTAGATTCGAGCATATGATTGCACATTTGCAAGATCAGGATTTAATTTGCATATTCAAATTGCAAAACTGCATCTTCCCTTTGTCTGTGTAAGGCCAACTATAGCACTCCAAATGCTAAACAACCACCGTAGAGTTGGACAGTATTTTTAGCATCTCTGTGGTGCACTTCTATCTTTAGCTGCTGTGTTCACAAACAATCCCACAGGACACTGCATAGCTAACATAGCTCRGGCTCTTCACCACATTCAATTTTTCTCCCAAAACATGGTGAAAGCAGACTATACGACAGGCCAGTTCAGGACCTGCCAAAGTTTCCTTAGATGCAGTGTCTTGAGCAGAGCAGAACTATATCGAAGTCCTAAAACATTAAAACGTTAGAGCATTCTGCTCTGGAGTGGGGATGGAGGTTGCCGTGACTTCCTCCAGGGAAAATACAGCTCTACGCTCCGAGTTTGCGCTGTGTAGATAAATCAAGGAGGACAGTGAAGGATTTCTGCATGTTGTTTCCTAACAGGATGTGCCCATGGGTTCATGGCAAATTTCTGGTCAAAGCTTAACCCTGCAAGAGAAGTTAATAATTGAACTCGCCAAATCATCACAATTTCTAAATCCAACTGCGTCTTGTTTTTACAAAGAGGCATATTAAACCAGTGAGCCATTTTATTAGACTCATGCTCATGTAACAAAAACATGTGTTAGCTCTTGAGTGCCAAGTATCATCCTGGAGGGTTACCAATCCCTGTTACAGATTTTGTAGCCAGACTGCAGTTATCTGTCATAACAGAGGAGGTAGTTTTGAATACACAGAATGAAGCATGCTGCTCGGTTTGGGAATACTTTACGTGGTCCTGGTCTCTCTGTAAAACTCTAGGAAGGAGATGTACTGCAGGGTGAAAAAAAGAGCTTGAAACTTACTGCTGACTGTAGTGGGACTATCTCGCGGAAGCCTCCTGGATGGCTGGGGCATGGCCCCAAGCTTGCTCCTTCCTTCCCTAGAGGAACTTTTGAAAATGGCTGCGGCACCACCAGTTCCAACACGCAACTATAGCAGCTGGGTCAAGTCTGAGTGCATAGGAAACATTTTTAGAGTCATCTGTATGAGGCGTTTCAAAACTACAGGTTTACCACAAAGAGAGAAAAAACTCATCATGGGAATGGCAGTACTAATCAGATGATTGACCTTTGAAGCTTCAAATCTGAAATGCTTTCCACACCAAGCTGGAGCTGCATATGGAGACAATAGCCTCCGATATCTTGATTTACAGAGGAAGTACTGATGGAATCCCGTATATCCTGTTAATGGTGAAGGGAAGGGAATTATGTAAAGGAACTATTTTTTTCATTAAGTGCCTTAGCTGAGGTTTGCAGATGAGCCTAGACACTTGGCTCCAATTTAATTTCAAGGGGACAAGATAACCTGAAAACCCTTAGAAAACCTTAGACCTTGTGAGTGCTTCACAAATGGGCTCCTCAGTTCCCCATTTACACTTACCTTCTCTCTACATGCTATCAAACACTCTGTTATTAAAATTCTTTAAATTATAATGGGACTTTCCAAACAAACTGTGTTCATTAGCTTCCTCTACCCTACCACAGGTATGGCCGTATGTCTGGGAGGTGTGAGAACTGGGGAAACAGCATCAGGGCTAGAAGGGTGTCCCTTGGCTCTCCAGCAGCACCAGAGCAAGGCTGAGATGCACAGGAGGCAGCAGCCAGGCAGCAGCACGTACTGTGCACTAGGTCTACAATACACATCTGTGGTTTTTCTTCTTTTTTTTTTCGGTCAGAGTTATTTTTTCCTTTTAAGCATAGCGCATGTTCAATCAAGAATATCACAGTTATTCATTCGAAGTGTTTGTATTATGTAACATGAGCATCAGGTTAAGGAGAAAAGAAAAAAAACCCGCAAGTACTTTGTTTTTTCTGAGCCCTTTCTTACAGGACTTAATTTTTAAATGAGTAGAGGCTTCCCCTCCACCCAGGATGCGAGGTTGACATCCTGGAGTATGGTCTTTATCCTACTAAGGGCTCCTCAACTGAAAACCGTGGGTTGCAAGACTTGGCCTTTACTAAGAAACAATGATATTACAGGAAAACTCACTGCATACTTTCGAACATCAACAGTAAATTACCCTTCCATTTTCTAATACAGACACGATGTCTGGAGTTGAGCAAACACATTCTTGAAAGGTCAGAACACTTCAACTGTACGTACCTAGTTTAGGATGAAAAAAACTGTTGTTGCCTTTTAGTTATGACATTTCAGTTTACCCACAAGAATTACACTACTTCCCCTAAAAGTTTTCAAGCCCAAGAACATGCTTTTCTCCCAGTATTGGAAAGTGAATGTAAAACTCCTTTTCTGTATTAACTTATCACAGCCATCACCGAATCCAGTCATTTGTCCAGAATACAGCCATTCCTCCCCAAAGGGCTTCAGCAGCCAGCAGACGTGCGCGTGGGGAAGCCCTGTCCGCCGTCGAGGAGAAGGGGCTGGAGGAACCCGACTTGCCCAGATAGCAGCCAATGGCGAGTTGCTGCCCAGGTGAGCCACACGTGACCATTCGCACCAAACTTTGCAAACTGGAAAGAACTGTGAAATCTCCTAAAATACAGAGCTGGAGGGTGGGTAGCGCTTCATTTTTTCTGAAAGAATGGGAGGAACTTCCTCTTTCASTTACAGTTACATGGTCTGGTGAGGATATAACTGCTGTAACGATCAGGAAACGACTGTCATGTCGGATGGCAACTAACTACGGAGCGTTACTGGGGAGCTGCAAGGACCTTGCAAACTGGGGACAAAAGTTTGGATTTGCTGGAAGTGCTGTGATCTGTCACTAGACCCAGCGTTGTGTCCACCTTCAAGTTTCAGGGCATTAAGGGAATTGAAGGAGCACTGGTTTAACCTAGCCCAAAGAGGTGAGGTTCACGTCATTTCAACAGAGCTGCTTGAGGTCACTTCATCACTTTAGACTGTATTCCTTCCCTGGGGCTCAGACAACCTGAAGCCAAGGCTGCACTGAGCTAGCTCTGGGACTAATTAGCGCGGGTGAGCACTGTGTTGATGTGACCCACCGCACTGGGCCACGCTGGGACCTCAGCAGAACATTGTGTGCACTGTGCCCAGGTAGTCTCAGCAATCTCAAGCTGAATTGCACCGACAGAAACTCCCCTTAGCATATTCAGTGCTGGTGAACAGGGACGTCTTAGGCATGGTAAGATGACTGTCCTCTCTATTAGGAAATGACAGCCCCCCAGGTGGAAGTTGCTGAGAAGCACTGACTGACTGCAAATGCAATGGAGATTGAAACAGGTTAGCCGCTAAGAAGTGGTTGAGGGTAACCATTTTATTTCATATTGGCACAGAGGCTGTCAGGTACTGCTTTGTAGAAGGGAAYGCAACTTCTTCAAATGGACTAACTTGAGCACTTCCAAGTGCTTACCATGGCTGCAACCCCTCACCTCCATCCTTACCGCTATCCAAAGCTCCTGCCAGCTTAGGTTTGGTCCTTGACAGTACTTCCATCATGCATCATGAGCATCGATATGCATTTCACAAGTCTCCCATTCCCAAGTTCCTAACGGAGAGCCAACTTCTCTTCTGAACCAAATTTTCAGTAAAGTACCTCCTAGTGCCCACCAGCGCCATTGGTACCACACCGTGGCGCAGCGTGTACCCAGCCCAGTACACTTCATCCCACTGCTGTGGCTGCTTTGGAGGAAGAGAGCTCCGGTTCTTCAAAATACCTATTTCCTATTGAAGTTGCTTGTGGGGACTGCAAAGAAACTGTACCTGGTTTCCTGTGCTTCAGTCACTAGATGTGCCAGGCATGATATAGGAAATGGGCAGGAAACGTCAACCTTACGTATCGCAGCAATTCTTCCCCTTCCCTCCGTGCCGTGTCTGAGCAGCACACCAAGACCTGACCTTGCACTTTTTAGTGCAGCCTTTCTTACACAAACATTTGAGTCGGATCTAGAGCCAAAAACAAATAAAAAGCCAAACACGTTGCCTAATTTTTTTTTTTTTAATGAAAAAGGCTGACACCCTGTTTCATACCTATTTGTACTCAAATCTAAAACAAACTGCGCGTTTTTAACTGCGTGAATTTTGTAAGATCAACAAAAATTTAAAAAATCAACCTATTTTTTACTCCTCCTGGTACCAGTGTAAAGACTGTTAAAGAACTGATATTCCGGGAGCTCTGTACAGACGTGAGAGGAGCTGATGCACAAAAAAGGTATACTATGATTAAGCATATGAGTTAGGAGGTTTCGGCTGTTATATTTCTCCCTCTCCCTTTTACAGTCATCTTAATTTTGCTTCCATTAAAAAATCCAAGGCAGAAAACCAACAAAGACCTAGTCCTTCACCTTGCTTCTTTGCGCAATCATTTGGACAATGGATATAAAATAGTACTTTTCTAACCTGGCAGCATTTTATATTCACTTTATCAAGGTGTAAATGACAGCATAAGGAGTAAGGAAGTGGAATCAGATACAGCATGTATTTCTCTAATAAAACTGCCCCTCTTTTCCTCTTAAACACCTTAAATTGAAATACAATTTTTCTCTTTTGTTTCCCCATTAATTATATATGAAAAGGGAAAGATAAATGTCAAGTGTATCTTTAAAGGAAAAATGTACCACAATTCATCAGTCCTCCAATAAAAAAAAAAATCTCCGTCTTCCTGGATTAGTCCTTCCTTTTACAATAGTTGTCTTACCTTTTTGTAGTTTCTATTTACTGCCAAGAAAACATGCCTTATTATATCACTGGAGAATCTACAGGTCCTAACTGATCATCCAGTATCTTCCAGATCATGCCATTTGTGCTGCTGATCATTTTTGAAAAATCAAGTCTGTATTATATTTGGTCATGACCAATTACGAATTAACTCGCAATACTGAACCCAGTTTGAAGTACTTTGTGTTAGTACACAACCAGACACCAAAAATAACGCATGGGAGAAGTGGGGTGACATTGGGGTAGACTTTTGATTTAAGGAAGTTTCTTCTCCAGCAGCACACTCTGTGTTCCCTTACACGGCGTTTCCTGATCGTTGCAAGACAAATCTGTTCTGTAACAAGACAGACACTAAGTCAGAAATGTCAATATGAGTAACTCCCTGAAAATAAACTTTGCTCATTTACGATACAGCGTTTCTAATGCGGGACATGAAACCGAACTGCAGGGAAGGAGCTTATCGGGTTGCCTGCAAGCAAGCTGCACCAACGGCAAAGCGCAGGGCCCGATTCCTCAACCCAGCGAAGAAGATGTGATTCCCTGCAAGAGCTGCAGCGCGAGCCGATCGGACGCCGTGTCACCACGTTTGTTCACCAAGCGGTTGTGCGAGATGAGATTGTGCTCATCGGTCAGTACCTCCCGCTTCCAGGGCAGCACGGGTGCCGGGGCTCTGCCGGGAGGGCGCCTCTGGCAGCTCTTGCACAACAACTCTGAAAACCACCAGCTCATCGGGACTGCCCATTTAATTATGCCGAAATGGAGCTGCAACGGGATTCCTAGACAGCTCTCGCATTGCCACGGTCTGGATCTCTCATTGCCACATATTGGTTTTGGGTTACTGAAAGAGGTTGAACTTTTTTTTYYCCCCCCCTAAAATGTGTAGAAGCTTATGGATTGAATGGGAGGGAAGGAGAATTAACCTCAGGTGCATTTCCTTTACTTGCCAATGGTTTGTGCTTAACTCTAAGGGTAATCCAAGAACAAGGAGGAATTTTTGTTACCCCTTAAAAATGTGTTTATGTTTATCTCCATATGAGAAAGCAGCAGCAGCCTTCACCAGCACGTGAAACATTCCTGGCTTCTGAAGCACAGGGCTGTCAAACAACTAAATACTTTTAATAGAAATCTGGTCCATTAACGAGCTGAACCATCAAATAGTCACGTGAGAACAGCAAACAACCCCAGGAAGAGCTGCTGTCTTTCCATGCTGAACAAAAAGCTATTTACAGTAAGAGAAATAGTGCAACCTCTAATGCTTCTTTGCCTCCCTCTCCAACACATTTGCCCACAACTTTCCCTTGGTTCCTGATACAAATTTAAAGAAGCAAAACTTGCCTTCTTCTATGCTCTCTTGTTCCTGGGTGCTCCTTTGTGCAGATGTCTGCCCAGGACCCACTTTGCCACATTCCAGTGCCAACTGCAGATCTCATCGGGTCCAGGCTCTCCCCTGCCCCATGCATCAAACATATTTCTGTTTGGGTATCTCCATGCTTGTCAGTAGTATTTTTTAAAATAAAAGCAAACTTTTTTTTTTTCTTTTGCTCTCTGAAATCTGTCTTTGTGATACTCTACATGCAGAATAATCTCTATTCTGTTTTATAACCGGATCTGGGCTGCTGAAACAACTGGAAACTTTTCAGCTGATTTCAGTAGGCGTTTCTCTGCATATCTATTCCCAGTTAGCTCTTTTGAGAATGAAATGATCGCCACATCATTTATAATGATACCAGCGCTTATTCTCACCTTCCGCATACCTGTGCGTATAAAGAGAATTTCTCGTTTCTGCACTCACCATATTTGACTTGTTTCAAACCCCATATGCAATACAAAGAACTGCACTACGCGGAAGAGAAAGTATGTGTCTATCAGAAACATTTATAATTCCAAAGCTTCAGACAACAATCGAGATAAACCTAGCATCAACTACAGTTCAAGCTGTGCTGTGCGATTCAAAGGGGGCCCTGAAGGTGCAATTTCCATTTAATGTTTTTGCCATTAGCTCAAGCTTTAGGTGAAACACAAAAAACCTCATTAGACAGGTGGAATAAACTGAAGGTGAAGTCTGCGGCACTCCTACTCAGTGCGGGAAGAACCACGCTCACTTGACAGCAAGGTGATGCTACATCCTGTGATAAAGATTTAATTTTTGTAATTTTTATTTCTGAAAAAGGATCAATCCCCCACATTTTAAGTATGTTCATCAAAGAATTCCTAACAACAGTAAATCTGCATACAATGCTTTCCTCCATCTTTTGCCTTCCACATATAGGACAGCTGCTTTCCAGCCAAAGCACTGGGCTATAGAAATGGGCTGCTCTGATTTATAACTGAGGTGTTTAAAATCAGGCAATCTAATTATCAGCTTGATAGTTCACAATGTCTGCAGTCAGCAAAATTTAAAAAATGCAGAATATTGACAAGATCAGACAAATACATAATGAGGGAGTTATTAAAATGCAAATTGCCTGCCTTCTGGTATTGCTGTGGTGTACGGCACAGGACCTCAGAGCCTCCATCTAGCCCCAGCCTCCCTCTAACTCCGTGCTGGTTATGAGGGGGGAAAGAAATGGAGCTGGGGAAAGTGAATGGGCAGAGCTATCGGAGGCCAGCCGGATGGGCCCCCACATCACAGGGGCCCCCAAAGACAGGCAGTGACCGCACGGGAACGGGAGGCATTGCGATGTATAAGGAACAGGCGGCCCCGCACRCACTGGACCCCAGACCTTCACGGGATTTCAGAAAGGCCCTGGCCGCAGAAGGAAGCCCGACAACAGCAGTTCAGGGCCAGGTCTTTTTTGGGAGAACAGCCAGAAGTGGAAACTTTTTGCAAGCTGGTGAAACTTGACATCAAAACTTGTGAAAGGCACTGCTTTAAGATTTGGTAAAAAAAAAAAAAAAAAAAAAAAAAGTCCAAAGAAAGGATGTGATGGAAATCCTCTCTATCCAACCTGCTCCAGGATGCTTGGACCAGGCTTTACGAAGAGAAAGCCCGGTGCCCTGATCCGGTTTGAGAAGTCCTAGCTGGAAGGTGAAAGAGGGTATCATTACAAGCCATGTAATTCCCTCCTGTCTCATCTCTGCCCCCAACTTTTTCTTCTCATTTAAATAGCCTTATAATCCTGTGGACTGTCTAGTATACACTTATTATTTCACCTTGCAGACACATTCTTGTATGTCTGAGGGCTGCGTATGTGTCTGCATGTCTATAACAGAACAAGTAAAATAATACCATTCCCAGCTGTGGGCTGGATGATCTAAGCCCCCACCAGGAGAAAACTTTGATGGATATTATAATTTTATGTGATGCATTTCAATCACGTTAATATTGCTGTAACAATCTCTAAAAACTATGCCAATATAGATGGTGGCACCCAATTAACAGGCAAATACTAAGGGGGAGGTTAAATGCTAATTTTATGTTGGCATTTAGCTTAAGAACTTCATTATGCCATCTTTTATTTTAAACTGTAGCCACCCCACCTTGTGCTGTGCTGCTGTCCATTCTTAGTCAGTATTACGTGAATCACAGTAATTCCTTGCAAGACAGACAGGGTCACAACCATATGGTGCTAAATACCTGCCCAAAACCAGAAGAAAAGATGGTCCCTGCCCCCAAGAGCTTGCAGTAACTCTGAAGCCAAGCTTTATCGACACTTGAAGGGAGATCTGGTGTAGGGATTCAAGTGATGGTTCAGACAGACGGATGTAGCTACTCGGTGCTCCTGAAAACGCATCAAGAGGAAAAGGACGCCACAGCGATACAATCTCCACTGAATATTGGCCCTTTTCAGTATCTGGTTAGGAGCGTCCATAGGCAGTGTGGAGTCAGGCAGTCAAAAGGTTGCTGAGCGTCCCTGGCCGTTAGTGAGCAGCACTGATACAAAGCCAGTTCTTTATCTCATCTTTCAGATAAATAAAATCCAAAATAGATGGAGCTTAACACACACAGATAACAGCAAAGGTACAGAAACAAATTGAAAATACTACAGCATACTTGCAGCTACAGCCAGGACTGTGGTAAAGCTGTATTGAATTTGCAGAGAAATTAGATGCCTCGTTAACTGTGGATAGATGCACAACTGCCCAAATTTAAACTTCCTCCTTTCCCCAGCTCACAACAGTCATTACAAATCATGCAGCTGAATGAAAGCTGAAAAAGCACTTGGAGCTCGGCAATTTTGCTGCGGTGAGTCCAATAATAAATGAGGGAAGAGGGGTGGCAGCACTGATAATCTTTGTATCACAAACACATTTTCTGCAAAGCAACCTACTATTGTTCATATGTAAAATACATCATGCTGCTAGTAGGGAACGAACTGTCCTGCATTTTATAGATAGTAATTTTATTACAGATTCCCCCTGATTGTGACTCAGAAAACAAATGCTTCATGCGTCCTTTCTTTTTAATAAATGCACAAGATACACAACATGGCTGGATTATGTTACACTGCTCTAGACAGTGGTTTAAAATGCAGTGTTGGAGGGATATTTCTGCTGTGCAGTATCACACATAAACAAAAGTTAAGGAATGAAAGCAGAGCAAAGCTTCGTCTGTCCAACTCAAGTCAGCTCCTGAAACATGCTGAGTATCATCCCCCTGTTCCCAAGTCAAATGGGCTGGAGGCAGCACGGTACCCAGGAGCCCTGGTCCCTACGGTATCGCTTCCTGCTCTTCCCGTCTTTCTCCCTGAAGCAATTAAAAAATCCTGAAGGCTTCTTGGCAAGCCAATTTTTTTGTCTTCTCTCACTCCCTCCGAAGCGACAATGGCTAGGTGGGGTTTAGTTTTGTAAGTGCTAGGTCTTTTTCCTAAAGCTAAAAATGTTTGGATAGACGTGAGCAGCCTTGACCACATGCAGGTAAATCTAGTCCTTTGCTTATCAGTCGATTTGGCTTCACACCAAGAGTAACACACTGCTATAAAGGGCCAACACAGTGTGAAAAAGGAGCTGTTCTACTAGAATACACTCCGTTAATTCTGGTTGAACTGACATTCTCCTAGGACAACGGCTCAAAACGTGTTTAGACTATTGTACTAAGCGTGGCATGGAACGGAGCAGCAGGCTGGTTTCTCTCTGATGTCACTAAACAAGAGGCAGACCAAATTAAAAAAAACAAAAAAACCAAAAAACCCTCTTGAAAATCAAATGTGGGACAAAATCTCACAGCATCATCTTTCACCAAAATAATATGTCAGGTTTTAAACAAAAATCCCCACCACCGTAGCAAGAAAAAAAACACTGAAAAGTCAAAAATTCCAGACTCGCTACACTTACTGTAATTGTCCTTTATAAGAAGAGCCCTCTAGTTATGTGAAATGACATTACCTCACAGCCCCAGGCTCCCCGCGCTACGCACAGGAAGGAAGCAGACACACATCTCTTTAAGAGCCGTTTCCTCTCTGCTCTATTAATTTCGGAGATTAAGCAAGCCACTCCTTTGTGGCATAATAGAGCAAGATAGAGCCATTGTGTTTGCGGAGAGTCCTGCTCACTGTTTTTCCACCTTTCAGCGGGGGGCGGGGGGGGGATGCCTTAGCACTTCATTCTCAGATGAAAAGCCAGAAAACTTCTAGCAGCCCTAAAGCCCCCCTTCTTTTTAAATTACAATTTCAGCACATCAGAAGGCAGCAGCTCCATTCCTCTCCCCCACCGCTGATGAGGATTTCAGTGTCTCACTGACACGGTTCAGGATGGGAGAAAAACCCAGCCATATCAGATGAGGAATTCTCTTTTCAAGAGCCCTGAATCAACAGGACTTATTTAATCAGCGGTTTTTTTGCCTGGACACACACATCCCACCTTCCGGTCCCTCCCCGCAGTGTTGAAGCTGAGGCATTAAATTTACCATCATTTTTTTTCTTTTCTTTTTTTAAAAATTTATACATCCCTTTTTGCTCTTTTGCCTTCACAGCACAAAATCCCTTCAGCTCGTACCAGATGCCTGATGACCTTTAATAATACGGAGGCCACCACCTCTCCGTTTCAAAGACTATCAACACATGCGATGTTGGAGCCTGGGATTACACAGGCTACCGAAGTGACCACCAGCCGACCAGAGCCTCAGCTATTCCTGAAGTTTTTTTGAAGGAAGAAGAGACAAGCAGGAGAAGATTCAGCCAATGCCAGAGCAAGTCAGGATCCCCACTCCGAGCCTGGGCTTTCAAATTTCCTTCTAAAGCTCACGCAGATGATTTATCCTCAACTTTGCAGTTTTCTTTCCACACTGTTAAGCAAACGAGGGTGGAAACACAGGACCTTTTTGGAGTCAACTGCCATAGGAAATACCACTTTGCGGGGGCGCACGAAGCTGCAGAATCCTTGAGACTAGTTCACATTTTTTACAGTGTGTAAACACGGCCGTTACTAAATAGAAATGCCATCAGCAGCGAATGGATTTCTTTAGGGGGAGGAGGAAAAAGATAACACAGGCTCAGAGCTTTTGAGCATCAGAAGCAGCAGGAGAAAGAGCGATCTCCTGGCTGGAGCAGGAGCACATGAGCCAGAACACTGTTTCTACTGTACCTTCCCTTGCAACACAGAGTCAGGAACACAAAACCCATCCAGATAAAACAATTTGCCTATTCAGCAGCTTTCTTTTCATGAGCTGCTTCATCTTTGCAGGCTGCGCCCCCAGCCCCCCGCCTTGCTAGTCGCCAACTGAAAACTTCAGAAAGAAAAGAAAAAGAGAAGGGAGTTGTTCAGACAAAGGCCTGATTCTCTGCAAGAGGAGGGCACGCACACCAGAAAACACGGTCATGGTGTTTTGGGCACGGTGCTGGCAAGTTACTCTGCCAGTAGTTGTAGGAGTCTGCTCCCCAGGTCCGCTTCAGGTTTTGGGACCCCACAATAATAAAAAAGGAGGGAGCTGTAGCTCCTACACCTTCAGTGCCAGCAGCCTGGATGTGTTTCTGGCCAACGCTGCCAGCTGGGTATTTGCGATCTCCGCACCTTCTCCCAGCAGCTATGTGGGGCAGGTTCCTCACAGAGTTTTCCCTGCCTGTTGCCAATGGAAATCTTAATCCCCTCAGAGGTTTTTCTTCTGGGGCGGCCCCTTGCAAAAGTGTTTTTTTAATGATTTTTTTTTTTTTTTTTTTTTTAACTATTAAACGGAGATACTTTTCTGATGTGTGAACGTAAATCACCAGTTCATATTGCAGAGGTGACTCAACAGCATTTAGATGCCAACATGAGTTACTTCTGGACGGAGCAGGATGTGATTCAGCAACTACAGGCAAGTAGTAGTGTATCCCTTGCATCCCCTAGACTCCTTTTTTCTTAATAAATTAAACTAAAATTCAGTTTAGTCATTTATACTCTTGTCTTTTTTTTATTACAGTCACTATTGATCTAACATCATACATACCTCTTGCCCCTCTAGGTACTCATAGGTATTCAGAAGACCTATGAGGAATCATAGTATTGCCACACATCAATAACACTAAATAAATCCTGTGCTCGGCATCACATCAGTCTTAGCCTCTGAAAAGCTTTCTTCCCCGTATTATCAAAATTCCACCCAAAACGCAGCCCCCACCACAGCTGTCTTACACTAACAGCTGGAAGCAGCTTCTCTGACGCTCTGTCCTGTTACGACCATGCCAGAGCAGGGCGCAGCCACCTCCGGCCGGTGGACCCTGCTCCACAGGCAGAGCTTGGAAGAGTACTATCATCTTCCACCCACATACATGGGCCTGCTGGAGAGGAGCAGAGATAAGGTGATTGCAAAACACAGGTGAAACACTTATTTTTCACTCTGTTCCCTGTGAGGTGCAGAAGGTAACTGACTGCACTTGAAAATATCAACCTAGAAAGTTGAGCAAGCAGAAGCCCCGGTTGGCAGCGCTGATGCAGAGGGTGCACAAGGATGCTGGCGGGCACATGCCTGGCGCCTGGATGTGCTCCTTAGCATCTTCTCTAGAGCAGTTTTGAGTGTCTTCATGGAACTGCATGAAAGCAGAAGTGTTTATCTTTATGTAGCGCTTTGCATCAAGTCTGGTGGGGGGGAAGCAAACTACCTGAGCAGTCTTGGAAGATCTAACAGGCAGGATTTATTAGTTTTAATATTAAAATATTAAAAAAATCTACCCTGATCATAAACTCAGGGGCTTTGAGACATGGATTTTTTTTAAATGTAATTTTGGAGTTTAGAAGCCCAGAATAAGTGGCAATATTAAAATCATCAGTCAAAGCAACCCTGTCTCCAACATACAAACCTTTTCTCACATCTTCTATAAAGGCAAATCATATTCTCATATTGCCTTTATGCCAAACCCAACAGAAGAAACTCTTTGCCACCCGCTTCACCAAGGGATTGCCAGAGGGATTGCCTCCACAAGGTTATCCTTGTGTCTGGGTGTAGTTCCCTGTACTGAAGAGACTCTGCACCACTTCCACGGATTAAGTGGAATTTGGTGACAGGGAAGGTCTGGACCAGGACTTGGCATTAGAGAAAATATCATGCTTATTGGAAGGTGTTTTGGCTCCCAACTCCGGAAGAAACCTAGCCATCTATTTACACCTTACCTGCACAACAAATCTGCATCGGATTAGTTAAAAGTGTGAACTTAAGCTGTTTGTGTAAGAACACTTTTTCTAAAGTATAATAATGGCCTATTAGCTTTCATTTAAATTGGTTCCTAATGGAGGTAAATGAAATGGAAAGGAGTGGTTTTACGCAGCCTGTCTAAACCACAGCATACACCAGCTGATAATCAGTGTAACTACCTTGTTCAGACAAGACCTGCGTCCTCCTGATTTAAATTCTGTCCTGAACATAAACAGTTTACCTTTCAGATGTGTGAAATCTCAGCTCTGCCATGCAATAGTTACCTTCAAATAGCGTAAAAGCAAAACACAACAGAAATAAACTGCATAAATAGTGCTCAGCACTCTATAAGCACTTCAAGAAAAAAAAAGAAAAAGAAAGTATTTAAATTAATCAGAGCATAATTGCTTCAAAATTTGGTAGTTCAGAAAAAAATACCAGCTTTTCTTTGCATAAAGAAATATCCTTCTAATGCTTTGCAAGAAACAAAAGCAGGCGCAAGGAAATACAGTGATAAGCTAAAAACTGTTCAACTCTCAAAACATTGTAAAGCAAAGGGGAAAACTCCTAGGGAAAGCTGAGAATAAGGTTTCTTAATCTTACACGGAAGGGCTGTAAACGTGCAAGCTCAATACCTCACAACCCTTTTTGAGTAAATAAAGGTTTAAAATGTTCTTTCTTTAGCGTGACTGAATTCCTTTCCAATGTGACCTCAACATGCCATTCCTCTATCTTTATCTGCCGACACAGCAGAGCTGTTGACCTTTCACCAATGACCTGCGCAATCAATAAACAGCCGACAAACTATCTCAACAGAAATGCTCCACGGACAAGTTTCTCCCTCGCTCTCTAGGCCGCCAAGCTCTGCCGTTCCTGAACTTTTCCTCGGGCCCTCGGTTGTGCGTCAGTGTGACTTAACAAACAACGTGGGGCTCAGAAATACATTTTCTTGGGCATTCCCTATCCAAACATATTAAACCCGTAAGTGGTTTTGCTGTTGTTTGCAGTCCCACGGACTGCTTTCATGTTACGTGTAGGATCTACAAGATCTCTACCTCACGCTAAGCACTTCAYGTTGACTTCCAAGGACAGAATCCAAACTCACGTAACTCAAATATGCACAAACTGTTGGAGGGTAAGATAATAACTTTAGAAAATAAAAAAATCTTGTTAAAAACTTGCCCAAACACCAATTGGCAAAGTCTCATCCTAAAGAACTTCATTAAACAAAAAAATTAACACAGTCAATTACAGATGCCTGGAATAAGAAAAGAAATTAAGGCAGGTCAGAAAATACTAGCGTTATTATGGATGTCTTTCAGATGACTTCCAATGCTGTAAATTGTTGTATTGTTACACTACATGAAAAAGGATCTAATGCAATGTTTCTATCAATATGATTTAATTTATGTATGCATTTTGACTCAAACAGATCCGTATTTTAAAGGTGTTACAAACCGGGGAACCAGTAGTGCGCTGCAGTGTGTTTTACTGGGGTACAGAAATGAGAACAATCATTCCCTGCAGTGCTTACAGCAAACATACTGAAGCATTGATCAAGAGCTGAGAAGCCAAAAGAATGAGAACTGTATTAGAGACCAGCCATAAGCAGAAAGGAAACCAGTTAGTCCAGAGTCTGTCTCAAACTGAGCGAACACCAAGGTAAAGCAGAGGTGCAAGTACTGAAAAGGAACTTAAGATTATTAAAACTGAAAGAATAACAGTTTAAAGAGCTTATTCCCATGACATCTAAAATGCTTAACAGAGATGGAGTTTCTCTCTCTATATATACAGACACACATATATTTTAACTTTTCCTAGTGTATATATATTTTTTTATATATAAAATCTAAGGAACCCTTGCAATGGCTCTTAAAATGTTAGTAGTATTTGCTGATGCAAGATAGCTGAAATTTCAAAACCCAGTAAGCCTGCTAAAATTTGTTTGAAATACTATTTTCTCATACGCTCCACATACTCCAGGAGATTGATTTATTGTTTCTCTCCCCACCATTTAAAAAAAATTGGTAGCATGAGTACAACTGTGTTTTGAATTGCTCTGTTAAATTAATAATGTAAATCAGTACTAAGTGGAGCATAACATGACATTCTTTTATACAGATTTTTTTTCAGTCTCTCTAACTTGAAAGTATGTTCACTGTGCATTTTTAGGACCCACTAATGACAAAGATTAGCTCTTTAAAGGGCAGTAGCAGCAAAATTTTAGTAAAAGTCATCAAGTTATTAACCTGCTCATTACAGAAGTGAGAGTGTTTGCATTATTATCTGCACAGCAGAGAGCTGAAATGCATGTAGCAGCTGTGATTTATTTATTTATTCTCAATATAAGCAAGTAAGCATGGTTCAAATCGCAGTATTTAACAGATTGCATTGATGGATCAATACAATATTCCACTGAACTTAAACTTCAAGCAAACAAGAGCTATCGAAGCCTGCGATTAAAAAACCCTTGGTCTTTCTTATTTGAGTCCAGATCTTACAGCCTGATCCTCCAAGCAGGATTTCATAGGCAGGAGCCCCTGCATTTCACCAGCACTCAGGCTGCTTTCATCCATGGTCAGGGTGCCTGCAAGAGCTGCCGAGGCTCCCTGCAAGCACAAGAGAGTCACCTGCACCAGGCCCCAGGTATTTATGAGGCATTTGCTAATAACCTGGTGAAGTGAAAGAATACACACTTCAGATTTCTACACGTTACAGATATTTCTCAATGTGAGAGTGGGAGTCAAACCTCCTGTTTGGGATTGCTTAAATAAACTGGCACAGATTTCCAGCCATGGGTGTCTGCAGCCCAGGACCAGTAAACACAGCTTCCAGAAAAGCCGGGCATCCCTCTTGTCTGGTTTGTAAGTGCAGGACACAGGCGTCAAGGCAGGACGCTGGGTCAGGAAAGGAAGTGGTGTGACTCCGCCGGACAAGGTAGAGATGCAACCAGGAGCCCTTGGCTACCAGCCACGGTCACGCTATGACCGAAGCCACATCACCCCACCATGCTGCGTGGTCACAGGGCTCTGATGAGGGGGATGAGCTGTGACTAATATAGGTGGAAGAAAATGCAAGCCCACCTTCCCTTTTTGTTTTTTCTCCCAGAACGTGCAGAAAGCCCTTGAGATCCCAGCACTCTCCAGGTTAAAGCTATGTGGGAATATTTGAGCGGTGCTGGGTTTTTGGGTTGGAGGTTTTTTTTTTTCCTTTTCTTTTCTTTTTTTTATCTTTTACTCTAGATGGAATGAATTGAAAGTGCTGCTTAAGAAGAAAATAAGAAGGTGAAACTGGAGAAGCACCGTAAGTAGGTATATTAATAAACAAGCTCCTAATTTCTTATCTTTGATGGTATTCAGTACTATTTTAAATATTCTCAAAAGAATCACAAACATACAGAAGGTCATATATAAAATCCCCGATGAAGCAATTTAATGCTAAATTAAAGCTGAAACTAGGTAAGCCCAACTCTTGGGATCTTGGGTATTTTCAAAGACTAGAATAGAATCAGCACTACCCAAGAACACCGTGTGTTTTTTAGATTTTTAAATATTTATTTCCTAAATTAAATAGAGTAGGTTTAGCTGGTTCTTACAGCTTAGCAGGAAACAATTTAATTTCCAAGCCAATTGTATATTGACAGTTGGCAACAATGGTTTTACTTTATAAAAAGACAATGGGAAAATAGTTGTGCATTTCTGATACACTTCCAGAAAATTTCCTTTGAGAACGCGTTCAGTGAAAAGTATACAAACAGGCATTAAACATGAATGTAATTTAATAAACATCCACTCAGCTATATGGTGTGATAAATAGGTAATAAGAATGTAATACAGGCATTTAGCTTTCAGCTTCCAAAGGAGCTGGAAGCTAAAACAATAATACTTTCATTAGACTCTCCTGCCTGGCATCAAGAGCCAATTTCCACCTATTAATATGGATTTCTATTACCTGCCTTGTGAATACTGTTAACCCATTTATCAAGCAAGAAGCTGTACTTTTGTCACTTATTACAAGCAGAAGGGGAGCAGAAGGATTGCTAAACTGTGTAACATTAGAGCATCAGATTAAATCATTTGACCTAGAAGATAAAAACATTCCACTTACATTTAAAATGGAAAAAAAAAAAACCCCAGCCCTGCTTGTATTACAGCTAACAGGACCTCTTGCAGGATCAAATCTTTCCTTGCTGCGTCACAGAAGAAGGAAAAAAAAAAAAAAAAAACAACAAAAAAAAATCACTGTCTGCAGACTAATTGTAAACTCGGTGCATGTGTAATTAAACATGCCTCATTGGTTCTCTTGATATGTCAATAGTGGGTAGGAGGAGGTTGATTTAAGTTAAACGACTCAAGTCTTACTGAACATTTGCCCCTTTCTGTGTCCTCTAAGCAAAGCATCATTTAACAGAACAACTTCAGCCAAATATGAGGAGCTCGGAATTAAGTGTTTATTATTGAGATTACAGCGGTGCCCAAAACACGCCAGGCACTTTTCTAAGCGCAGAGGGAGGCGCCGGGACAGATCCCTTTCTCGGCTCCTGATTTACACCAAGAGCAAACGTGCCCTCCGAGCACGGAGCCACTCTCCTGCTCCCCTCCCCCAGCAGCTGGGGAGATGAATGGAGGGACTGTGGTGCTATCGCAGAGATGACAGGCACGCATCTATTAATCACATGTTTGTTGCCAAACACACTAAATTCCCACTTTTCCACAGCGCCAAAGTCTCCTTGTCCTCATACCCAGTTCTCAGCTGCAGTGAGCTGCACTCAGCAGCTAACGGGTCCAAATAAGCATTTAGCTTTAGCCCCCTTGTTACCTCACTGCTCCACCACTCATCTTCCTGTTAGGTTATTAAGACCGTAAAATTTTTCTTGCTATTCACACTGGATCAGATTATAAAACATGTCTGCTTCCATGCCTATGATAAAAGCTCCACGACATCCACCTCACCCACTTTCTCTGGGGTGATGACCCAGGAGAAGTACTTGTATTCCTCCCACTCTACACATCGCAGCCACAGATGCCAAAAATACTTAAGGCCTCAATCCACAAGGGAGAGACAGGATCCGGTAAGGCAGCAGAATGCGAGCAAAGTTTCTGAAGTTATAATACTTCAAATTTTCTGGTCTCCATTCAGTGGAGTCATTGAAGATATGTGAATTCTTCAACTGGAACGTCTCAGCTTTCCTTGCCTCATTCCCCACTGCTGTAACTCAGCAAGCCYAGTTCACTTGACTTCAACAGCTAAGGGCTGGTTTACCCCACTCGCCTGGCTATTCGTGTTTTGATTCAATTTTGTCAAACCACTGAAGTCTCCCAATGTGTTTCTTCTGGTAAGACTTCCATACGACTTCCACCCCTGGCACGGCAGAGAGCATCCTGCCCCACGCAGTGGAGCCAAGGGACCTCCAAAACTCCTACTGAGGAAAGAACATTTCTCTTTTCCTTCTCTGAAATCTTGCAGTGATCAGTAAGTTAGCGAGTTACTCGGAAGTCATTGAGCAATCAGGCAGCTCATTATACTCCTCAATGAAATTATTACCACAAGTAATTCTCAGTGCAGTACTACAGGTTGGCCAATCTTACGTCCTTTTCAAAGGACTGGAAGAAGTACTGCAGCTTTGTGAAACAGATTTTGAATTCCTCTCATACTCTCGGGTAGTCATTTTATCCTGTATTTTACCTTTTTGCACACCGCAAATTCACTCATACCCATTTCTTTCTCAGTGGCCCTTTAATCCTTTTCTGTTTGTGCTGCAGCTCAGCACAAGGACGGGTGTATTTCTATAAGCCATGTACTCAGGAGGTTCTATCAATATGCATGCATGGTGCAAGGAAGAAACATATTTCTGCTGAAGAAGAATCAGAAGTTGGGGTCAGACGTTTTATATTTTAGCCAGATTTTGATAAGACATATTAGGAATTCATAGGACTTTTATCATTTTCAACAGCAAGAGGATTAGACCCTATGCTGACAAGAGCAAGAACATCAATTGTTAAAAGAAATATGCGCCACACTGAAATACAGTAAAGCACCTGAAAGACATAACATACTGTCTGATAAAAACACTATAAGCACTTTCAAATTCAACCCAGTGATGACTTGCCGAGTCAGTGCTTCATTTGTCTGGCAGAGCCCAAATTACAATGAGTTCTGTTCTAATGCTCAAAAATGAAACAGAAGTGCAAAGGGAAGCCATGATTTAAACCATGGCCTCACACAACAGCAGGGATTCGAACTATGGATAACATACTCATGCTTAGGCCACAGTAAGAAAAGAAACAGTAAGAATCTTTATTTGGATTCAAAAATTTTATCCAGCAAGCTTGCAATATTGGTGAAAAGACTCAAGTCTTAATTAAAAAAAACAGTGATTTTTTTTTTTTTTTTTTTTTCAATTCAAGGAAAGGTAAAGATATTGCCTCAATAATAATAACAATCTCCCTCCTGTCTGAAGAAAGACCCCAAAACCAAAAAGCATCTCAAATTCATCCTTCTTCCCCCTAAAATATTCAGAGCGCTGCAAATGTGTTACAAACTAAATGACTTTTTGTACTGAACTTCTAAAACCCTTGACTTTTAATAAGGTCGTGCATCATTTGATTTTAATTACAGATTTTTTTATCCCTTAAATTTGACTAAAAATGATGTGATTTACAAAGCAAACAAGCCAGTTAAACAAAGCTAATTAAATTCACTAGAGACAGCCTTGCTTTTCCCCTCAGTGAGTGTTTATTTCAGCTCCCAGTGCTCTGATAGCTCCTGACAGCTTGCTGGGACACAAGAAAGAAGTAGGTCAGGGTAAGCCGGAATCAGCCACAGAGGATCCCATTAGACAGGCTTGTAGGGTAATACGGAGATCGAGGAAGTGTGTGATGTAGTGACAGTGTTAGAGACACATAACAAACAGCCTGAGGACAGCCTCCAGCAGAACCGGTACATTTATCTTCTCTGTGTTATAATGACCCCTCATACAGCTTATCCAGTTTGTGATTTCTCATACAAGAGGTGCTGTATAAACCTAATGACAAAAATGCGCTCACGGTTTGCAAGATGATGCCGAGCCAGAGGCAGCACTCGCAGAGGCTCTCCTCCCACTGAGCCCTTGCCCTTCGGGTTACGGAGCCTGCCAGCTTCCAGGGGCAGGCAGCTATTCACACAAGCAGAATACGTCCCCCTCGCTCTAGCTGAGAATGCAGTGAGGAATCTCACTGCGCACAGAGATCAAAGGAGAGTAAGACTGGTTTCTCCTAACCAGCTTCTAAAACATTATACCGATGATTATGGTTGCGGTGCCTACACTGGATCTGAAAATACCAAGCAAGAAAGGCTGCCGTGGCAGCTAGGGAGCACAGCAAAACCATGTTACGGGGCACAAAAGACGCCTGCTTCTTACTGAGCTGTTGTCTGGGGGCTCCTGGTGAACCACCACCCAGGTTCCTACGTGCCATTTGAACTGGCAGGAGGGTTTGGGTATGTCTTCTCATACCACTGCCTTTGGGAGCAGCTACTGGCAGACAGGAGAGGCTGAGAAACCTGTGGTTTCTGCTGGCTTCTGCAGCTGGGATCGCTGTGTAATAAAGAAACATCAGCAGAACCAGGGAGGAGAACAAAACCAAAAAGACCACAGTGATCAATGTAAAATGTAAAATGCTTTATGTTTCTACCACTGTATGAGATTATTTAATGTAAAGTGTATTTTTACCGGATATGTGTATATACCTGGACACTTGCTAATGCAACTCCTCCCTCCCGAAGAAAAGGATAAGAGTTTTTTTTTTTTTTTTTTATAAGTGCCTTGGCAATAAGAGCAGAAAACGCAGCGACGTAACCTCTGCAGTGTAATATTAAGTCAGAGGCAAGTGGAAAAGCAGAGCTCTAACTCTCCTTGCTCTCCTGACTACTGCTCACACCGTTAAAAGTTCAAAGTCTCTCCCACCGTCTCGCAGCGCTGTTCATAGCCCAAACATTTCAGTTATGAGAGTCAATTTCTCAGGCTTACACACACAGCCAGAGAGATTCTCCTCAACTCCAAACTGTATAGCTTACATTAAAAAGAGAGCGCGAGCGTGTGCTATCTCAGAAAATGGGTACGTTTGACAGGAACAATTTAAACCGCCATGGGCATAAACAAACACAAATGGAGAATGTTGTTTTATTTTGTTCAGAGCTCAATACATTCACTTTGCTTAGAGATGTCTCCAGCATCCACTTTACTCGAAGTGCCTGAGTGACTCGGTTTTCAGAAACGATGGAGGCCGTACTGATAAAACAGCTCGCGTTACTTCAGGAGTTTAATTTTTGTCGCCCTGACTTCATTTTCATGTTTATTCAATAAGAGTGCGTCGTGTTCAGCATTTGTCCCCTTCTTTGTTTCTAGTTACAATCTTTCCGCAACACAATTCACCTCCTGCGCTGGCAGTGCTTCCTGCTCTTCGGGGGGGTCACCCTATATGGTCACTTGCACCCACCCATTTTACGACACAACACATCCCTTTCCTGCAATTTTTACTTAAGCAGACAGTTCCACCGAGTTCACAGAGGTTTTGTCCGAGTGACGCCTATTTGCTCCAACCCTGAGCATCTAGGTAAAATCCCTACCCGGTTAAACRTCCTAAAGAAAAACATGTGTGTCCTAACGAAAATATGGATTAAGATGAAAGCATTAAAATAAAGGAAGACAATGAGAATGATCAGAGCAGCACTGCCTGCGAGGAAGGAAGGAAGCTTTTAACAGCACTAAAATATAAAATTGATTTGTACACATATTTGATAAAAATCAATACAATTAGCAAGTAACTGAATACTAGAAAGGGAAATTGATTGCTCGAGGGCCCAGAGGACTCAGGGCAATCAGTCCATTCTTCTAGCTCCTCCACTCTTAATAAAAATTTACTTTTTCATAATCCTGCCTGAACTCTTTGCCCATTAATAATGCTGCTAAATAGCTCTTCTTTTAGCACTATTATTGCAGACCTGCTTGAATTACATTTAGAGGCAGTTTCAAGTGGCATGTCCTGGCCATTTTGCTATCTGCAGCACAAACCTCCAAGCAATAGCATAAAAGAATACCGGCTAATGAACAGGAGCACAGGAACACTTGAGAAGAGCTTATAAAATTAAGTACCAAAGTTTAAATAAACGGATTACCATAGAATTGATTTGCTACATCAATTTGGTCAGCTTTTGCTGATACATCATTCCTTCCTCAAAGGAGAAGAGCCACCGTTTTGAAACAACTAATTAAACATTTTGAACCATGGCCTTACAAGGAGAGCAGGGTTGCATTGCTCTGCTCTCCTGTCTCCCTTCTCTCGCCGAGTGATTCCTCACTGCAGTGTAAAAATCATTACTCCATGTGAAACAGGAGACTGAATTTATAGTCAAATCTAGACTAAACGAAGTGGCTTCTACAGCCACCATCTCTGAGCGGATTCCAGTTGCAGGCAAGGGCATCTTCTCTTCCTTCATTAAGGTGAGACTGGAGGAACTAAAATGCAATTGCTCTTCCCCGCACAGAGGGAGGGAGGCTCCTGGCTCGGCCTCCCCAGGTGAGGATTTCCATTACAGTCAACCGGCTGTACAATCTCATAGAGGGCGCAGACAACTCGTACGCATCTACAAAGGAGGTCTCGTACGCATCTACAAAGGAGGTTTCTCTTTCAAAAGCTCAGATGCCTTCCCAGATAAGGACTTTCTCAGATGTTAAGCTTTGTCCACTGACTCATCTTGATAGGAAGCTCTTTAAACCAGAAACTACCTTTGGGCCCTCAACAACTCCTCTGCCAGTCTGCAGTTCAGGGTGACGCAGCCTTTGCTGTTAACTAGGGCCCTGATACAGCAATGTGCTTGAGCATATACTTAAATGGAGCTCTTTCAGTAGCCCTATCCAAGCCAAAGGTAAACAAATAATTTTTCCATATTAATGAGACCACTTGCATGCTTAAAATTCAACAATATAATTTAAGCACTTTCTAGTGCATCTCCAAAGGAACATCTCAAGAAGTCATTGAGTTGAATAAAATCATGTATGCACCTCATCGTATTCACTCCAGCAGAAACTCTTTTACTCCAGAAATCTCAACACATACTCCCGTCTCCAATGGTCCAGCCGGACCAGTGACTAAATGGAGCCATTTTATCAGCCTAAGAAAAGGTCCACGGATGCTTTGCAACTCAAGCAGCAATCTGTGGTGATGCCTCCATAAGGGTGGATGAGAGACTGCAGTACCAAGGGAGGAGAACAGTGCATCACTCAGCAGGGCACCAGCGTAAGTGCCGCAGCAGATGTTGCAGCTGCACCTAAGTTGCCTCACTAAATTCTTATGATGTTCTTACTCAAAAGTTTGTCCCGCTGCTTCTTCTTACAAAGAACAGACATTAGTCTGGACGCAGAAACAGAAACCAGAAATTACACAATTTCAGCGCTGGCCTTCTTTGTAACCATGAGCAAACTACTTTAATCTCTTTGCTTCAGTTTCCCTGCCTTTATTAACAAAGTAGAGACAGTAAAACTTATTTCACCTAACTCATACATCTTTTGTGAAGATGAAATGCTTGTTCTGTGTAAAGTACTTGGAAGATGAAAGGCATCAAGTAAATATTAATCATAGTCACCACACCTACCAACAGGATCTCCAGTACGCTGATTTGGATCTGTGTTTGAAGAGTCTTTCTTTGTGCAATTCAGGAACTATGCTTTCCTGAAGTAGTAGAGCTGAATTAAAGCTAATCAAGAATTCCCATGTTAATCGGCCTTCTAGTCTTCAGAAGATCATAAGAAGGATGATGCTTCCATTTCAAAAGGCAGCACAGTGCCACAGAATGAATTACATCAAACTGGCTGAAGCCCATTTACAGCATGGTCATGGAGGAAACTACAGGAGTTCATCCACTGACATTCATCTTAGAGCATACACACTTGTAAATCAGCTCCTATTCAATAATGAAATGTCGAGTGACTCGTTCTTTCTACGTATGAAAAAGCTCTCAGAGAGAACCAAAGAATCTTTTACTTTCCCATCTGCCTTTATAAACACTGAATTACGTCTCCTTACTTCAGAGAACCTACAATGCTTCAGAGCCAGCTGTAAAAGAGAACATTACCGTCTTAGGTTGACAGAATCCAAGGCCACCTTCAGATCCCAAATTTCTGTTGAAGGAGATTCGGGAAGATGGTTCATCARCAGCTCAGCTGATCTCCTGAAGCAGCTTCCCGGGCATAGCAAGGCACACTGATCTCACGCAGACATGCCTGTGAGGCTGGCCCAGGGAAGGCTAGCGGCRCTGCTCCGGGCACTTTTGCTGTTCCATGTGGGTCAAATGCCAGATTATTTACTTAATGTCWTAAGCAACTTCTGCAGCTCAAACTTAGCTCATGCAACCATAGCTGTCCTGCTGGCAGTAACCCGCAGGTTAGCCAGGTGAAAGTGGTCTTCACTAGTCCTGCCTGAACCAGTGAATTTACACAACAAGGACAGCAGCGCAGACATACCTTGACTTTTGTCCCAGTGGCTCAAAGCCAACCAGCACGTACCRCAGCTGCACACTGAATAGCAGTTGCATGCTTCGGTCAGCAGTTCAGTAGCTGGGCTGCCCAAGCAGTGCGCTCGCCCGAAAAAAACTCCTTCGAACAAAATAAACCAAACCAACGCATGCCCGTGATCACAGGGCAATCAAAGGTGTGCAGCCCCGGCACTGTGCCTGCTCCCTGCCGCAGCTCTGCCTGCCTCTGAAGAGGAGACACAGGGTTAGCTCCCTGGAGCATCTCTTCACTGCTGCTAGGGGAGTCCAATTTCTCCAGCAGAGCAATCACAACAAAGGATGAAAGCAAGAGTACAAGGAAAAAAAACAAGAGTCGCGAACTTAAAAAAGACAACAAAGAAAAGCACTGTCTGTAAGTCAGTGTTGAAGGAGCACAGAACGAGTTTGCACACAGGAAACGCTTACTGCTTCAGTGGAAGCAATAGGGGATGCTGGACCTGGTAGACCAGGCACATGAGGGATCCCAGCCCACCCRAGGTGGGCCTGGACCTGCTGTGCCTCATCCCAGATACCTGCCCAGCTTCCTCGGCTCTCCCTCTGTCTCCTTGGCTTTGCCCTCCCTTCGGTTCCAGCCCATCCCTGCTCTCTCTCCCCTACCATTGCCTCCTCGTACTTTGGACCTCTTCACCTCTATGCCCCGAGGTCTCTGGCTCTCCATCGGTGGCTCGTGCAGCACCAGCCCATGCAGCCGGGCCAGCCAGCGCCGCAGAGCAGGTCAGCTCGCGCCTGCAGTGCTGGTCCACCTCCTCGCCGGGATCCAGCAGTACGCATAAACAAACAAATTACGCTACAGACACAGAGCTATGCTCCAAAAGGAAATGACCACTGGATGTTATTGCTTAACCTTTCTTAATAATGAACATGTATTTCTTGAAAATATATGCCACCTAATCCCCTCGGCACTGCAAACACGTACAACAGGAGGGTAATTTAAGTTAATCAAGCCCTAAGCTCCACRCGAAGTTTAACAGTTTGCTTCACTATGTTTGGGTAGCAGATGGCAAAGCACTCAATGGTACATTTTCTGCAGTCCTTGTACAAAGGCTTGTACCTGTTTCTGTTCCAGGTGTGAACGCCAACGGAGGGACATTCGCTGGATTAGCTGAAGGCTGCAAAGTGGGTGACCATTTTAAATCCTGGAATAATAGACAGGTAGTTACCAATATAGACGCTCCAAAGGGAGGACTTGTGGGCAGCCAGAATCGGTCATTTACCTACTAGTTCGCCATTACTGCCATTCTTAGATATGATAAAATTAAAGCTACAGGCTGGCATATGACTTCTGGTAACTAATCCGTGCCTTATCTGCACAAGTACCAACATCCAAAATCAGTTCCATGCAGGCGAGTAGTAGGGGTTTTCTAACACAACAGCACTTGACACTGTTGCTGTAGCTCACAATATTTCTATGCACGCTGTCCTTACAAGTGACTCCAGACTGTACGTAGCCCGGCACGTGGGCATCAGAAACCAGTCCGAGTGGATAATCTGGATTTCAAACTGCCTCTGTGGACAGTCACTCAAATGTTCTATTTCTGGCTACATTTTGGGGGGCTGGGGTAGGGGGAGAGAAGAGCTGTCAAGGGACAAAAAAGAATTTGTAGATGATGTGTAGAGCCAGAACAATTTTAAAGAAAGGGCAATTAAGACTGCCTAAGTCAAGCTTTTTCCAGGTATGTTAGAGTGACTGGGAAGCAAGGGGGTGAGCAATAAACAGTTCAGCCTGTGACATTCAAGATTTTCATAATTTATAACCAACAGAAGACACACTTATCCTTCAAAACACAGAGCGCACCTCCCAGCATCCAATTAATGGTGGTGTGTACAGTGAACACACTTACACTAATTGACTGGTCCAATAGTCATGGCTGCCCCCAAGCATTTCTGGAAGTAGCATTTCTGCAAGTAGCATTTCTGCAGCAGCACCGTGCAGAAATGCTTCACGTTTATTAACTTGTTTGGTTTTGATTGTTGGATTGGTTCCCCATTCCCAAGGCACTTAGATTTATTCTTTTAGCTTAACACTACAAAGTAATCAAATCACTCCGTTACAGCTGACAGACTGTGGGAGCCCTGAAGGGGAGGGGAGAGTGGCGTCAGAAGAAACATCTACATTTTCTCTTASATCCTTCACACTTGCCCTAAACTTCAGATTTGACTCATCTGTATCTCTGGAATTCAAGAATATTGAACTTTAACTGACATGGGAAGTTATTTGAAGATGCAGGACTTTCACTTGAAATTAAGGCTGATCTACCTTCTGGGATCAGGGACCAAGATTCACTTCTCATAAAGACTGAAAAGCCCAAACGCACTCTCCTTCTGCTTCAAGTCAAACACAAGTGTTGCTGCAACCAAGAAAACATCCTTCCAACGCTATGTGAAGTTCAAACCAACCAATCCATAAATAAGAAGAGGAGATGAGATGGAGGATTCAAACATGCCCTTGTGCCCTTCCATCAAATGTGTAGAATAGGTAAGAACAGGAAGACAAAGCAGATGGCTCAGAGAGTCAAGATTAATATGGAAATTGAGCAAAAGGGCATGCCTTTGGTTGGATTTTGACTGTCTCTCTTCAGTACAATTTATTTTCAGCTTTATGCAATGCAATAYTAGAAAATGCTTAGCACACAACCCCTGATGTAGAAGACAAAGAGAATTTTTTTGATTTCAACAAATTCCAATGTCCTTGTCTAATGTTACCCAATAAAAATTAGAAAGAAATTAGTGCTTGCATGGTCCAGTGTGTTTAAAAATAATCTGAATGACCCACTGCTTAAAGTATGGAAAGGGTCCTCTATTATTAAAATCCAAACATATTTCATTTTAGACTGTACTCAAACTGACAGGGTAAAGCTTGAAGAAAATCCCCCAACAGGTTTTTTTAATCGAGAAAAACAACAAAACAAAACTTCATGGAGCCTGTGATCAAATAATCTTACAGAGTTTGGACTTAATACACCAACAATGTCAGGCATTTCAATGCAGTAGCATCAAAACTAGGTATTTACTGCTTGGTAGTGAGTAATCCTTTGAAAAGGGAGGAACAAAAATTCCTTTTTAATGAGTCACCATTTGGCAGTCAGAGATCAAAACCTTTTGCCTGTATTTCTGACTGCAAGATTGTATATACTTGGGGTTTTTTCAGTCTGTGTGACTTTATTTAAATCAACACAGTTAATTAAGAAAATAAGTAAGTTAAAGAAACAGGAAAAGTGAAGTCCTTAAAAGTACCTGACCATCAGCATGATCTACTGCATTACTGAAATACCGGATGAATTCAGAAATGATTTCCGTATATAAATTTGGAATTGTGAAAATCCTATTAAGATTTAAAGTAACCAGTCCAAGCAGAATGAAATTATACTCAGTACCTATTCTGATAACCACATGAAATGACTGTTGCATAATTATTCTTAAACTAATGAAAATGTTTACATACTAAATGTTACATATTAATGTATGGGGAAAAAGCTTCTTGTGTGTGAGTGGAACTGTGTATGACAAATGTCTTCGTAAAATACTCATGTTTATCTTTGCCCAAAACTTAACTTACGAAGAGCTGTGACAGAGAATGAAACATTAAAATACATGCCTGAGAGTAGATGCCATTTTTGTCTTTAAATATTTTCTTTCCCCCTATATCAAATTCTGAAGTTTCAGCAAAAAGGAAGATACTACGAAGAAAAAAAAAAAAAAAAAAAATCCACCTGCATTGGCATTATAGCCAAAGCAAAGAAATAAAACTATCATTCACACTGAGGGGGTCTTAGAGTAAGATATACCTGCCTTTATTTTGAATATAATTTCCAACTATGCGAAAAGTCCCTAAAGACCTCAGCTAGTAACAAGCACTTATGATTTACAAAATATTTAACTAGTTAAGGATGCTTAGCGTGAAGGTTAAGGTAAAGCACCATTATTCCCATTTTACAATGCACAAGTAAGAACCTGGGAACTATTTCCTCCAAAAATTGCCTCCACCTCTGGAGGCCTGTAGGGCTACAGATATTCAGACCCTTTGAAAAAAACTCTTGACAGTTTTGAAATTAGAGTAGGCATTATTTGGGCTTGGCTTCTACCTTAGGAAATCTCCGAATTGTTGTATGAAAACTCATGTCCACAAAAATTAGAGCAGGCACTTACCACTCACTCCACACAGCTATCAAACAGCCATCCCGTGTAACTACTGATGAGCAAACGCGTCTCCATACCTTACTGTCAGCTCACTGAACCATCCCGTCCCTTACATCAGTTGATCTTAATTTATGTTCAATTTACTTGTAGACTGTAAGTTATTAGAGTAAATAACTACAGTAACTGGTTACAGTTTGGGAATTGAGAGAACTGAAGAAAGAATTCAGAGAAATAACCTGATCTACTACTGCAAAGAGAATCAATCATCCATCTCCTTCCATTAGTCTTTTTGGCAATCCTGTGTCACTGTTGTCACAAGCCTGGATAACGATGCCACATTAATTCTCCTTTTGAGAAAGGGACTACAAGATTTGACTCCGTAACCGTGTCCTATCTGACCTTGGGGAATCTTTGGGGGAAGTTTCCCATCAAATGCAGTTACAGTTTTTACTGAAGGAGAATTACTGAGTTGGGCCCATGCTTTATAACTCGAATGATGACACAGAAATACACAACCAGTCTTCTGTTTCCACTAGAAGTAAATTGTCAGTACATAACCAACGATTTTGCAGATCCAACCCTATGTGAGAAATTACATTTTCAAAGTCATTTCAACAAGCCTGCTCAGAGGTGATGGACACGGGGCAGTTCTTTTAACCACATTTACCTAAACTGGCGATAGGCTGCATTTCCGAATCTACACCTTCCCAAAGGAGAAAAAAAACCCCTTTGTTGTAACATTACAGAACAAAGAACTGGAACAGAAGAAAGTCATCCTATGTTTCATAACAGAAACAGACTCACTCCTTTCCTTCAAGACCACACACTGCTCTCAATGCAATGTGAACTGCGGCACCGCTGATGTCAGTGTGAGCAGGCAGAAGAGGACATATGGCCTTTTGTACTGTTCCCAAGATGCCGCATGTTAAAAAAAAAAAAAAAAAAAATTTCAAAAATCATTATCTAGGCTGGAAGAAACCCAAGCCATCGTAACTGTTCGTTTATTGCTATTTGGAAGACCTTTTTAGAAAAAACAACAAACTACTCTTAGACATGTAATCCTAAATCCAAATGGTGGATGGGAATCAAGCAGAAACCATGCATTATTTTGGGGAAACCATGCATTATTTTGGGGAAACTTTTGCTGCCATGGTTATTTGAGTATTTCTCTGTAACTAGATACCATTTCTATTACTGTGGCTATGACTAACGAGTTAACAACACTATTTACACTAGTACTGTTGTATCATTAGAAACAACAAGATTATGTACTTTAATTCTAATGCCAGCACAATTATTTTAACACCAAGTGTGTCAGATCTGACTCTATACCCCCTAAATTAATTTCAGAGTAGTGGCTAAATAAAATGACATACTTCTTTGTGCTTTTGTTATAACACGCTCATGTGCAGCAAACTGTGAAGAAAATGTAGTAATTAGAGGTTAAATTAATCCCTGACAGACAGGCAGCTTAGTAAAGCTGGGCCCTCTTCAGAAAACATAGCATAAAGCTTGCCAGTCTTTCAGAATTAGGCACAAAGAACAGGCAAGATTGGCAAGTCCCTCACCACTGCAATCCAACCAAAGGGTAAGGCTGAAAAGTCAGAGTAAGTCTTCGAGCAGCCAATACTACCAGGCAGATCTTGTGACAAATGTGATTTAGAGCTCCAAGCAATTGTTGCTGCAGCCGCTCTAACTGCCTGATCAGGATCAACCACTTGAAGTTAAAGACAGCCTTTTGCCCAGCAGAACAGGCTTCTAACCGCCGTATAATCAACCTCGAGACGTTAATAAAAGCGAACAATGGCATTATATTTCACAACATAACTAGAAAGTTACCTTGCTGCTTCTGATTTTAATGCAGGTAATGGATTTCATTGCCCACAACAGAGTAAATGCGCTGTGTTATTCTGAAAACAATAAATAGGTATGTCTCGGGTAGGTGTAACTCCCGAACCTGCTTGGAGTTCTGAGGTACTTAATTCTAGAGAAAAAGAAACTTCCATGTTTGCATGGAAATGCAAAAGAAAACCAACGCAAGACAAAAGGGGCAGCCAGATCATGTTGATGATACCCATAAGTATTTCTTTTTTGTGCATGTCAACAGAAGTAAATGTTTTTTCCTATCTCTCTAGCTGTGGCACGACAAAAGCAGCCGGTTTTTAAATTCATGCAAATACTGCCTGTTATCAGAAGGGGAGAAACTGAAGGGCGCTTGCTCTGTGCTGTGTAAAAAGTGCCCTGGCTTCCCTGCGCTGACAAATCCCGGCGCAGGAATTGCAGACGGACCACCGCGTCTGTCCCACTTGACTTCCACCTTACCTCCAAAGGTGGAAGGTGCAAAAAACTGGCTTCCCCCTGGGCTAACACTGATGCCACTCAATAGATTGCCTGACATGGGGTGAAACAATAACGTAGTTAACACCCTCCCCTGCAGAGGTAATCTATATTGTGTCTGCGACAGGCTGAGCCCCCAGCTGTCCCTGCCTGAACGGGAAAGCACAACAGGCAGCTGCGGTTGGATCACCAGGTAAATTCAAAAGAAAAAGAAAAAAAGGAAAAAGCCTATATTACAGTTAAAGTAAAAGCAAAACAGGCGGCTTGCGGACACTGCAGATCAGTGTGGGAGTGCATTAACACCACCAGTATTTCTGTACTACCCAGATCATCAATTATTAACAAATTAGGACATGCCTGATGGGGTACTTATGTAACACTTCTTTATCAATAAAACTGCCAAGTCCCTTGCAGGGAAAAGCAGAGCGGATTTCAACAAGTCATAATACGACACCTCCCTTCGGACAGGGTACAACGATGAATTCTGGTTTCCCCCTCCTCAGCCTGGCCACCCATTCCCAAAGAGCAATTTTGGTCAGTCTGGCAGCCCCCGCTCGAAGCCCGGGGTGCACCCCAGCCTCCCACGAGCAGCAGCCCTTTAATCAGGTCAGCGCTTATCAATGGCTCATTGTAGCGATGAGGCAGTGCTCGGAGTAAAGGGCCATATGAAATCCCACATCCCCCTGCATCTCCCACGCCTGGGCCCCACTGGCACTTCACTGGCCCCGCGGAAACAGCCACCGGCCGCGCGCTCCCTGGGCACAGCCTACGTTCCCCAGCCAGTCCAGCTGGCTGGGCTGCGTGGTAGGGAGGGGAGGAAGGAAACCCACAACTCCTTCCCCTGCTCTACCCTTTGGGCACAACTGTTTCTCCACAGGAGCAAAGGGCCAGCTAAAATTCAGCCTTCAGAGACAATATCCTTCGCCCTGCTTCGTTTCCATTTCACTTCCTCCAACAGGCGAGAGTGAGCAGGGTGGGGGCACGTAACAATCCCCCTTCCCTACTCAAGGGCCTGATCCTTGAGCCCTTAATTCTAGCATCAGATCTGAGTCTCATCTACTATAAAATGAAAAAGGACTGCTAGGCTGGGCCCTGATAGGAGAAAGACGGGTGTACTCTCCTACCACCCGGCCTAACGAACACCTTTCAGTTCATCCGAGATGCACACCAAAGTAAACAGCTCTAAAAAGAGCTACTGCAACTTTGCAAGTAAATGCTGCACAAAGTAAGTATTTTCCTCTTGAAGGAAAGTAATGACTTAGTAATACATTTTCTTCCATATAAAAAATGAAAATTATTATCAGTGAGGAGGCTTCCCAAGAGCAATAAAGACTCTTCATAGCTCATTTGCATTTGCTAGTTATCCCTCTCTGACTGCATCACTCTCTGGTAACGCAACTGGTGACTTCAAAAACGATGGGAGTCATATCCCAAGAGCCATGAGCCCTGCTTACGCTGTCACCCTGAGATACACTTTCATTTTGAACAGAGCTAACAGGCCGGTCCATAGCAACTGCAATGAAAAATACCTACCAGAAGACAAGGACATAAAGCGAAACCTTTAACGGACAAAGACTTCAATTTTCTGTGCAAAGCACTAACAGTAATAATAAAGAACACGAGAAGGAGACCATGATGCAAGCACAGACTGTTTTGCAAAGTTTCCCTTCAGCTGCTGGCAGCCCTGAAATGGGTTACAGAAAGCTAAAACTGTGTTATTGATCACTGCCCATTCTGCAGGGCTGCGTTTTTTTTAAATAAAACAGCATTGTTCTTTTGCTATTTTCGCTTAAAACAATACTCCAGTATCTTCCAACATCCGGTCCAATCTGAAACAACACTAATGAGGGTAGTACTAAACGCCTGAACAGTTTCTTCACATATTTGTTAAGCAATTGCCTTTTTGAGTGCACCCCTTTTACGGGTGCACAAAACAAAACTTACTATGAGTACACGACGGTATCGTGCGCATTTGGCATTTTACAGCAATGCTCTGAAGTTCCCCTTCAAAATTACTGGCAAGGAAGGAAGTTCTGCACAATTTTAGCACTCAACATCTGAAAAAATTAGAACAGTCCCAACTGTTCTTTGAGATGTATAAAAGAACAGTTGAAAAACTTACAGTTGACTGGTGCTACCTAGGTTACCCGTCAATGGCATTGAAACTGGTATATTATTAAGAGAGGTGTATGATGGGAATTGGTTTATTGTGCTGATCCATAGTAACCAACTCCTGTTCGTCCATCATTTATCTCTCTCACCAGCGACATATGGGTTTGTCTATTCACACTCTCAGCATTCTCTCTGCTCCAACAAACAGTCAGCCTTTTCTGCTGGGATAAGGAGATTTTTTAGTTACATCCATTATGTGCGTATCAACATTTATGGCAGGAAGATAATTGCCAAAGAGCTCAGGGGGATAAAAGCTCCCTCTTATAACACAAACCCCCTTAAAAAATCAATATTGATATAAAACAGTTCAACGCAAAGCCTTGGTGTGTCTTCGGCTTCCTCCAGTTCAAAATACTTTTTTTTTTTTTTAACAGAGGAAGCCGAACTGGAACATCAGGTAGAAAGCCTTCATAATGAGTTACACTACTGCTCTTCCCATAGAGGAAAAAATAGCAGTGTACAACATTAATTGTTCCTTAAAGACGTGAGTGGCAAATGTGTCAGATATAAAGAGGGTTCCTTGGAGAGGCGCCAGCATCACTTAAACTGATTTAGCTATCTTTATTTGGAGACCATACCAATTACTAATGAATCCTAACTTATAGTCACCTTCACCTAAATGTTGAAAAACGCTGACACTCAGAAACAGCCAGCACGAGGGAACAATGAAAACCTGGGGAGCCTGCCTTTTTCCCTATTTAAGGAGCTCAGACAACCTTCTACTACTCCAGCCCCCAGTTTGGATAAATCCATTTGTCACAGCTTCTGCAAGATTTACTTCACTTTCCCATGGCGATGTACTCATAAAAGTTATTTTAAGGCGACTTTCATCAGAGTAGCAAGTAACATAGAACATTTATTGATTAAATGACTGGGAACCAGTGAGTTGCACTGTACTTAACCTACAGGACGACTCAGGGATTTTACTTACTGTTATCCTTGCCCTTGTGTTACCTTCTGCCTTCCTAACTTTTGTCTCTCTCATGAAGCCGGTTCCTAGGTCGATCCTTGTCCTACAGTTGTATCCAGGCAGGTTAGCGACCATTTAAGTCAGGGCAAGAGCGTCAGCCTGACACCTTGGATCACGAACTCTCGCAGTACATCTTCCTGTATGTTCAGAAAGCATCTAGCACAATAGCTCCCTAATCCCATTTTAAATCTCTGAATGCTACCACATTGTAACATTTGTAACACAGTCGGTAAAAAACCAAAACCAAACACACTGTATTTATAAAACACTTCTACCTGAGTAACAGGAAGCCATACAAAAGAATTTAAAAAAAATATAACTGCCTCCTGTAATTACTAATCCCCCCCAAACCCTTTAACAACTACCTTAGCTTTAAAAGAATCCAAAAGACTTTGCAGGTTCGAACTACTTAGTTACAAGGGACTAAAAGTGAAGCCCTGTCAATATTTGCTTTTCTGATTCTGAAGTATTAGTTAAAAGGATTAAAAATAGAGATGAAAAACCTCAAGTTAAAAAAAAAAACCCTCTGAAAATAAAAAGCTAAATTAAATTTGAGCTGCTCAATTCTAAACATTAAACAGCTTTTCACTCACTCGAGAGGAGCTGTTAACTGCATGTCACCTGCCTTACAATATATACTATTTGCTTTTTATCCCTGAGCAACAGACTATTTCCTGGTTGAGTTTAAAAACTCAGTGACGTTCCAATTTCAACCCACACATGTGTGTCACTGTCAACGTCAGTGGCAGGAAAACATTAGAAGTCACCCCTTGCTAATGCTTTCCTAACATGGAATTTCCTTGTATCTCACTCCCTCAGCCCACCTCCTCCCTTCAGCTGAGAGCATCTTTCCCAAATTGCCTTCCCCCCCCCTTCCAAACATATGGCAGGGAGAGAGAACTGAAAATGGTCAGTGCCAGAACTAGATCGCTGCTTTTTTAGGTGCTAGCGTGTAACTTACTCAAACTGCTCTTGCCTGCCTTTAACGTGGAAAGCGCGGCCGTGGGCAAGCGGCCCCCCCGTGCGAGGGAGCTTCTCCCACCGGTGCACATGTTTGTCTCCCGAGCACCTGCCACCCCCTCCGCACTATTACTGCCTCCCACCCCCGCTGTTACTCTACTTGCAGTCAGCTTCTCGCTCGGCAACACACAAGAATATGTTCCGGCGGGTAGCCCGGTCTGGGGGTGGCGGGGAAAAGCCGGTACCGGCGCAGAGGGGGGCGCGAGGCCCCGCTCCTCCGGGGGGTGCCCGCGCGCCTGCCAGCTGCCCGGGGCGGGGGGCAGCAAACAGCTGCTGGGTCCGGCAGGTTCAAGGCCGTTCCGGCTCCCTCTCTCCTGGAGGCACCATATGGTCCATCGCGCACATCAGCAGCTTTATTTCCCCATCAGCTCGGGCCAGAGGGGGAGCTCCGGGAGGGGCAGCCCCCCTCTGCCCCCCAGGGGCACGACATTAGGCATCGCCCGGGGATTCCAGGGCTAAGCAGGGAAACACTCACGTTATATAACAGGGGGAGCACTTCGCCCCTCCCGGCGCTCCCACACCCCTCCCTCCCGAGCTGGGGCGGCCGCACGGCAGCGGGAGCGGCGGCGGGGGGAGCCCGGCGCCTCCGCCCCCGGCTCGGGGAAGCGGCCAGACGCAGTTAATCTCCCCGCTGGCGGGTCGGGGGGGCGGCGGGGGAGGGACTGCGGGGTCCCCCCCCACCGGTGCCGGAGGAGGAGGAGGAGGAGGAGGAGGAGGAGGCAGGCTTTTCGCGCAGCGCCCGTGCCAGGAGGCTCCCTACAAGCGGCCGGTGCCCGAAAGGCTCATCTGCTTCCGACGGGAAGAGGCGAGGCGATCACGCGTCCGCGCATTGCACCGGGGAAACTGCCCAGCCGATCGCGTCGGGCAGCGGCCGCGGCGCCTCCCGGCCCCCGCTGCCCAGCACCGGGCTCCGCCGCCTCCCCCCCGCCGCCCTGCCGGGAGCACCGTGGAAAACAAAAGCGGCCTTTTAATTTATTGTTCCGGGCGGGGGGGGGGGCGGTGTGAAAGGAAACCAAAGCCCGTTTTCTTCCAAGAAACGGCCGTTCTCCCCGGGCTCCCTCCGAGTCACCCTGGTGACAACCCCCCACCAGCCAAACCCGAACAAAAGCCGCCGTGCCCTGGGCCCCGGCGCTCCCCCGGGCCGAGCAACAGGCCGGGGAAGGCGGCGGAGGAGGGACCGGGAGGAGGGATCGCCTATTGACTGGGGGAGAGGGGCAGCCCCTGCCTTAGAAGGAGACGTGGGACCGGGTCAGCGAGCGCCTTGTTTACCCTGAAATTGCTCTAAACCCCGATCTTAATCACAGGATGAGAAACCAAAACAGTTTAAATCGTGAGTCAGCATGCATTTTATTTCAAATACATGTATAGTCTCGGAGAGAGTGGCAAACACGCCGTGTTTGCACCATCTCCCTCACTTTGGGGCTATTCCCGTTTCGAGAAACGCACACACAACCTCGCCAAAAAGGCCGAATGTTGGGCTCCACACTTTTCAGGAATAACCGAGGGCTCTTTCTGGGCTCGGCGGAGCCTTTTGTTCAAAATCCTGCCTATATAACGCGCGCTTCAGACTCCCAAAATAACCAGGCACGCCGCTGCCAACGCAAATACCAGGAGTTATTAAAAAAAAAATAACAATACAGAGCAGCACTAGCCCCTCTACGTGTGACACCTTCCCGGAGGAGTCCCCTTGCGATGATGGGTTCATCCTTCCCTGCCTGTTTGATCTAAGTTTAAATGAAAATCCCCCAGCGATGGGCTGAGCGAGCCTGGCTGCACGGCTGTGTTTACACAGGGATACTACGAGCTTGCGGCGCTGGGCGCACGGCCGTTCCCTAATCCCGCTCGCCCCCGGGCCGCCGGCGTATCACCCCGGCCGAGGCCGGCAGCATCCACCTCCTCCTCCCCGCACCCTGCGCGTCGCCACGCGAGCAATGACACGAAAACCCACGGAGCGTCCCCCGCCGCGGACGGGGCTCGCCGGCGCGGCCGCCCCCTCCCCGCCGGCCCCGGGCGCTGCCCGCCCGCCCCGGAGCCGGCCTCTCCGCCGCCACGCACCGGCTGCCCCGCTGGGGACCGCACCGCCCCGCAGATCACCTTGTTCACCACCATTTTAAAGCCCTCGGACCCCCTCCCTCCCGCCGCAAGCGATAGCCTCCCTCCTCTCCCTGGACTGACATCAGCTCTCACCAGAAAGGAGGGCGAAATCTTTACCCCAAGTTTCTGGTTTCTTCTCCGTCAAAGCCCCGGCGCAGCCCCTACAAACACAAACGAGCCGGGCAAAGCCAGCACAAGGTGGGCACTTTCTTGAACCGCGTCTGCAAACTTTACAACCCCGGCTGAGAGCGGCTCCGGCTGCAGCCGCGCCGAGTCTGGGCGAGCAAACTATTCCGAGGGTGTTCAAGTCCTGTTAAATCAACTCCTACTTTTCCAGTCCATATCGATTTCAAATGCTACTTACTGGAATATGTGGCTCCATGCGTGGTGCTTCTACCCGCTGGGAAACCAGCAGCATCTTGGACTGGGGATCAACCGGCTTTTAGATCCACTTTGGCTGTTATTTAGCAAAACCCAGCACCGCAAAGGACTCTCAGACTGTTTTCTCCTTTTAGGTTCCAGACAAGTTCATCCTGGCGTTGCAGTTTGCTAATGATTCACTGTCTGTCTCAATCTGCTCACTACATTTCCATCAACCCACAGCTTCCTCACTTAGAAGGTGGAGTTTGTGGGGTTTAAGTTACTGATAGGCATATCTAAGTGCTGTGTCACTCAAAGAGGAGGAGACACACACACTCTCTCACACACACACATACACACACTCACACACACACACGAACGGCTCCAGGCTTAAAGGGGAAGTAACACTTTCTTCTCTTTAGAAACTGGAAACCTCACAGATCCAAGGGTTTCATTTTTTCTTTTTCTTCTGTGCATGAAGGCGAAAATCACGCAGCCTGTGGACAGTATTTTAACATGCAAAAAGCTGCTTAGCATGTTAAGCGCCTTCTTTGTAGAGCTTCAAGTTCATTTAGTACAAAAGTAAGGTAGCTCAGAAATATACTGGCAATTAATGGATTTTTTTTTTTTCCAAATCAAAGTGTAGAAATCACTGAAAAGATAGCCCGAAGCATGAAGTGTAAAGGTTTGAGCTATTCTTAAAAAGTGTAGTTTCCTGTCTCTCTATGCCATTACAATACGATATTCAGCACTCGTAACACTCATAAAAGGGTTAAACTCATCTCACACAGGTGAACCCAGGTTACCGAGAAGGAAACAGTAGAGTTGTTTCATTTTCCCCCTTTGTGCTATGTACATGTATTTTTGAAGACAGATACAATTCTGAATAGAGAGCTCCCATAAAACCACACACTTCTCATATGACTATAAATGTGCTTGTTACAAGCTGCAATCTCTGAATATTAATTTTAACAGACCATCAACTGAAAGCTGAGAACCTATTCAGACCTCCTTTTGGATTGTGCAGAAAGGACTGGGAAGAGCAAGCTGCAGGCAGCTAGGAGAGCACACTGGGTCCACAAATAATTGCTGGTATAATTTTATTTCATTACCTTGCTAAATCAGTACGACTGTCACTCCTGTCCTGATACATTGGAGATGCTAGAAACCCTGTCCCGGTACACTGACTCAATGGGTGAGATGCAGAAGACACAGTACCATTTCTAATAAAATGTCTAATTTTTTTAATCATTCCTAAAATAGTAATATTAGTAAATTATGCTCCATAAAATTAAGAAGAAAGTTATTTGAATAAAACTCAATTACTGTGGCCAAATACATGCAAGTGGAGCCAGAATCTGGCCTCACTTTCCTGAAAGTTTTCCACACAGCAATCATCTTCAACTTGCAGTTAACTTATAGACCAAACCCATCTGTGTACCCCGAGTTAATAAATATCAGGAATATCAGTTCATCAACAGAGAAAAATGTTTTCACCTTTGCTGAAGCCTCTAGCTTTACTGTGACTGCTGTAACAACGGGCCCACTCCCCTGAGCAGTATTTGTGTTACTTCAGTTTGCATTGTTTGGAATTTTATTGGTTTGCTTTTCTAATGCTTTTGCCTTCTATATTATTTAAAATTACTTCAATGTATTTTGTCTGTTGAAGAAAAGAAACACAAAAATAATAAACTTGGTGGGTGTGAGCACCCTGAGTTCTACAGACTCTGCAGGCCAGATCTCAAAAGGTTTTGGTGTCTAAGGGGAGGCGTATCGACACCTGGGTTTGTTGGGCTGCCAAGGTTGAATCTACAACCCTGCCTGAGGTGCCGGGGCTCAAACACAGCATTAGGGCATCAGCATGGGATCTAAAAGAGCGAACATGCTGAGCAGGAGTCACCTAAAATGAGCAAGCTCAGTGGAGACACACATTCATCATGCATGAATTAAGCTCCACCTGCAAGGAGGTGCCGCTGTCTGCCCAGTATGCAATGTCTGGAACCCTCCCCTGAAGGTATATGTGTGTGTGTGTAAGGTATATGAAGGTATACGTGTGTGTGTGTGTCCCATCTATCTGCCTGGAGTTTTTTTGGACTAAAATATGCATGTATGAAACGTGTGGGACACACAGGGATTCCCATGTTCTGTGGATATACTGGACCTACTGACACCACCATGATCAGATGATGAATGCATGGTAGGTCCATGTCAGTTTTTCTACGCAGCACCTACAGTGCACACTAGTCATTTGTCCAGAAGTTTTGGACAAACCATGTCATTCATGACTCTTGCCAGACATCTGAAGTTCCTGACAAATGGCAAAAGTCCTAAGGACTGTCATTTGCTTTGTTCACTTCATAAAACTAGACCAACAGACTTCCCCAAAAGGAAGACGACATGAGTAGGGCGTATAGGAGTCCTGCCTGTACCTGCTCATGCAGCAGGAATGATGTCTTAAGTTGTCAAGGGGATCTGCTTGCCAGATAGTGGTTTGTGTTCTCCTCTGTAAGGTGGGATACATGCCCAGATTGAGACAAGTACTTTTATCAGTTGGTTAGTCCACAACAGAATTGTGGCAACATTTTCTTTTTTTGAACCTACTGGCTCAAGCTGCACAAGGTCTGGAGGTCTGGATTTCACTCTGGCTGCCTGGTGCCAAGTGTCCCCATGCTGCCAAGCGTGGTGCTCTGGACTGATCAGGCGAAGCTGTAAGGTAAGCGCTGGGATGCTCAACAGTGTCACAACAAGAACAGGTTTGGGTGTACACAGAAGCCTAATTCCAGGCAGTGTGAGCATTTAACAAAAAAGTAACACCCTTGCAGAGATCACTCATTTTCAGTGATGGGTAATGGCTAAGCAGGGGATTTCAGGGTTGCAATTTTTGTCTTTGGTGATTAAATTATGAGTCCTTTCTTTAGGCATATTTACTATAGCTGACCTGGGGGAATCCCGGGCTGCTCTGGAATCAAAGACAAAACTTTCACTGGCTTCTTCAGGGCAGCATTTTATCTTCCTAGGTTAGGCCTACCCTAAGCAAATCTTATTATTGTGCTTCTGTCTTATTTTGAAAAGGTGAGCTGTGGGATTCTGCAGAAAAGAGGCAATTCAAAGGGCATCAAGGCTGTTGTTATGGCCACAGGCTGAGGCTTGCCAGAATCCATCCTAGTACCTCAAATGCTTCCCCCAAGGCTGGGCATCGAACACAGGCCTGACTGGCTGGGATTAATCCTGTTCTTTATCAATTTTACAGTAGTTTGCCATATTTCACTCAGCATCTTTAATATCCATAGAAAATATAATTTGCTTTGTTCACTTAATAAAACTAATGTCATTTCTTTCCAAATAGAGATGTCTTATTCAAAAGCCAGAGTCTGAGAGCTGAGAAGTTGTAACTGTGTCTAAAAAATAACAAACTGATGAAAGGAGTGCACTGAATTGTATCTTTTCTGAAAAAAAACCCAAACAGGACCAATGCTTGTCCTGTACTCCACAGTTTTTGAAGAAGCAGGTATCTTTTCACCTATCTAAGGAGAACTGTTAGTTGGAAAGCTGCCATGTGCTAAATAACTGCCCAATGTTATGTTCACCAAGTGAAAGGATCACGCACTCAGGGACAATCTTGACGAGTTGTGTGAGCAACAGGCACCGTACGAGGTGGCCAAGGGCTAGAGAAAAGTTTTGCATCTTTCAGGTTGGTGTGAACTGAACATGCTAAATACTGAGCGTCCAGGTAACCTGAATGCTGGGACTCTGTTCTCCCAGCAGAACCATGCCTGACTCCCAGCTGGCCTCTGGGTGTTCCTGACATCAGCAAGGACAACGAATGTCTGAGCAGACAAGGCTGCTCCGCGGCACATCTTGTACACTGAAGGGAAGCAGCAACTGAGCAGTGCAAGGATTCACCACAGATTCACTGAAGGATTCACAAATTTGTCAGTGACCCAGAATCAGATGGATGGAAATGATGTGATGCTTGCTGCTTGCATGTTTTTGACCTGAAATCAGGTAAAATCAATGGCTTTGGCTGAAATACACTTTGAGTGTATGTTTATTGGGAGCTAAAACGCAAAGCAAAGCTCCCGGGGAGTAAAATCACATGAACTGCAACAGATATACACAAGTCTTCATAAGCTAAAACAAGAGTTTGTCCTAATTCTACCCAAAACACAAACCCTTAGCATGTGAGAATGAGGTGCAAAATTCAGGGGAGTGATGTATAAACTGGGATGTGGGTAACTCCATCCCACAGCAAAGATAATTATTAGGCTGAACATAAACAGGGTGATAAGGAAGAACATAAAAAAAGATGAAATTATTCCTCTGATAGAAAATTACAGAAAACCCACACAAATCCAACTGTGTTTGCTTTCAAGGAATGAAGACAACTGTGGCATAATTACAAGTCAGCGCAATATAAATAAGAACGTAAGAATTCCCATCAGATCAAAGGTGCACCTAACCAGTATTTTTCTTCTGGATATCAGTGATACCCATTTTCAAAAAGTACCTAATTAAACTGTGGAGATCATTACCATGGATGGACATTTTAGAATAAATGGGTTCAAAAGGGATTGGAAGTACTTATGGAGGGCAAATTCATCAACGTCTATTTAACACGAAGGTCTGGATGTGACCTCTGGTTCCGAACCACTAAATGCTGGAAGCTGGCAGGCGATATGAGGGGAGGAAGGACTCTCTCTGTCCATGCCTTGTGTACAAAGCAGGTTCTTTCCTAAGGGTCTAGTAGCAGCCACTTCAAGGCACAGATATTGGGCCTGATGAATCTTAGGTTTGACTGGTCAGTACTGCATTTCTTATGCTAGATTAGATCAGTGATCTAGCTAATTTGGTATCTTGTATCTGACCATGCGGAATAGCTGATGCTTCAGAAGATAGAAAAGAACCGTTACTGAACAACTTCAGGACAAATTGCATGTAGCAGTGCAAGTTTCTTAGCAAGTTTCTTCCTAAGGATAGACAATTTGTAACTGGCTGATGCTCAGAACCAGGAGGGCTCGTGTCCTTTGTGTACTTCCCCCATAGTACACTATAATATATTGGGGATGAGATTTCTAATGCACGCAAAATTTCAATTAATTTCTGAAACCCATTATACTATTAACATCAGTAACATCATGTGTTGAGTAAAACAGCATCTCAGGTCATTTCTGAATGTATTTAATTGGATGTCCTTTTTTCTCCAGTAAAAGTATATGGGAAATACCTGAAAATAGATAAATTGCATCAATAAACAATTTTAATTTCCTCAGTAATGCTTGCTACATTAAGTAATTTTATAAGTCATGTAGAAAAATATGTATAATTGTTAACGTATCAATTCTAATTTTTTAACGAAACATTACTTTTAGGAAAATAGGAAGCTTTGGTCTGTGAGCAGTTAACTAAAGGGTTTCAGCATGGCCTTCGTTGATTTGGACATGAAAGAAAAACACAGCTGATCAACTTTTCCTTCAGTAGGTCATTATTTACATGAGTCTCCATGGAAGAGTGTATAGGTAAAATCGTCAAAGGATGGACTGGCATGCTAACATTTCAGTGGGTACATAAACTAGTTTAGGAAATTATATAAATCAAAGTGAATGCTGATTTTGTCTTTCATACAGAAAAATAGACACAGATCTAACCAGAATCTTTGTGCTTAGGAGCTAAGAGATAACAACGCTATTAGTAATTTCTTCATCTTTTCATAGAAAGGTACATAGCATAAAGCATGTAGCTTCTACTAAAGTATAGGTTAAAATCACATTGTTAATGTCTGCTTTGTTGCCAAATGCTTGTTCCAAATTGATCTACTTTGAACTTATATTTTAAATACAGAAATCAATTATTTGCATAGCTCAGAGATACACTTAAGCACATGCTTAACATTATGTATGACTCTCTCAGAAATTGAAGGGATTACTTGAGTGCTTAGGTAAGCACACAGATACATCTGCACCATCAGCACTGGTGTGATCAAGTCTTGCTTGCATGAGGTAAAATCCCAGCCCTACTGACATCCCAAACTCAAGACCACTACTCAAAATCTTCTCATGTAAACAAAAGTCTGTTGATCTCATCTCTCTCCAGGCATTTCATTTTTACTTGAGTGAAATCTGGCCTGCAGAATTTAGCTCTGCAATATTTTACCTCTCTTMATCTCTACTTGCAATCAGGCCATAGAAAGTTGCAAAGCGCTCTGAGCACAAATCTCCACCATGACTGAGGTTAGGAAGCAGTGCTAGAAGAATATCAAATACCTGATGCACCTTTGTCAAGGCCAAAATATTCTATAGAAAGGCTGAATTATGACCAACATTTTTAACTGTCTTTGTACAGGACTTATGGTCATTTCAATTCTGATCGTCTTGCAGCTAATAAGATTTTCCATTAAAAATAGAGAAGGTGATGCAAGTGAACATAATATCACATTTCATAGCTGTATTGTTAGCGACAATACATTGAAAAAGTTTGCTAATTAATGGCATTTCTCCAGTTCTGACTTGTGCATAAAACGTCTTCCCTCTTGATTTACGATGTGTGCTCCCTGCGTGGCTGCTGCTGGCTTCGCCCGGCGAGCACAGACCGTGCCCTGGCCTTTCTCACTGGAGGCGTTGGGCTGTAGGGGTGTGGGGTGGCAGGGCTGAGGCCGCTGCACATTTCACCTGCAGCCTCAGTTACATCTAATAATAAAAGCCATCATACACTCAACTGAAAGTGTACGTGCAACTACACGGGCATGTTTTAAATGAGCCTGTGTTTGTAATGCCTGTCACTACCCAGGAGATGCCTTTTCTCCAAGTGTCGCATTCGGTAGCATTCTCACATTTGTCAGTTGCTGTAGAGCTCCAGCAGCCAAGTGGGCGCAAAAGCAGCTTCCAGCCCATGGAAGGGGTATCAGATCAGGAGCAAATGGTGAGAGGTGTCACCTGCCAAATTTCCAAGTTAACAATAAGCCTGGGCAATAGGACACTCTTATTTGACTCCCATACCTGACTGCAAGTAAGGCACCACTCAGAAGATACAATAATGCAAAAAAGGCTTAGTAATAATTCTAGCTTTGCTGTTTTCTCACTGATGGATCATACAGTTCATACACACATGCAATGATCAGGAACATATGGACCTGCCTCAACTCCTCTAGAAGTCAACAGAAAGGCAGATTCTGGCCCATACCTGACACAAGAGATTCCAAATTGCTTTAAATATCTAAGTCTGCAAAAATGGTTCTATATTCATTGTTTTTAAGRCAGGATCACATAATTTTGCTTCCCTCAGGAAACACACACCTTTCTTCCTTAAATTTCCCTTTCGTTCCTAGACTTGTCCTCTCTTTGCTAGAGCTGACGCTATTTTTTAAAGCATTCTCTATTTCATGACTGTCAAACTATTCTTTCCATGCCAGATACATGGCAAAGTTACATATTCTTCAACTCAAAACAATTTACATGAATATTCATAAGCTACCTGATGGCAGAATTGGCCCTGAGATTTAAAACCATAAAGCCCACAGAAACAAATGTTACCCTCTTCCCTTTGTCAGAGATCCCTTGCATCAAGCATAGAAATTATACTTTTATGCAGTTGTCAAGAAAATGCAAAACCGATGCATGAAGCATCGTATGTTCTGTTTATTAAAGAAGAGTGTCTGTGATGATACAGATACTCAGCCAGACTAGGATGTTGCCAATGTCAGTTTGTGATTTACTAGAAATTATTGATTTCAAATCTTGGTTTCCCAGGGCTACTGAGCTTATCCTGTCATATAAATATGCATCCATTTGCTAGCGGCTGCAGCCTTGTATAAAAATGTGTGTTGTCTCAACTAGTGTCAGATTTCTTGAGCCAAAAAATAAAGCTCTACTTCCTCTCAGTGCAGGAACGAATACCAGCTATTAAGATACATTTCTATGTCCAATACAATATCAGCATGACTTGCACAACTATGGCATCCATCCAGAATTATACATTTTGTTATTAAAATTAATAAGAAGGCACTGTCCTGAAAAATTGCACCACCCTCCCCCTCCCCCCCAAAGGAAATTACTCAAAAGATTTTACAGAGCATCTTTTAAATTACGAGACAGGTACAACCTCAGACTTCTTGTATAGCTCAAGAAACAGCCTGAATTTAACTACTTTTAGGTACAGATCTGTCATGAGCAAGTTACACAACATGCAAGTGCAAAAGGATGGTGGGGATAGTAACTCTCTGTTCATTAGGGCCAACAGCGATAGTTGAATTGCCAACACGTGTAAAGATTAGAAAGAAAGGAGAATACCACTGTGAGCCGTTGGGAGTTTGGGCATGTGTGTTCTCTGAGCCTGTCCCCCTAGGTCCTGCTGTTCTCCTGCCCATCTTCTGCTCCTGGTCACCTGACACATTCCTGCACAGCATTTTTTTCATTTGGCCCTACTACTCCTTAAGACTTTCTCTTGGTCCTTCTGCTGTGCTCACACCTCTAATCCCAGCTACCCACTCTGCTGCCTTCCCTTCCCCAAGGGAAAYGCTCCTGGGTGGAGACGGGTCTGTCTCTGACTTACTGCTTGCTGAACGCCGCTGCCGCCAGGACGTGCCGTACCGTACTGTGGACTCAGCAGCAGGCTAGCTGCCCACTGACAGTGGACTTTACAGACCAACAAAAGACACCATGAGGTTTTGGACCTTTATGGTTCAGTCATTAGCTGCTTATGAAAGTCCAATGGCATTTGTGGGATTTGGTGACAGATGCTGACAATTCTGCTGCGTGCTCTCTTTGGTGTATACCCATTGCAGCGTTCAAAGCGTGTTTTTGTTTTTATATTTTTCTCCAAAAAAGAAATCTCTGTTTTACCATCACTTTTCTCAAGTCACTTGCATGTCATAATGAGTTCTCTGTTTACTAAAATACAAAACCTTCAGGGCTGACAGCAGTGGCAGAAACGACAGAATCAACAGGATTGGATTTTCTTTTGTCTTGTCACTTCACCCTCACTTGTTTTTGTGCAGTGCAGAACAGATTAACTTCGGGAACAGCAGAAAAGGGCGCAGCCCTCACACGACCAGCCAGTCTAACCTTTGCAGGTAAAGATTGTGGAAGGTACATGAACCAGCTTCCCTCCCTACCTTCTGCCATGGCTAGTGCAGCTGGGGATGGGACAAAGAAGGCAYTTCCCCTGCCAGAAAGGTGACGGTGATACCCTGCTCTGCTCTGCAGCTCTTGGGCACCCGTTGCTATTTGGAGCAGCATCAACTGCAGCTTACACATTAAATTGAGGAGAGTTGCATTTTGCCGTGGGAGGATCGAAAAGGTGGGTGGATGGTTTCCAGTCGTGGGGGATGCCGCCTGGCTGATGCCTACTTCATATAAACAGTAGAGCCCCATGGAAGCGTGGTGATTTACACCAATGAAGGATCAGGCCTGTGCATTCAAAGACAATTTTCAGCTGGCTTGGAAATGAACCTCTAAATTCCTTTTGAGCACTCTGGCTCTTCCTAAAGTATTTGAAAACAATTTATTCCCAGATTACAGTGCGATCTTCTTGCTCTTGCAGGGAAAAGAAAGGAGAGAGAGAAAAGGAAGCACTGCAACTTCCCAAGCCACTTCAGCACTAACAGCGGTATGATCCTGAATCAATGCAGAGGGGCTGACAGCAACAATAAGCGTTAACTGCTGCAGTGAAGGGGGCGATTTAACCTGGCTACTAAAAGTTATTTCTGCCACAGCTATTTGAACAAAACATTTGGCAATTAAATTAATTCAAGCATATCCTCTCTTTTCATGGGAAAAATGCGGGAAAAATCCAGGCARAGAATGAATGGCATCCAGATTAATGAGGAACTGCACAAAAAGAGAAAAATAACAGTCTTCTAAAATATATTAGTATTACATTCTGCAGTAGCACCATATGCTAGTTTCCTAGATGCTGGTAATCCTGATGTATTTTTATCTTGGCTAGTACCAAGGAGGGAGCTATACGAGGCCAAGTTCTTCCCACATATCTATGTTGAATGCAGTTTACCTTCGCTCTATGTTGTGAATCTGAACCAACAGACAGCCATGCAACTGCTTAAGATCTCGCCTTTATTTTCTGGCTGTATCCGACTTTGGCATTTAAATATCATAACACTCCATGTCTTGAGTCTTTGATGAAGCCTTTTTTTTAATGATAGAACCTGCAAATGTTGGACTTAAAAATCACAAGCCTCTACCGCTTCAATTTAAGGATCAGATCCACTAATTAGATGCAGCAGCAGACTATAAATTGCTCRCGTTCCAGACAGAGGAGAACAACAAAAAGCCATTCTGTGTTAGTGGGGATGTATTAACATATATGTAGGACTTCATTCTTCTCCAAGTTGAACAAATATTCCTTAATCAGTCCTTAGAAATCACTTTTGAAGCTGGTGGCATTCTTCCATTATTAGACAGGGAAGAACAGCTATGACTATTCTAGAAAAAAGAATCACCACTAATTAACATTGTTTAATTGGATGGATTTGAAATACCTGTAGCACAGGTGACCCTAACCCTAGCCTGCTAGCCAAATTATTGTACTCCCTTCCCTGTATGCAGTAGTCATGCCACTCTGCTCTAGCTGCATTGCCCTCTGGACACTTATCACAGATCTTGATACAATTTCTGGCGCAATGATTCTGAGGCTTTTGGGGAGTCAGGAGTCCTAGGGTGAAAGCAATCACACATTCAAAATTCACCAGGAGTCACACTATTTTGAAGGCTTTTTGTAAGATGCTAGTATGAACACGTATCACAGTTTCTGTAGGGGCTATGGGAAAGCGTTTTCAAGACAGCTGAACTGAAGCCAATGACAATGAAACGGAGCAGGATGGAGCTAAAAGCAGTTTTCTCAGTTGGGGCTCACCTCTGATACAGAGATGATGCCAACTAAGCTGTGATACAAACACGGATGGTACAATGTTCAATTATCACATTTCTTTCCAGAAAGTTCTTCTGTCCTTGAATATGATAGTTCACATCTTCAGTGTTAATGATCCCTGTTTGACAGCTGTTTTGAACCCGTCCATACAACTTGGCCAACTGATCCTCTGGCTACCTCCACCCCAAGCTGGGACTGTCCATGCAGCCTGAAGAGGGGGGGAAACAGGCAAGCACAACTTTGGGCGTAATGCATACGAGGGAAGCAAGGCATGATATGTCCCGGCAATGCAAGGAGAGCCAAATAGCAATTCACTCACATATTTTTACTATAGAGAAAAAAGAAGAGATTTGCCTTTGTCAGTCAGGGATTCTGGGTTGAGAATCCAAGTGTCCCTGACCGTCTAGTTAGCAATTCATGTTATGCTCATCACCACGGTATGTGACTCCCTGTGACCACAGTGCCTTTTGGTAACTTTTAGCCACTCTAAAGATAGGTGTGGTAGCACCTCAGAGTCACTCTGGAAACCAGGAATACACGTTTGGGAGGCATCTTTTATAATTGGCATGGCTGAGCTGCGGCTCTGCCTCAGGCAGAAGGTAAACTCTGCCTCGCTGGGGGTGGTGAAAGGCAATTTCTTAGCACAGAAAGAACGCGGAGCTGCTTGGAAGCCTGCAGGAAGGGGCTGGCATGTGGGGTTGCACAGAACCTCCTTGCAAAGCAACTGGAGGGAATTTTTTTCCCCAAGTGAGGAGCTTATGCAAAGGATGTTGTTGCCCAAGTCACCAGGGAAGTTGTAGGGAAATTGAAATCACGGACTACAGGAATCTTTCTGCATTTTGGCAAGATCTGAATCCGCAGCTGTTTATAAAAACGTAATTAGTGGCCTGCCAAGCACTTTGAAGATGTTCCGAGTGCTAGAAAATTGTGATAAACTTATCTTTCTGTGCCTCTGTATCTTCTGAGCGATTATTCAATCAGTGGGTTGTTGACTGGAAGACTCAGCCAAACAATGATCGGGCTTCTAAACTATTCAATTACCTCTAATGAAGAAGGATCAGGGAAACAACCCTTAAACACCTTAAACAGAACAGCAGTATAAACAGACAAAATGACTCTCAAGAGAAACCCCCAGACACTTGCCAAGGTTGGCTTTGGAGCCAACTGTGATACAAATGCATAAAATATTAGTTGCTTAATGGTTGTGAAGTGTTGCTCTTTAAAGGTTACTGTCTTCCTGTCCAGACAAGGCTGCAGCTGAATGATGAATGAAGCAATCCATATATCTGAGAGGTTTTCAAGCACCTGCAACTCCCATTGGTGTCAACAGGAATTTTGGGTAACCAGGAAAATTTTGGGCCAGTGAAACCTGACTCTGCATGATATTAAGAATCCCCAGGGCTATCGGCCTCCTCGGCCCCAGCGTTTAGTTGATGGAGTGCTTGGAGTGAGGGCTCTAAAAATGCTGGTTATTTGGATGCATGTTTGTGATGGGAGAGCTGATCTCTAAATCACAGGGACCAGGTGTCTGTGCCAAAGAGTTAGGCTGCCTAGAAGTGGAATTGGGAAGAAGTCTATCTGTGGCTGGGGAAAAAGCATAGCAATCACTGCAAAAAGTGCAGCAAGACAGGATTTTGCTTCTGAGCGAATTTCTCTCTCTTCTCCATTACAAGTCTCACCATATACAAATAGCTGACTTGTTATTGCAGCTCAAAGGAATGAAAGAGCTCAAAAGAACGTGAAGAGGAGAGAATGCTACAATTCCACTGGGAAGAACTGCTTCTTTTTATTTAACTTTTCTGTTCAGTTAGTATTTTACTGTGGCCTTCGAGAGCAGTCCCATCAGCATGCCTCCATCCTGCGCTTTAAAACTGGACAGTCATCTGAAGCGTAAACTCTGCACCTGCCTTTAGCTGTCTAGAAGTGTTTTGTGTCTGCATTTTTGAAAGTATCTCACGGTTTTGTTTCCTGTGAATGTGCATTCAGCCCTGCACACTCATGAAATGCTTAGCTGAGTTTGGGAGCATGTACATAGCGGGCCACAGCTGGGGGATGGGGACAAGGGAAAGAAAGAAGGGGCTGTAAGGCAGCTTGAGAACTGATACGATGCTAGTGTGAAACCTCTTTGTGAAGGGAACAACATTGTCAGGTTTTGGCTTAAAGAGTCTCAAACACTAGCAGCTTTAGAAACTTGAACATGTACTAGCCTCAGCTGCGTGCAGATAAAACACCAAGGAGGAGCCTCAGTTTAAAATGGTGCCGAGTGCTCTGACAGCTTCTGAAATTCCAGGATCAGGCCCTAAAAATAACAACACTTTTGACCCAACRTAGCCAGCAGAGCAAGATAAGATCAAGGACTGCACAGCATAGTTTTAAGCCTGCTTTCCTAAACTGCAAAAACCATTAAATATTTAGGTGGCCRTATGCAAATCGTTTAAATTCTGTTTCTCAGAAGCACACCATGTCGTACAGACATGCTTTGTGCTGAGATCCTCTTCCTAAGCTTTCATCAACTATTTATTTTAAACCTGTAAAGGACTTAATTAATGGCTAATTGTGGGCTACCTTTTTTCAAGGGTATTTATATATGAGGGAGGAGGAGGGAGAAGCAGAAATGCAAAGACCTGGTTTTCTGTCAGAGAAAACTAACATAGAAGAAAACACATTTTTGTGACCGTACCAAAGAAAACCCCAGGACTGCTCAGATATTTTCAACCCCCTCCACGGGTAACAATTTGATAATTCAACAAATAAACAGCCCTTTATGTAGGAGCTGTCTCGTGGACACTGTGAACACTTTAGAGACTAGGGCCCCAGATCTTCTTTTCTTAATGTCACTGTGAATTTGCTTGTGGAAGTGTATGACACCATGCACGGAGCCTGAACAGCTGAGCTCATGCTTCAGGCATTCTCCCAGGACCGGAGGGGGAGGGGGCTCTCCGCCAGCTTTCGGCTGCCTCTCCCCTTGCATTTACACACACACAAATCATGTTATCATAGTGAAAATATGTAAGAATTCCAGGAAGCAGAGGAAGTTTGTGTGTTGACCTTAATTTATTTTTTTCCAGAGGAAGATCACTCCAAATGTTAAAAGGACGGTGGATGCTAGCTAAATTCATTTGCAGATATTTTAATTCTCATTGCAACTGTTTCTTCTGCTGTACTTTGTCTTTTAGGATTAATGCTGTTTGTATTTTATCCCACATGGGTACTTGGACTGAGAGAAGCAAAATCACTTGGTGAGAAGCTCTGTGGGACCTGTTTGGACGCTAAAAAAATTGGTAAAGGAGGCCCAAGTGTGTTCTGGTTCCTATTTTCCATTACAGTACAGTAAAATTGGGTGAGACCGTTTCTGGAGGGGAGGGAAGGAAAGGGTGGATGAAAGAGTGGGCTAACGCATTAGGCTTTTGCACATGGAGGCCTGGGTTTATTCTGCTTTACAGTTCTGGGCTTGAACTCTTAAAATGCCAATCAATTTGGCCCCAAACCCAATTGCGCTTTTAAAAACACACTTAACTTTAAACCTGCAAGTGTCTTTGTGAAGACTGTGGGACCTTAAAAGTTAACCGTGAACCTGAAAGCTTAGTCACCTGGCACTGGCTAATGTTCAGCATCTTGCAACATCAGACAGTAGCTTACACAGCAGCTAAGCCCTGACACCCTGCCTCTCTCGCTGCCACATACCATCAGCCTCGGCCTTTCGTCAGCGCTCACACTTGTAAGGGTTTGCACACATTCAAACACAGCCATTCCACCACATCTAGCACGCACCTGTGTGTGTATATACACAGGGCCAGGAAAATAGTACTCGAGTCCTTAAATACTTGTCTCTCCCTTAATCCCGTATACTCTGAACAACATGGTCACACATAGACTTATACTTGTAAAATGGCAAGTAAAAATACCCCATGCTTCTTGACTGGCCAACAAGAAATCCAATCAGTGAAAATATTTCTGTTTAATTGCATGGGTCAGACCTCCCTCAGCCTCGTTACAAGCACAGGCTATGCCTTGTGCCTCCCAGCACACCTGAGCCTGATGGTTATTCCAGCAGAACCCCACACCCTGTTGTGTGCTAGGGCTCGCAGAACAAATCATAGGTGCTTTCAGTTTTTGTAAAATATGCTATGGCTGGCACGCATTTAACTTGCAAGATCAATTAATCTTGCAAGATTAATTAATCAGGGCATTAATCCTGGACAAATCTTGAAGAGTTTGGTTTGAGAATCTATCAGATTGCTTCAGATTTTTTTGCAAACTATTTCATTTCTTATGCTTCTCTGTTGCAAACATAAGCTCAAAGCCTGATTCAATTTCAAATGAGCAAGCCTGTTCTTCTAGCTAGCAGGCAGCCTATGATGTATATTAGGGCCAGGCATCCCCACCCAACAGCTATGCTGAAACAAGTAAGGCTGTCAAGGCGAAAGAGCCTGAGCAGCTTACAGTGTCAGAGGCCTCATTGAAATCAGGGGATCTGTGACAGTAGCCATCAGTGTAGGACTTGTCCCACAGAATTTCTTTCTCTATTCAAGTTTTCCTCTATTCCTTTCTATAAGTTTTCTGAATTCACTTGTTTCCCGCTCCCTCTGCTTGCCCCCCATTTTATTCTTTTGTCACACATTTCAAATACACACCCGCCTTCCCTGCCTCATCTCTGTTGCGCTCAGGCAGAAGGTAGCAGAAAAAGTAGTATTTGAATTATATTTTGGTTTTCAGACTATACAGACTTAGAAGTAGGCAACACAAGCTTGCTACTTTGAATGTTTTGGTGCTGAGACCTTTTTTTTTTTTAAGCATACAATCCCCTACCAGCTGCAGTCTAGATTTATACCATGGGGAAGAACACAGTAGAACCAGATTGAAGATTAATCAGAGCAAATTCTGGCCCGCTGTTCCACATGTCTCAAAGATGTAAAAAGTAAAAATAAAAAATGAGGGGGCTTTGCTTTGGTAATAAACATTACAACAAAAAGGCACAACTTTCCCAAATATGCTGTGAAGAGAAGAGAGGTGCCTTCTAAGGCTTCTTGGTGTCTCCGGCCATTGTGGTGGATTCATGGCTGTAAGCTGACAAAACCGGTGCTGCTGGGTCTTTCCCAGTGCTGCTCACAGCATGGGGAGAGCATCTGACCTACCCATTTCGGCTGCCCCAGCAGGGTCCATCATTCCTGGCTCCTGGACATGCTATAAACGTGTAGCAAGTTCTGTGGTGTCTCCGAGGCTGATTACAGAACCCAGTTTGCCTGCCTCCCTGGCCATTGAGCAAATTAAGTATCCGGAGGTTTTGATGTAATATAACCACACTGCCCAGGAGAGAGCCAGAAAAACACCTGGGATCTTTTCTACACAGAAATCCTTTCTATCTATCCATTTCTTATTCTAAACTATATAGCTTGTGAATAAAAAAAAAGTCATATACAATGATGAATTATAAGTTACCCTGAATGTGATATATTCTTCAGCTTTTGGAGGTATTATTATTCTATAGGGATTAGAATAAGGTGAAAGTTTGTAGTTAGCAATCAGTAGAATAACATAGCTAGTTTTCATTAGGAAAGTCTACTTAAATAAACTTCTGGGGTGCAGTCCTCAATTGGCATAAACTGACATAGCTCCATTTAAGTTAATGCAGCTATGCTTAGCTACATCTGATGGGGAGGCAGCCTTTGCTCTCTTGTGGAGAGAAAAAAAAAGGATTAGTGGGGTCAAAAATTTTTGGGAAAAATATATATACAGGTAACACAGGTAAATCATTGTATTTAGATGTAAGAACTGAGAAGATGCCAGGACTAGTGAAAAACCATCTATATCTAGCAGAAGGGCATATTCCCATCTTTAATGGCCTGTATGAGGTATTTTAAAGACTTCACTAATTCTTTTAAACATCCTTCTCAGTAAAGACATGGCTGAATTGAACAATGTGTGTAATCAGGGCAGTGGTTATACAGTAAGGCCCCAATTCAGCAAAGTGCTGAAGCACACCTTCAGCTTTTAGTGCATAAGTGGCTTCATTGAAGTCCTTAGTAATGATGTGTTTTGCTGAATCAGGACCTGAATTTATTTGGGGCAGGAGGACCTTAATATCTTCCAAGGAATTATACTTATTAAAGGGGACAGTCTATAAATTAGTGTTTAAGTTAAAATCAATTTCTAGATAATACATATCCCTGAAAGACAGATTGTTAGTTTGTATGAGCTTTGTAACAAAACTTTAATTAAACCCTTTTTAAATAAAACCTGTCGTACATTATACTGCTAATTGACTTGACCTGGTACAAAGAGGACTCTGCCAGCTAGAGGAGACTAAAGGAGATTATTCTGTCTGGTGCTGCAGTGATTGTGTGTTAATAAAATTTATTTCTGCAGTCTTGCCCAACTCCCTATTGTGTATTCAAGAAATGTGTGGGCTCGAAGCCAGTCATCACAAAGCAAAAAGTAATAAAACCTCAAAAGCCGACTTTTTCTACCTCACGTTCTGCTGCTTTGCTGTAGCACAAACTACATGGTATAGTCTGCTTGCATGCATACCTCAGCTAGAGCTCTCTTTTTAAAAAAAATTTTAATTTATTTTCCCAATTATGTAAAACTCTGCACCTTATTAATGTGAGCACAGTAACAAGGGAAGGACAATTATAGGATCCAAAAAGCTTGGTGATGAAATATTCCGGGTGTGGCAATCATATTTTATTGCCACTACACTGATTACATACAATATAACACATCTAGCAATTAGACAAACATGCTTAATCCTCCTGGCCTAGGCTTATTTCATTTCAGAAATGGGCCAGAATTCATTTCAATGGGCCAAATTCTTCCTTTACCCTCATGCAAGTAAATCTGAAATAAATTTTTGCCAATCAGTAGAATCATTTGGACTGACATTCATGTAAACGACAGCGAAACACGACCCGCTGACTTCACAGAGTTACTCCTGATATATGCTGGGTGCAATCACAAAAAGTAATCACAAGAACTTATGCAAGAAATCTGGGGAATAAACAGGAGGACTTGAAGTTTTAATACGTGCTCAAAATGATGAATTAATTGGCACGAGAAACTTGTTTGGATAATTCACATGACTAGAATATTAATATAGATAGTACAGTATAGGGAGAAGAGGGATGAAATGCTGTCCATAGACACATTCACTCCACAGTGTAAAATGTAGAAAGAGATGAACCAGTCGAAAACCCCTAGCTAATAATAACAGGGGGAATGAATGCAGGTGCTGTCATGATGGGGGTGTGTGGGGTGTCTAGAGTAAAGCCACAAAGAACGGAGCTACTTCTTTTGGAGGGCAACAAGATGAATCATGCGTACAGTGCACTGGGCTTGAAGACGATGGAGGCACATGGCAGGGAAGCTAACGGAGATACCTGCTGGGACACAGGGTATCACAGGATGCAAACTCCATGCTGCCAATGTCTTGCTACCAAGGCTGGAGAAGCAACTGAAGGGAAGGCTCCTTACTCTTAATTTTAAGAGACAGGAGAAACAGGTTTAGAAATATGAAAATAGAAGGCAATTTGGGTGATAGTTATCATGGAATGAGAAAACTCACTGCTCCTGGAAGGGAAAAAGAGCAGCAAAATACAAACAACAGACTTGAAGAAAGCCAGCTTACATAAATTCAGAGAATTGGTAAGTAATATCTCATGGGGAACAAGCTCAGAGTAGTTGACAGTTCCTTAAAATAGTTCTATTAAGGGCACAAGTGCAAATTATCCCAAAGCAGCAAAACCATTAGAAGTGTTGTAAGAAACCACCTTAGCTAAATCATGAACTCCTCGCTGACCTCAAACGCCAGAAGTGTGTAGAAAGTTGAACCTAGGTCAGATTACTGAAGACCAGGATGAAAGAAAAGAGAGAGGGAGCRTAGGGCCCAAATCAGGAAGGTCAAGCGAGAACAGGGAACACATTGGTGCAGAAAGGATAACAAGAAAACATGCTGCAAACTTACTTCATAATAAGAGGAAGATGAGAAAAAAGTGTTGGCCTGCTATTGAACAAGGCAGGGAAAGTTATTGACAGGTGATGCTGAAAAGGTTGAGTGCTTAAAGCTTTTTTGCTGCAATCTTTACTAAAAAGGTCAAATGAGATCAGGCAGGAAACAGCACTAGTGACAAAGGGGTAGAAACACAAGTGAAAACAAGGAAAGAACAGATTAAATAGTACTTAGATAAATTAGATCTTTCAAATTGGCTGGGTCGGATACAATTCGTCCTAAGGTATCCTACTGGACTGTCTGAAGCAATCTCAGCGCCATTAGTGATTTATCTTTGAGAGCTTATGTAAGATGGGTGAATATCCAGAAGACAGAAGAATGCCACATAGTGCGTTTCCTTACAGGGAGGGAAAAGATTGTAATGGGGAATTAAAGAGCAGTGAGTGAAGGTCAGTTTTTGGAAAAATACGGAAACAATCAAATTATTTGTAACCACTCAGGAAATAACAAGGAGATGAGTAACAGCTAGCATGGCTTTGTCAAAACACAGATTTGTTAAACCAATTTAATTTCCTTCAGTGGGAATAGGGGAGAAGCAGTAGATAAATCTCAACTTTATTAAAGCTTTCCAGTGTCAGCCTCCTCATGGTCATAAGCGAGCTAGGAAAAATATGGTCTCCCTCCACCTACAAAATTCTCTGTCAAACTGGAAGGATGTTGTTAAGTACATTTCTGCAGGCATCTGCCCTGGATTTGCTTCTGTGAAGTACTTCTACTGCAGTCTTGTTTGTTAGAACAGAGTGACTTACTTTCTGCATAGAGTAAAACTGAGAAGGGCCGCACGGGCGATAGCAGGCTAGTCTGAGGATGTTTGCTTAGAATACAATGCGATTTTGACAGCTGGAGCGGTGTATCCAGTTTGGGGCAACACATTTCAGCTTCAAAAAAAGATACCAAACAGCAAAGATCTAGCAGAGAGCACTGAGAGCAGCCAGAGGTCTAGGAAACACAAGCTGCAAGGAGAACTGGAAAGAATGTTCTCATATGGTCTGCAGAAAAGGCTGAGAAGGACTACTATGTAATACATATGCACGTAAAGAGGAAAGGGAGTAAGTAATCTTCCTTATCCACTGTGGATAGGATAAGAAGTATTGGGTTAAACAGGAGCACAGGAAATTTAGGTTAAACATTAGGAAACACTTGGTAATAATATGGCTAGTTAAGCACTGGAAAAGATCGCCTGGGGAGGTTGCAAAGCCTACCTCGCTGGAAGTTTTCAAGAGTATGCAAGACTTACACTTATCAGAAATTATGCTTTTAAAGTTGCAGATGGACTTGGGTGACCTCTCAAAATCCACTTCACTTTACTAGGACTATTTTTCCCCCAGTTTGAAAGGATAATTCACTCTGGTGAAATGGAAGCCTTGCCTGGATGCTGGTATGGCACAATACTACAGCAATCCCCATCCCAGCCCTCTCACAGTGTCACAGTCTCAGCAGCGTGCTTAAGCAGGTGCTTCACCTCAAGCAGAGAGGCGATCCCTCCTGCAGGCATTTCTGTACCTGAACATACGTTTCAACGCTTTATTGAACTGGGGGCTAAACTGGCAGCCTTTTCCCTGCGAAGTTGCAGCCCAGCTGTCCAAGTTTTTACCACCTACGGCTTGGGCCTGTGGCAGCGTGCTCAGCCTGGGAGTGCTTCTGAAGGCCATAGAGGGGCTTTACTCAACGCATAGTTCTGCTCCACATTTCCAGAGGAGATTTAACAGCTGGGAGAAAACAACCTGCACGCCATGCTCTAGCTAAGAATTAATTTCAGAGGGAAACTGAAAGTATCGAACACTGTCATTAAAATCCAGAAATGCTGAAGCCCAAGTTACAGTCTCATATAGCAGATCGTGTCCTACCCACTACGCCTCGCACCCTGCTCGGGAGCGTCTGCAGGATCTGTAGGTAATGCACAGGCAAAGTGGAGACATTGCATCATTGGCCACTAGCCAAGAATTTATCCCTGTGACAAATGCATTTAAACCCAGACCTAGCCACGCGTAGAACACACTGAACAATACAGTTGTTGAATCCTTCCATTAAAATTGTCTCTAGAATCTTGATCATTTTTTCAGTCACAAAGATATTTACGTTCCTACCACCCACAGAAGTCCAAGATAAACCTTACTCTATCTCTGCCCATTGAAGCCACAGTGTGGCAGAGAGCCAATGAGAAAGTTAATGTATCTGAACTTACACAGTGTGAGCTGACATTGCTGTAATAATAATAAAATTGGGGGGGATCAGAAGGCGGCAGAGCTTGTCTGCTGGTAAATGAAAAGTGTACAAGAATTCTTGCATTCCCCTCCTGTACAAGCACTCATATATTTCTTAAGGTGGCAGCTGTAAAGGAGGTGTGTTCTGTTACACAACGTATTCCATTCAATTAATAACACTTAGTTACATGCTAATAAAACATGTATTAAGAATATGTTAAACTAATTATTTAATCACAAATCCTTCCCCCATTCTGCTCTAGCCTGGACTGGATTTAAGGCATAAAGAGGATGCATTAAATACTTTTGTTGTTTTAGTAGATGATTTTTCTAGCATATCAGGCCAAGTTTCTCAAACTTGTAGCAGGAAAGAGAAAAGCCGCAACACATGTGCATGCACACACATACACACAGCAGGGAACGAGGAGCTGATGTAGCCACTGGCAGGATGTGTCTGCTCTTGATTTCACGGTGCCACCCAGCCCTTCGCTGGGTTACAGAGTGGGTTTTTTTCCATGTTATTTTGTGTTTCAATGCCAGCACTGATTGTGGTGATTGATTGACTTAGCTGGTGCTGCAGGATTCAAAACAACAACACTGGCAGCAGCAGCTCCGGAAAATACAGAGCGCGCTGGCTGGGTTAATCCAAGGAGAGAAGAAACAACGTTGGTGATCTGCCAGCTCTGAGAATCCTACAATAAATTAGGAATAACTATATTCATTGTTTTAAAATGAAAGATGCAAGCAGAGCCTGGCAGAAGCATTTTAAACACTCTGCGCTGTGCTTCAGCCCGGGGGCCCAGAGCAAAAGCCCTTTTTCCTTCATGCTGAGCTGTTCCTCACACACCTCATCTCACCAGCTTCAGGACACAGGCTCACAAAAGCCATTCCCTGCCTTGGTGAAAAGGGGTTCTCTACCTGCCTGTCCCTACCGTGAAAATTTACTAAAATTCACCTACATTGAAATGTAAGAAGTGTTCCTCACACGAAGCCACTCCTCCCCTCCAGCAGCCGTGTCCCTTTCCCCGGGGTCCCCCCTCTCGCTGAGGATCAATGAAACCCTCTCAGACCTTCCTCCTGCAGCTCCTACCTCCTACCAGCACAACTGCTGAAGTATAGCACAGATTCTTTTCCAGACGTAACATTTCTCCTTGTCAAAAAGCCAGAGAATTAGAAGACGACCCTTGAGCTTTTCGACTTTGTTACCTTCCCCCCCCAATTCCTTTATCTCTTGTGATCTTCTGTCCCCCTTTCTCCTGCCCCTGCTCACTCCACTGCTGCTGCCTCTTAATGAAACATCCTCATTTTGACACTGACCCTGTTTTCATTTTATCTAACTTCCCTCTCACTCCCCACAGAAGAGGAGAGTCCCAGCAACCTGCTCCCCATTCCCCTTCTCCTCCCACTCAGCTTATAGTAGTAGCTACTTGCCTGTTTTCCTGATAGTAACTCAGACTTCCCTTGTCTGCATCATGAAGATAAGCTGCTCCTTCTACTGACAAAGGAATTGCTAATGGACATGCCTGCTTTCTCATCCTGGGGACGGCGGCTGCTTCTGTCAGTAACTTTTTCCCTAGCACAAGTAGTTTTTCAGCATGCCCCATAAAATAGACCACATTTATGATTGTTGGCATACTAACAAGGTTACTGGGCAGCTTTTTTCAGGACAGACTTAACAACTCGCATATAGATGGACCCAGACGTGGCTCCGGTTAGAGACAATGGGAGATTTACTATTGCATGTATTTGCACCAAGATTTGGTGGCTTTGTATGAACAAAATAGAAACAGAAAATAATTATTTGTTTGCCAACCCACTGAATGTAGGGGAGAAGCACAAAGTTTTATTCATCTGCAAGCTCAGCAGATGTCAGTGTATGAATGGCCTGATTTCAGTCTCATTTTTGGACTAATGAAGATTTAATATAGCTAACAGAACCATGAGGTAATTCTGGTTTTGAACAAAAAGTGATTCCATATCATCCCATAACTTGTCACAATTAAACATTAACTAACTCCATGAATTTTGTTGGTGGTGTTTTGTTAGAATAGCTTCTGAGGGAAGTGATAGTTCAGTCATTATTTGAATGTCTGCTATAGTGGAGTCTATCACCACTGAAAGCCTAGAATAATGGCCTGTGTTATTCTTTTGCATCTTTTTCTATACAGCTTTTGAGGGAGCTGTAATTGAAGAGAAATGAAAGGGCAGCCAACCAAGAGACAATACTGCAAGGATCAGTACTGGAATGTGAGACAACATACTTTAAAAGCTGAAACTTTAAAACTCCTGCTATGTGTATACTTTTGAAAAGGGTAACGTCAATAGCAAAAAAAGAAACCCGAGCTATTTTTTCCCCTGATTAAGAAATAATCAACCTAATTTTTTTCCAACTTCATGTTTATAATCTGATGGCCTCCTATGAAGGCATGAAAAAAAGCATTAATGCCTTCATTGGATACCTATTTTTAACTGCCATTTTCTTTAGAAAACGTGGTTAACTAAAAAGGTGAAAAAGAGACCAGTGGAATAGAGACATGATAACACCAAGGCAGGGTGTTAAGAAGCGGGGACCCTACAGCAATTTACAGAGAGGTTGCAAAATATGAACTGCTATTTAGCATCAGGTCCTGTGTCAACTGGCTCTCCAGTTATGTCAGTGTTGTACCTCCTCATTCCTAGTGTTTACAGAGAGCTGAAATACCGCAGACAGCATTTTCCATACCTAAGTTTCAAACTCCAATACTTACAGGATTGCCAGAGGCTTACCGTTATGCACTGACTGATGCACCAAGCTTAAAATTTCCTCCTGTTCCTACAAATATTAACAAGTAGAAGCTCTCCAAGGGCCTGATGCAAAGCTACTGAAGCCATTTTAAAGCCATTAAAGTCAGTGGGAATCTTTACATCTGTCTCTTGCACTCTTGGATTCTCCAAGTACTTATGTGCATACTTCATACTCGCATGAACAATCCCATTGAAGCAGCTGTTTGTCTTAACCACAAAAAATGGCTGAGTTTAAGATGGGTTTAGCTAAACCTGGCCAGGCTAAGCCCAAACTCAAGTTTTTCCCTATCCAAGACAATTCAACAAGACCATCCATTTCTGAAATTATCTGTGCCTGTGAAAATATTTGGGATATGTTTATGATCAAGACTTAAAATGATATGGTCAAGGACTRAGCTTACTCAAAACAAGCTGGATCCCAAACATAGGAGTCGTTGGATCACAAACATAAGAATACTGCAGCTATTTCAAGCTGCAATAAGCAATGTTTCCTCCAGTGTACACCCCAAAAAGATTAAGTAAGTTTATGTTGCTTTTAGTGATGGAGAATTGAACAAAGCATAATTTGGAACCAGTTTTCAGTACTCCTGCCAAACTCTGAGTAAAACATCATTTACCTCCTAAGTGAACATTTTTCTGGCAGTTTTGTATGAATTAAACATTTTGGCCATTTAAAGGAAAAATGTTAAAAATCTGGAGTGTTCTTAAAATAGCAGATCAGTATACTTGAAATATCTTTTCTGATTTCAGGGAACTCCCCCTATGCATGTAACTTGCTATGAAACCCACAGCTATTTTGCACTAATTTCAGAGCAAGCTTATGAAAATAATATAATGAGGCAAAGCACTCAGCAATGCCAGAGCATGGGGACCACAATGCTGTAATAGATGATATCAAGATGATGGCAAAATAATGTCACTGCAGTCACTGGAGACTACATTACTATGTCAAGATGATGGCAAAATGATTTTGACGCAAGTCTATTGAAACTCTGTTAAAATATCCAGATGATTGCAACATATCAGGCAAATTCCCCAGAGGCAGTGACTGATAAATTTGTGTTAAAGTATTTCAAATACACCACTCTAACCTATGTTACATGGGCAAGATCCTGGCTTGCTAATGCATTAGCCTGACCCCACCAACATCAGCCGAGGCTCTAAAAGGGAAGCTTTGCCTTTTGTGTGGAAAGTTCTGATGATCCTAGGCATTTCAGGATATGTAGCTGATTTTCTCATCTGTGCATGCACAGCTATCRTTTGAGATTGTAGTGGCAAGATGATACAGCTGAGAAAACAAGCTCACTTGCAAATGTGGCCTCATCCAAGGCTGAGCAGGTCTAGGAATTTATGCCATGGAGAGGCAAACTATGCCCTGGTGCTCCAGAAGTGGAAATATCAGGTGGTRATTGAGAATCACAGTCAAAATAAGGGATAAGCTTTCCCATCCTGGAGAATGGTAAACACGTCAAAGGTGACAGAGAGTTAAGGTAGCTTTAGCATCTTCTCCCCATATGAAGTAGTGAGTTAATCAGCAAAGGGATGCCATCTTAGATGAACTCATCATTTACCCAAGGGGGCTTATTTTTTTGCAGTACGGAAAGACTGCTCCTGAAAGTCACAGCTGAGCTCATGAACATTGATAGAAGTTAGCTGTGGAGATYCTGATGGAAGCAAACTGTTTATCTGAGCAGATTACAGTGAAGAAGTCTATCAATAGCAAGTGATAATGTCTTTTCTACCTCTACCTACAGGAAAAACTTTCAGAACATCAGCCAACACTGCTCCCTGTTCTTGCCAGGGCTGACAGTCCCTTAGTTTTAAGAGCAGCATGCTCAGCAGGAACTGTACATACTAAACTGCAGGATTGAGCCCTCAGAAGATTGTTAGAGCAATTAGTGCAGAAGCAGCAACATTCCTGTTATCAGAACTAACAAGAAGCTGCAAGAGCTGTTTCAACAGAAATAGTCGAGGCTGCTCTAATTATATGTTCTTTGCACAGGCTGGCGAGTACGATGATTTTAGAAACTGGGTTATTCAAGCTTCTGAGGTTACAAATGCTGCTGTGCCAGCTCCACCCACTAAGTAAAAGGTTGTACACTGCAGTCAGCTAGCCGATTTGTTTAGTGCAGCCACAAATGTAGGCAACTTAGAAGGTGAAATAAGGCTGTTCAAAGCATAGCCAGTCATATTTAGAAGGTGGCCTTGCTACACTTTTGGTTCTACTACAGGTATATTTCAACAGCGGTGAAAAGTGTTTTCTGCCATTTTCTAGAGAAAGCAGCCTTTACCATCTGTTTTCTAATCTTGCTGCTCTGACCCACTTGTTCTTCACCTCCAGCTGACAGTGCTGGGCTAGCCATTGCATTCAGCTGTGTCCTGGATCTTGGGCTCATCAAGTCTATTGTGAACAGATGGAGCTTGGGGTTCCTGCAAATCCCATCTGCTCTTGCAGCAGCCAATATTAGTACTCCTTTAGGAAGAAGCCTAGGTCCCCCCAGAAATCCCACTCATCTTTGTTGCTTTGCATTGTCACTTACAAGGGCAGATGGACCGGTGGAAAATGGCAGAACGTGTCAGCTGCACGCCTGTCAGCAGCACCCCCAGAACTGGGCACGCCTGATCTTTCCAAAGGAACACAAGCAAGGTCCTTCAAGCCTCACTCTGCCAATGTGGACTTGTGCCTACTTCTGCCAGAAAGCTACCTCACTGTACTGTAAATTCAGCTAGAGAAGTCAGTATCTTAGTGGTTAAGTGTGCAAAGAAGGCTGATGAAAATATATAGTTTTGCAAAACACGATTCACATCCTTAGTTGGCTCCTGAATAATTTTTGCATCAGATTTAAAGTCCTAATCCTAATTTTCAAAACCTTTATTGGTCCAGGACTAAGTTACGTCAGGACTTACCTTCAGGTACAACTCTCCAGGCACCTACACTCGCGAGAGAAGCTGCATTTAAGCAAGACGAATTCTGTCCAAACTCCGAGAAACAGAGGGCACCACAATACCCTGTGGGGGACACAACTAAAGTGGAACCTGGGCTGCTTCAGCTCAGCATTTCTGCTCAGAAAAGATAGAGAAGCGGAGAGAGCAGGAGGTCACTCTGCATGCAGCTCTTCAGCTTAGATGTTATCCGATGCTTACACCACAGGCTCAGGCTCAACTGGAAGATACAGGAGCACGTTCCCATTTGAGATTCCTGCTTCAGCTGTCTTGCTAGCCCGTGTCAAGGGGACACCCAGCAACCCACCATCGGCCCTCCTGATTTCACAGGAAGGAGCCTGGCTGGCTGGGCAGAAGGGTACCAATTTGGGTGACTCGGACCCACTGGGAACTCTACTAAACCATTCAGTCTAGATGCAGCCCCCACACAGGTGACTTACAAATCCTGTTAGAAAGCCCGATCCTGCACAAATGGCACGAAGGAACAGATTTTGCTTTAAGTGACCAGAAAAAACCTCCCTCAGTACAGGGATAAAACCAAATGGAAATTATTTCTGTGCCTTTCCAAGCTCATTAAGGATTTAAACTGGGAACAAAGGGGTATTTGGGATGCTCTGCTCCAGTGATTCTCCATTTCATGTAAACTCCATTCCAGTAGTATAGGCTGGAGGGATCTCGTGATCATTTTTCAGTCATCCTGGGTCAGTCAGTATAGACTGATCAGCATATAGGAGGTTAGAGTTGCATCTTTGACATCTTCCCCATTCTCCAGTGCCGAGTAGAATTGTGCTACTAGAGAGAATCCAGTAAAAATAGATTTTTTTTGTTTGTTTTGTTTCCTATTAAGGCAAAATTCTGCTTCCAGTTGCASTAGCTGAATACTGAGTAATGCCATTAAATTCAGTGTTGATAGGTATTAAATTTAAATTATTTGGCCCTCAAAGCTCAAAGATGCAAATGAGCAGTTGAAATACAGGCATCTCTACTGTAGTCACCCTGACACCCAGTAGCAGCAAGCAACTGGAACATGAACACTGTTCTTTTAACATGAAACTAGCTGTAGTAGCTCAATTATTTCCTTTATTTTTCTACTGTCGCTAATATAAATCAATACTTTTCCATCTGCTGCCATTTCTAGACTTGAACTGTGAATTTGAACCATGTATTGCCTTTCTAACCATTATGCAACCTCTTGACAGGAACCCATTATAAACCTTTCAATTTATTCTGCAGTGCAGCTCTGCTAGTGATATTTACATCTATAACATACACATCTCATGCTCTTTTCTTTCTTGAAGCCTCTTTTATTGCATCACACTTGCACACTGTACTCACTTCAGCCTCTAGCCAAGGAAAATACAGACAAAAGTATACTTCTTAAACATATTTCCGTTTTAACTGCAGACTTCAGTATTTCCAGTGAGAGGATCACAAAGATCTGTCAACAGAAAAGGGAGTTGATTTCAACTTTTAATGCCTTCACGGTACAGGAGACTTATTATAGATCATGTTACTGCTGTGGATGTTGAGCTGTTTCAGTTAGTGTACGAAGCTGCTCCTTAGATGTGCAAGATGTAGGCACCCACACCAGCTGATGATGCCCCACTACTTGCTTATATCAGACAACCCTACATTTTCCTACAAATGTATCCATAGATTGGTTTCACAGCGTAGAAGCAGCAGCCTGACAGGACCCCTCTCTTTTGTGGCAGGAGATGACAGGTTTCATTGCTGATCTAACAGGACCATACTTGCTCAAAATCACACCTGCTTTCCTGCCAGTCCCACCTGCAGTCTCTGCTGGTCTTGAAGTAAGGCAGGTGACTACTACAGAAGCAAGACCCTGCCCAAAGTAGACCACACTAAGTAATTTCCCAATACAACCAAGATAAGATTTTTTTTTCAGGCTAACTGGGAACTCCTCTTCAAATTATATTCTGCATAGTCCACAGCCCGGTCTTTTAATAGCAACACACGTGTATGCAAACACTCCTTGCTCACACCAGTCACTGGCTAATTGGGTGTAACATCAGATCAACAATCAATCTACRCAGTAATTCTGGAAGTTTTTCAATGAGATTACCTGGGCAGGAGCTTAAAATGGAAGAAAAAAAAAAAATGGAAAAACCCATATTGCCTGATGAAACCCAAAAATGGACTCTACATTAGCAGTAGGCATGTCTCTGAGAGAACAGGGATTGGCGGCCACAGACTTCACCTTGCAGGAAGATGGGAACTGCCATCCTGGATCACACTAGCTGTCCCTGTAGTCTGGTATCGTGGACCAGAGGAAGCGTGCCTGTAATGGCTGATTATGGAAAAGCCTGCCCTAAAGGGAAATATTTCCTTAAGTCTCATCAGTCAGTACTTACATACGCTGTGAATCATAAGCATTTAATTCTCTTAAGATTTTTATCCCAGTTAATGTCACTGTAGATAAGCTCATGACCTGTTTCTGAGCATTTAATTGTCCTTTCTTGAATACTAGTAAGGTCTCAATATTTTGTTCCACCCATTACACATGGGCTGAAAAAAATACTTTGTGAGTATGAAGTCTGAGCAACTTTACTCACTGGTAAAGTCTTGTGCAAGCAAGACCCAGCATTGCAGGCAGATGGAGGAGAGGCCCCCACTCCTCAGACTGGGAACAACATGCCAGAAAAATGAAAAAAATTCCATAGCTTGAAAGAAAAATATCTTTCCATATCTTGCATGGCTTTTGGCTTTGTTATGATGAACAGTGTCTGGGAATTCCCTGACGCACCTTTTGTTTTACATTCATTATTTTACATATCACTATTCTGTCAGATCTAATTTGCCTGTTTCCTAAAGTATTCTAAAAATCAGTTTTTCCTCAGATATTTCCATGTGTTCTTAACGAAAGAGGAAGCTTCGTTTTCAAACAAAATACAGCACCACTCACTGTACTCACTGCTGCTTAGTGGTTCAGCTATAGCTACATCTTTAGCCAACTTGTCTATGTTAGTTAGGACATAGCTAAGAATAGCCTCCCCTCTTGTGTGCTCTGCAGCTAGTTATTTCAATTGTGATTACTGAAGGGCTTAAGAACTTGTTTTGCTCTGTCCCATTTGACCAGTTTATAAGAGGGAAGCTGGACTCACCAATTATCACTGTTTTATTTAGGGGTTTTTTGCCTCTTTGATCTCCTTCARTGTTTTAGTCACAACATTTTCTTGAGCCAAAGAAATAAATATGACTTTATTTATGTAACAGTATTCTCATTGACTTGGGATTTTTCTCTCTCGTGTGTTTATAGCATAGTTCAGTCCACACAAAAATGTAATCTGTACACAGACTCTTGGCTATAGTACTAGTTGCTGTGCTGATGAGCTAGTCTGCTCTTCATATACACTTTATACCTTGGCACCATGGCTTGGCATCTGGTCATATTTCAGTACCGTGTCCAGAAAGGAAATAGGACTGTACATAAAAAGATACCAGAGCTACCCAAGGAATATTAGGGATGAGGTATCTAGTTGCAAGCAGGAACATGACTAAGAAATGAAATCATGTAATTTTGGTGTGGATGCGACTGTGCTGATAATCATACTGAACTGCTGAGAGCGTCCTGTGTCTACCAAAAAGGTGAAATCCTGGTTCTACTGAAGTAAAACTTCAGAAGTTTCTAAATGCCAGAGTAGAATTAGAGAGAGCTGACTGCTCATGCACTTAATAATAGGTAGTGTGCCTTCTCTCCTGAAAAACCTGCCTCATGAGTATTTGTAAAACACTACATGGTGTCAGAAGTTATCTTCAGCCAAAGATGGAGCAATTACTTTCTCCAAGTCTGCTGGATTTATGAGGGAAGCTTGCAGAAAAATGGTGTCAGCTTAGCAACATTTTGAAGTATCCTTCTCTGCTATGGGGGCTGCAGAGGAATCACCTGAAGGGCAAGCTGCGACACTTCTTGGGGTGGGGGGTGCTCAGCAGCCTCCGAAGTATAGAGTGTATTTGGAAGGGAGAAGATAAAAAGAATTTGACACAGCGATGGGTGCTAAATAAAAACCTTACAGTGATTAGGAAGAGCAGCCAGATAAACTTGCATAGAAATCTCAAAACAGAAGGAAGTTAGCTTCAGAATCAGTGGGAGATACTGGGGTGTGCCACCCATACGTAAGCATTAGAGAAGTACACACAATGAAAGTAATCACAGTCACATATACATTAATTTCAACAATTTCCATCCTTCTGACAGCCAAAATACAGCACCAGAGCGGCAAACACACAAGATCAGGTTTTCAGTCACATTCTGGTTTCTTTGTGCCTTTACACTAGAAAAAAGGGACTATAGCAGCTGGTRCAACCCAATAAACAGCAGTTTTACCTAGCTCTGCTTTGGAAAGAGCTGACAGGTTTGGCTCTGCATCCTTCTTTAAGTTTTACTTGTCATATTTTGCCAGTCAAATGAGCCCCACTAGCTACTGTTGACAGTAACCCCGCAGAGACTCCCAGCTTGGCTGGAGCCACGATGAACTTCCCTCACTGGGTGTGCCCTGTCCTGCTAGGGATAAAACGCAGCATTCAGCTGGTGCTCACCACAACGAATAAATAAAACCAGGAAGGAACTAAAGGCTAGTAGAAGAGCAGCAGTAATGGTGACGTCTGCAGCGTGCGTTTGACCCTGGTCTGTGCTGGCCCTGCGCCCTGCCTCACTCACTGCGCACATTGTTAAAGCGTCAGCCCCAGGCGCCCGCTGCGGCAGGAGCCTGATTGCACAAGCAAGTGCTGCTCTTCACCTCTGCCATGGGGACACGCCGGTGGCGGCTCCCGCCAGCTGGACGTGGTGCTTGGTGGTGGAGCCTCGCGGGAGGAGGGCCCCAAGCTCCAGCCCTGCCTGGGAAGCAGCCGAGCTACCATGGTGCCACATTACTGCTGTGCCACTGGCTAATCCAGACCTGTGAAATCATTGCAGGAGAGCCCAAAGTAATTTATTTATTTTTTTTTTTTTAAAAGAGGAAAAAACCCAGGAGAGTGTCGCAGACCCAGGCTAGCATGCCAGCACTGTACTCCTGAATTAGCACCACTTGAGCAGGGCAATTCCCAATATCTGGGAAAGGGCAGGAGCAAGTGAGTGAATGCAGGTGGAGGGGAACATTTAACACAGAGCCTGCCTGAGTAAGTACCTCGTGCTATTGCCAGGAGTCCCAGCTGTCAGCACCACCTTTCACCTGAGACCGCTGCCTCCCGAGCCAGCTGGAGGAAGACGTGTGTAGACAGTTTCTGATCACATTCAGGGAGCGGAGGACCATTAGCTGCTGCCTCCCACAAAGCGCTCGGTGGCCGGGAGCCAACAGCTCCACTGCTGGCAGGGAACAGAGCAACACAGAGAAGGAAGGGGCTGAGGGGGAAAGGTCCTGGTAACAGAGATCTSTGTTGGCTTTCATGAGTGGTCCCCCACATGCATACTGCTTCACCTCTGCTTACAGCTGAGCCACTTGAGGTGTCACCTGAGGTAAGAGACAGAGAACACCAAGCTCAGCTTACTGGCCACGGGTGCTTTTGACAGTTCACGGCTGCCCGCTCTCAGCCCGGCTGTGCCCTGCTGTGAGCACAGCCCACGGGTTCCTCAGATTGCTGGGTCAAAGCCCAACAGCAAAGGCCCAAAGCAGACACAGCCTATGAAACCACCCCAGCGAGGCATGTCTCTCCTGTTTMTTTGAAGTCGGACAGATTTCAAAATGACTCAACAAAAGCTACAATTCACAGTATTGAAAAAGATGGTTTAAGGAAGGCACTTTCAGATAATCCAACCTGAGCCCATACTGTTCTTTCCTGGGGGGTGGGGAAAAAAAAATCACTGTTGAGGAAAATAGATATATTAAAAACATCGCAGAAGTGTTTTGCCAACCAAATTGAGGAAGGAACTGATCGCTAATACCTGGATTCAGGACCTGACTTCCTACTTGATAAATTCTAGATTTCATTATGTCCTTAAACAAGTGCCTAACTCTGATTCAATATTCTAGTTTGTATTCCAAAAAGCCCACAATACCAGATATGATGTGAAACAACTTACGTTTATATGTACTTCCAGGCCTTAAAAAAAATTGGCACACAGTTTTCTATGACATAGTTCAAACCAGTGTTTTATATAATCACTGTATTTCAAAGGCATATGAAACTGAAAACATGATAAGAAAATGAGAAATGGAGTGTTAACTTCAAAGAGAAATGAAACCTCACTTCCTACTTCTGTCCCACTGTTCTACATTGCAATTAAATGACTAGTTTCATACACAATACTGTGATTTATCGTTAGTCAGAATGTAAAAGCTAGCTTGTACGTTAGTAGAGAAGACTGCCCAGTTTGTAGAATTGTGATGCCCAACTGTAAATGTATTTGACTAATAAATTAAATCCACTCTAGAAGAAGACATGAAGGAAGCTTCCAGATGAAAATAAGGACCGGGCATTAAGAAATAGCAGGCTAACACAGCTCAAGACTGAATACGTTAACTGAAGACCTACCTCAAACTTCCATTTTTTGGTTTATTTCTTAGAATGCTAAGCTAAAGAGTGAAAGCAAAACTCCAAGGCTAGAACAAAGGTACCAGCAGGGAAAAACACATCAGCAATCAGCAATACAGGAACTACTCTACGGGGTTAAATTGTTATTTTCAGGAGTCAACATCCCTGTACTCTCCTGTTTCAAGTTACCAAAAAAAAAAAAAAAAAAAAAAAAACCAAACAAAAAAAAAACCACCAAAAAAACCCACACCAGAAAAATCATCTTTTTTGCCCCTGCTACTCCCAGCCCCACCACCGACTAGAGGGAAGCAGGCAAGCAGTGGGCCTGCCCTGCTCAGAGCACCCAGTAGAGCTCAGCTAAGACAGAATGGCCTCACCGGGGTCTGGTACCCAGCCAGTGGGAATTACACCAAGGAGCAATGGCAAGCAGGGACCCAGCTGTGATCTGGATTCCCTGGCTTCTTTAGTGCGCACTGCCTTTTATCCAGGGCTTGTGGCAACTCCACAATTAAGAGCTTAATGCACGTAAGATATACTTTGCAAGTGAAACATTATTCATTAACAAATCTGATTAAACTGCTAATGCAGTGAGCACTAGCACAAGTTCAGAAAGACAAATAGTCTCAGYGGTGCAGTGTTTGTGAGGAATGTTACCTGTAAATGGATTTTAACTATTTAAATTGGCTTCTGTTCAGAAACTATGAAAAGACACAATGGGGCACAGAACACTTCATTTAGCTTACTGTGCTTAATGTGAGGGGAAAAAACCTACAGATTAAGACTTCAGAACAGTAATACGCATAATTGTGCAAAGATACCTGTATCGTAATCCCAGATTTAAAAAAAAAAAAAAAAAGACCTTTTTTTTTCCCCCCAGCAGCACTTTACTGATCATTAAAGATTTGTTGGTAACTGGTATTTCTTACTATGTATAGAGCATTTAAAACTCATTCCATATAGACTAAGTCATGTTCAAATCCTGGATTCCATAAACGTACGCTGTGGCTTTGCTGCTGTACTGGTAAGATTGTTACGCTTTCATCCCTTTACAAGCATTGTGATATTTCAGATTGTGGAGGCAAGTTATTACAGGAGAAATTTAGCTTTTATCTTTTTACTAAAGGTATATTTTCACCATTTTGGCAGGACTGAAAAAAAGTTCCCGCTGGCCACGACAGACATCTGATGGCTCTCTCTCCTTGCACATGCCTACTTTTCACATTTTTTCAGAAGCCTGGTATCAAATCCTGTAAGTGAGTAACTCTGAGGCTGATACATGTGAATAAACCAGTCTTCTCCAAGCTAATAGCTACTCCTGCTGAATTATGCCCCTGCTAAACATAGGTCCATTTTGAGCCCTTTGAGAGGAACCTATTTCTCTGCATTCAGACAACAAGCCCTTATCTCCAGCTCTTCCATTCCGCAGCGAACAGCCGGGGAAGGGTGTGGCAGCCCGTGGTGTGGGCTGTCTCGGAAAGATTGCTGGCGCTGTGTTTTATTGCCTTCCTTTGATCCCTATTTGTGCAGTAGTAGGTGCACAACATTGACCTACTGAGCTAAGCTATGCTAATATGGCCAAAACATTTCAGTAATTATTTCATTGTATGACCGAGAGGTTCTTTTATGACCGAGAGCTCTGATTGCTTCTGTACAATGTCAGCCCACTGAAATGCATATTCTCGTATAACCTGAAAAATGAATAGTTTAAACCTCCCCAGGTGGGCTTTTTTTGCTCTTCCCATTGATCTTTTATTTCATTCTCTAAAACTCAAGATGCATCCCAAACCAAAAGTCCTGAGATCAATAGGAGTTTTGACTAAATCAGAGCTATAAGATTTGGCCCATGATTTCTAGAACTATTCTTGCAGCCTGAGAAATATTGCCGGTCAAATCTCCCAGTGATAATGAGCTGCATAAACACACTGTTTACAGTGGCCTGATATAAACTTTCCAACATAAATTCAGCATCTTTTCCTCTTATTGAAGTCTATTTCATACATTCAAATCTTGTTTGATGGCAGTCACGGAACCAAGCAGTTTAGAATTTCTGAAACATCTAGGGAGATAGAAATCAAATGGTGCTCAAGCTAGTTAATTAAAACATTTCAGAATCTTTCACCTGTGGTGTCAAGCTGTTTTGTTAAGTGAAGAATTGAGAGACTAACAGAGCAGGTGCTGCTGCAAGCACAGATTGCCATAGAAAATCACTTTATAGAAGCCTATCAGAAGTAGTCTGACTACAGGATCTAATAGGGAGGGCAGCGTATGCTCATTGCTTCTCATTACCTGATGGTGAAATCTTTAGTTAAGGAGGGCTCTCATTGAAGTCAATAGGGATTTTCCCAGAGTAAGACTGCAGGATTGGGACCACACTGTGCCATTATGGTTGATATCACAAAGACCAGGCTGCTTATATTATGGTTTTCAATGGCAGCATCTGATCTGAAGCCAAATGAATTTAATAGAACACTTCCCATTGATTTCATTGCAGACCAGATCAGGAGAAGAGTCACCACATGGCTGGTTCAAGATGAAACAGTAGAACGAAGCATCCTTGAAGTTGTTTAACAGGTTGTATATATATATTCCACCTCCCCCCAAAATAAAAAGAATAGTATTTATTTAAGGAATATCAAATGATAGCACGGAAGGGAAAAATCTAACCTGCAGTCAGCTAGAATAATGTGAATGGACTCCTGTTTGGTATTTCAGGGCGTTATTCATTTATTTTTAATGGAAAAGAATGTTAGAAAGGTCAGAAGCAAACATCTGCACACCACTGCACATCTGAGCAGTACCAACGAAGTCAATGATGCTCGATCCATTTGTGCAGAAAGACTAAGGCCAATGCTTACGATACCAATTGTCCAAGACCTGTTCTTTTGGAAGGTCTCTTGAGCCTTGGCTCTGGAGGACCCCCTTAAAATCATTGCCAATGTATGCGAGCAAGAGTATTTGCCTCAGTCAGCAATTTCCAGGACAGAAGCCTTAGTCTGTATGATCCTTCGGGCAGAGGGTGTAATTTATCTGTATTTATATGGTGTGTATATATACACAAGGATGCCCCACTCCTATCTAGGATTGTAAGTAACAGCATAAAAACAAGCAATACATATAAATTATCTCAAGGCTAATAAGCGGATTATTTAAATAGTCACACATCACTCCTTTCCAGATAAACTAAGAGGAGAGAGAACATTTTAAAGAACTTTTCAGAAAACCTTCCCAAACATTTACTTTCTCACTGTGCTTTTAAAGTGCAATCCCACTTTCCTACTCACCCTAATAAAAATGGTAAGCAAGATGAAGCATTTTACTGTGTTGAACCTTGTTTTTCCCAGTGAACTAACCTCCTTCTGGAAGTTCATCTCCACTAGGATAGATGTGCTACCTCCTTCCCATTGGTGCAGCTTTGTTTTAGTAGTTATTTTTCATGTTGCCCCAGAAGACTCTAGTTTTACATGGGCAGAAGACAGAGAGATACTAAGAAAGAAGGAGTGGCAGAAAGATGGATGTGCAACAATGAAGCTTCATTTTCCAGCTTATCTGTGTGTTACCATAAATGAACCAAAACCACATCTAGTGAAGTGTACATCTAGTCTCAACTGTACTGCTTGATATACATGTGTAAAGAGTTGCTTTGTAATGTAGAGGATTTTTTTTCCTTAAAAATAACACAAAAAGATAATTCTACCTCAATACATTTTCTATGTTTGCAAATGCACTATTGTTTGGTATGTGTTAACTTCCCAGGCTCTCTAGTATGCATTACTGCCAGCTACCATCTCTCTCACATGAGCACACCAATCAAGATGTGGCTTTACAGATGAACTTCTTTATTTTTCAGAGGCAATCTGTCCTTCTAGTTCCCCCTCCCCCCTCTCAGATGTTCTTCTGGAGATGAAAAGAGCCTTTCTCAGAAGTTGATTCCTTTCCATCTCAGTTCCTTTCTAATAGGAGATGGCTCAGTTGTAGAAGACTTCAGGAAGGATATCGAACTAGAGTCAGAAACTTGAGATTCCCTGTGCCTCTATTTCCCCACTTACCAACTACTACAACACTGAACCATCCTCCAGGCTTAGTTCATTAAGCTCTGTTTTTTATATGGAAGTATTTTTATGAAAAGTGGTAGAGGCACAGATATTCTGGTATCACTGTCATTTTAAGACAACCCTTAGTGCAAGTTTTTCCTCCCTCTCCTGAAGAGGGAATGAATAAATATAACTGCCCTTCTAGATGGATTTTCTTCAGGCAGCATACCTAGACTTTCTGCACCAAAATGTCTAAGCACCACTATCTCATATGAAAGGACCAAAACTATTAGATGGATGAAAAGCAATAGCAGATTCAAGCCTCTGTGCACATATAATTGGGACAAAGAGCCACACGAGTAAGGATTACACATGCATGCATAATAATATGTTCACTCAACGATTACTGTGGAGAAAGCACTGCCCATCTAGATCTGTAACAGCTACTGTGCATGCACACAAAGCATTTACACTCCGCCTTATTGATGAACAGGAATGGAACAACCTTTTTTTTTTTTTTTTTTTTTTTTTTTTAAATCACTGAAGAGGACAAAAAAAGCATATGCTAAGGTATGATTGACAGCCGCCATAATGGACTGTCATGTCAAAAGAACTGCCTTGCTAATTCTCTTACATAATGAGCTAGATGCTAGGCTCTCCTTGCAAGTTTGATTGTGCACCCTTCCATCAATCTTACCGACATCTTGGCATCTAAAATACAGCAAAACCACTTAACAAGGGCTCTTTAAACAGGCAAGAGGAGGGATGTCTCTGTGTATTAAATGTGATGTGGAGGTTGCTATGGTAAATTTGAGCATGTGAACATTGCAGTGCAAAATTCCATACTGGTGGCTAGAGCTGAGGCTAGCCATGCCTCCAGGTTCTTTAAGTGTACTTGGACTGCATTATTTAAAGAATGGAAAGAATATGGTTTGGTGCCACTTTCATGGGGGGGGTGGGGGGGGGGGAGTGCCTTTGTCTAATACTCTTTTTTTTGTGTGTGCAGATCCCTGGGGTGTTGATGAGGAGTATCCGAAACGGATTGTAGTATGCTCTCTCTGCAGCTTTCAAATATGGGGCTCCATCCCCCAGACTCCTTCAGTAACTAAGACTGGAAATATATATGCATTTCTCTTTCTCTCCTTTTTTTTTTTTTCCGCTTCATCTGGTTGTCACAGTTACATAATGCTGCCAGTTGTAATCGCAGCTCAATGGTGTTGTTAGGCAACTCGGTTAGCTTTATTTATTGAATTGAAAATTGCCATATAGGTGTCGATTATCTGCCCTAGAGTTCTGATGATTATAGCTTTAACTATTGGCACTTCCTTTATTACCAGTGCTCTGACTTCCCATTTTGCTTGCTAAATTTACAATCCACAGAGCCCCTTCAGCTGTGAACTGCTCCCTCCCAAGCAATTGTAGATTAATTGCCAGCTCCACCCCAGGGCCCTGTAGTGGAAGGGGATTGAACTGCACATCAGAGTGAAGTTTAATGTGTAAACATTTACTAGGATTTACTGTTCTCTGGGTTATTTCACGTTTTCCTCTTAGCAGAAGTTCCATGGGAAACCTACTGGTTCCCCAGCTCCATAGTGACATTTCTTAGATCTATTTTGCTCCTGTTTTGTTGTTACTACTCATTTATGATCGCAAAGGCACCAAAATGAGTACTGTACTACAAGCTAACTGATATCTCCACCATGGCCCAGCACCTCAGCAGCATATAGAAGCCACCACCATTATGCCTGCTATTTTATCCAGTGACTTTGGAGCTGTTTATTCAGGGATATTATTGTTTCTGCTTGTTCCATTTCTCTATTTCTTCCTATTTTGCTCACATATATCTATTTTAAGCATCAGTTTAGTCCATGCTCCCTACATCCCCCTTTTCCTTTTGGTCAAGAGACTACAACATTCCCCTCCACAAAGAATCATTTTTTGCATGCGTGATTCCATTGTTCTCACTTTGCAAAAATCAAACTCTCTGGCAGACAAGTCCTGGTCTGACTGAGCACAAATGCTGATCTGACTGTTCAGTATGATCCTCACAATCGGAGTTATTTTCAATCATCTCCCCCAAACTTCCCTCTTCCTAGCACTTGGTTGGTTTCCATTCCAGAGTTTTTGTGCAATTGCCACCCAACACTAGAGCCTTCTCTATGTTTTTGTTTAAACATGTTTAACAGGACTCTTAACTTCCTGCAACTTGGAAACATTTTCCTAAGGCACCCCAGTGGCTCCAAAGATCAACGCCTTCTATGTATAGCAGCTCTGGTAATAACAGCACCAACTCTGTCTCATCCAGCCAAACCTCTATGGTCAAATGCCAGCCCACAGAGAAACAATTTGATACCTGAAGCATCATTTCCCTTCTCAAACAACTTTCAGTACAATACTAGTTTTGCTAGGGTTTCTTACTCACCTCATGCTCCCCATCTTTCCTCTTTGCAGTTCCAGGCTCCTCCGGTGCTCTGGATTGCTTCCCTCTTATTCAGCCTTTCTCTCACCATTGCAGACCTGCAGCCTCTTTCCCAAGCAGCACCCAGTAGGCCTCAAAAGCTTTGCCTCCCTGCAGGACCCTCCCTTATTTGCCACAGTTGTTGCTAAATTAATGCCTTGAATGTTCAATTAGTAGAATTGTGCCAAGGTATTTAAAAGCTTGTGGCTGTATCTTATAAGCTTGTGGGGGCAGAGGTGACTTTCTGAAAGCATGAACAGAAGTGGGGAAGTTATCAAGTCCATTTTTTTAACATAAAACTTTGCTAGCTGTCCATTGTTTCCTTGACACCTCTGATAAACTTTTTTCCAGTATTTCTTTATGTTTTTTTCAAAGCTGTATGTCTGTTTTGGCTGTACACCTGTTCAGTTCACTTATGAACACATTCACTTTATCAGCAAATTACCATCTTCTTTGCTAACAAATTCATCCTCTGGGATCCTGAATCCTGCTCCAGACAATATAATATACAACAGAAGTCTTGCCCATCCTGCACATATCAGTTCAATATGGGTGAGATATTTGCATAGGCACTGGGAGTGGAATTTGGGGTGGGGAGAATATTTATGTGATGAAAGCATGTGTCAAGGACTCTGTTCAGCTCCTGATTCTATCTATCACAGGCTTTCTTGGTGATCTTGGACACCTTGCTTTATTCCTATATGACTCAACTTCCTAGCTGTAAAATAATGAGGATAATAATCCGTTTGGAATGACCAGTGCTCATGGGGTTGTGAGGAAACAGCTATAGACAGGTAAGTAAGTAGAAAGATAAAAAGATTTTTGCTCTCATAGGTTCGAGTAGTTTTTTTCCCACCGACCCCTCTTCAGAGTACTTGAAAGTGAGAAAAGGATTATGTTTCTCAGTGGGCCAGATAGTCTCAGAGAGAGCATTTCTCCATTTTTTTAAAAGTATCTCTCATTTCAATTGTCATTCAGGGAATCTTTTTTTTTTCCCCCCACTTGTGTATCTGTTCTACTTCTAGCTTCGTTATCCTGAGTTCAAAAACATTTCCACTCTCACTATTCAGGTGGTTTTGTGTTTCAGAACTCCAGACATCAGCAGTATATGACTTGTAACATGACATTTAATATATTTTTACATGTAAGTTTGGTCTGTGGGGCTTTTAAAATTGCTTCTAGTAAGGGCAATCTCTTAAGAGAAAAAAACTTTCATGGCTATCTTGCTTTGCATTAGCATGTAAAACCACCTCTCTACTCCCTTGCAATTCTGTGGTTTCTTCTACGACAGTACAGATTAATGGATGTATTTTTTGTTTCTCAGAAAGATCTAATCATAGCATGGGAAGAGAAGCGAAGCCAGTGAGAATCCTCTGATCAGCCAACTCTCCCTAGATCAAATGCTCTCTGTTTGGGAACATCTGCCTTAAAAGATACCACCTGTTCATAAAACAATACCAATAATAAAGTGCTTATATGTCAAATATTGCAAGGAATGTTTAAAAGTTCATAACAATCGTTCCTTGTAAAGTAATTAGGTTATAAGTTTAAGCTGAAAATAACATTCAAAAGCCAAAGCTAGTGCATCTGCTTCTGTGGTTGGTATGACAGGATGGTGCGTGTACAGCCATGAGCACATTATAACATTTGATATTTTTAATCAAATCCCATTTTAAGGTGTGATGTGTTTTACTCCACTAAAGGTCATTTTAGTTACAATAGCATTAAGGGTTTTCAATAAAACATTTTAAATGCCAGTTATATAACTGCTTTTAAAACATTTAACAGCCACATTGGTTACATGACCTGAGACAAAGGATATTTTCTCAGCACTTTGATATACTGTGGCTAGCTTATCCTTATGGGAACGTTCAGTTCCATAATGGCCTCAGGTCATCCCATAATATGTGGTGTAGGATTTTTTTTCACCAAAACAATAATTGCTAATGAAGCCAATGGTGATGGAAGTTCAATGACATGGCAGAGGATAGAGACTGTAGTCAATAATAGCAGCAGACACTGGCCAGTACAAGAAGTTCATCAGCACTATTCAAGGACAAGAAGATGTAGCAATAAGGAATGAATACACACTGATTTGAGTCTTAGCGCTGCTAAGTAAAGTAAAGTAAAATAACTCGGGTAAACAGAAGTTCTTTCCTCCCCTGCATCTCCAAGAGCATTGCACCATTAAAATATGATCTATAATAGGATATAAGATATATATAATATATATAGGATATAGTTTCAGGACTTCATACCCAGGTGTACCTGGGCACATATAGAGTTATACCACTCCCTTTAATCTTGGGACAAGGGGATGCTGTGAGATGAACAAGCTCCATTTGATGTACAAGAGACTCAGGCCAGATCTTATTATTGAGGGTAGACAGCTATTTCCTGTTAGGTTCTCTACAGAAAAATATCACTGGAGCAGCATTTTCAGCTGTGGCATCTCCCCTGCCAGCACTCTCAGATTCTGGATCTCATTCCCAGACCCAGCAACCTTTTTGACTCAGAAGCGAGACTCCACATGGCAGATCATCACAAGCCAGTCAACAGGACACACTCCTCTCCGTTTCTCTCATTTTTTTCCTACTTATCTCTTTAGGTTTTGGGTGCTTGTGGTTAAAGCCACCTATTCATGTGTGATCCTGGATGCGTAGCGTGGCTGGGGTTGGCAGATGGTTCTAACCATGCTTGTAGACTTCTGCCTCCTCAAACCAAAGCAAGCGTCTCTTGTCTGGCAAACTATTACCAAAAGCAAAAAAATATATTTAAAAAGCAAGCTTTCTTAAGCCTCCTTTTTTAAAAATAAAAATAAAATCTTTGTTCCAAAAATGGAATAAAAATGGTGTTATCACGTATTTTCTCCTGCTTTGAGCAGAAGGTACTAGATGACCTTCTGAGGACCTGTCCAGCTTGAATTATTCTAAGAAAATGTGTATATTTCTTGAAAAGCAATAGAAGCAAAAGACACAGTGACAATCCTCTTTCACAGCTCCTAGGCATCATGTCTTTCTCAGTGACTTCAGGTCGTAATGAAATTAAGAAGTTGCTGTGTTCCAGAATAATATCTTCCACAGCCAATTTTATCATGAGCCAATGAAATAAATGTTTCCAAAGTGAACAGCTGGCATCTCTTTTCATAAAAGATTCCCTTTTAGAACACTATTTCCAAACAATATTACAGTGGCTCCATTCACATGGCTATAGTTACGACTGTGTCAATACTTCTCTTATAAACCTTGTTTTTCAAGGGTTTATAACTTTACAGCTGAGCCATAATTAGCTGGGATTTGAGTTACAGCACAAGAGTTCAGTCTGTCTGTGAGGACATTTTTGCTAATATTAATAAAACCAGTTTTAAATCATAGAAGAGTAAAACATAGTACTTTATATGCATAAAAAGGATTCTTGAACATTAAACAGCTTTGATTTAAAAAAGGAATTTTGGCAAGTGATTATAATATGATCTCCATCTTTTTTTGTCCTTTTAAAAGAAAAAGAGCAAAAAAATTGCTTTAGAAACTCAGTTTGACAAACATATGGAAATTCAAAATTAAAGTTGACGGTCTCTCCTTAATTTATGTTGTTATGAAAAACAGGCACAATGGTCTCATTAAAAGGCACAGAATCAACCAAAGATCATCTTCTGCATATTCTGTGGATTTTCTCAGTTCTTACTTTAGTTTTGCTGCCATGTGAGCATAGTTTTTATTACCTGATATCATTTTGTTTGAGTATTTTATGACAATACCAATTTGCACCCTGCCTGTGGTTTTATGGTCACTTCAGTCTTAGCTATTAGCCCAGCTTTCTGCACTCCTTGTTTCCAATGCCATTCCTAATTACAATGCAAAACGAACACCTCCTGTTTCCCATTCCAGTCATACTAAACTGTACTCCATTGTGAGCCCAGCTCACCCTTTTAGCATGAGTCAGCTCTCGTTTCTGTTCATGGAGCTCTCCTGACTGCATCAGGATTTCATGTCAAGGAGAGCCATATTTGGTTTACTCGCTGTATATCTTAATGGCAATGTCTACTGGATATCCCAAAAGAGCTAATGAAGTCCCATGAAATGAGGCCAAGTAATTGATGTCTTTATGCAGAAACTAATTTGTTCGTAAAAACTTGCCCTTTGTATCATAAATGATTCTGAAAAAATACATGCAATGAGAAAATGGAAAAGATATGCCAAAGTTGGTTACTCAAAATGTCTTTTTCTAGTAGGTATAAACAAAAGAAATTACAAAAGAAATAAATATGACAATGTGGAATGCCAGTAGCTGAACAAAGCCCTAGGATGGCTGCTTTCCAGGAGCTTTATTCCTTCACTTTACCCCTTCCCAGCTCTTCTCCTCTGTGGTTTTGCTTTGGACTTCAGTCTCCTCCTCTCTCCTGTGAGAATTTCCATGTCAGAGTCCCATGACCACCCTAAAACCTTGCTCTTCCTAACCTTTACGTTTCTAGATTTACCCCTCACACAATGATCATATTTGAATCATTCCTTTTCATGCAGACCTTGGGCTCCTGTGCAAACTGCTGGGTGCTCATTTCTAAACCAGAGCAGAGAATCATCCAGAAGGGCAGGCACAGTCTCAGCTGAGACTAGCACAGATTCAGAGAACCATATATTGATGTCAAAACCTTTACCGTCACCAGCAAAATAACGGTTCAAGAAAACCTATGATCTGGTTCTCTGCAATGCCACTGGTTCTAACTGTTTGTGTTCCTGTTGCCACCCCTCTGAGACTTCTTATCATAAGAGAGCCCAAATGGCTCACTAGATCTCAAGCTCAAAAGGAAGTCTAGCTCATGTTTTTTGTAATTTCTTCTGCCTTCCCTCTCTTCTCCCTGCCACTCAACTGAGCTAGTGTGCTCCCAAAGACTTTAGGGTCCTAAAAGACCAAGAAAGAAATATTGAGAACAAATAGTGAAAAATACTTCTGGTCACATACAGCATGGGTATAACCAAGGACCTCATTCATAGACATTCAGAACTGACCCTCTGCATTAGTAAAACCACATGGCACTCTTTCCCCCTTCTTCCCTGTACTATGTAGGCACTGTCAGTGTTTTCCTCCTTCTTCCCTTACCAGTTAGTTCTTCATACACCCTGAGTTTGGTAACATAATCTTCGTTAAGCTAGGAGACTTTTCCTAAATAGAAGGATAATYGGGGTGATTTGGAAAGATGCCTGTTTTTAGCTTAATACGTTATCTCCAGTGATGCTGAACAGGACAAAAGGGATAGAATTTCACCTTGGCGTTACAACATTGTGGAAACAAACATGAATCTTTAACGTTAGAGTGCAAACAGCAACCACAGAGCTCTCCTTGTTATCCTTGCTGACTGATCTGTATGATAATTGCAGGCTAGGATGACTGTATCCCTCTCAGGCCAAAGTTAACCGTATTATACAGTCAGAAGCCTTACTGAATTCTGTGGCCATCACCCTGCACAAAAACATGAAGTTAAAATTGTTTCTTCGAATTCAAATGGGATCAATACCTCTCAGGAGACAGATGGGGTTTTCTTTTCTATGCTGAAAAAAGAATCAGTGTCTGGAGTTCTGGCTCAAAGTACTCATTCAGCTACAGAACAACACCAGGAAAAATCAGCAGAGAGTGGGCACCTGCTCTTTTCCTTGATCAGCCCTGGATCTTAGAATTTGATGTTTTATATAAAGGGAGCTTGCTGTTGCTCTTGCATGCTGCTTTTTAAACTACACAGTCTCGCTCAGGCAAGAAGGGCATGTTTATTCTTTTTTGGAGCTTTTTCATTTTTACTTGTAGCTGAATCCTCTAGGTCAATTGTATCTGCAGGGGTGGGAGAGGAATTTAATTGCTTTTACTTCCTACCTTCATCTCAGGGTGACCAGTCCATTAATAATGCACAGGAAGCAACTAGGAAATGCATGGTAGATTAGGGATTAATTGATATTTGGAAAGATTTCAATCCACATTTGAAGGAAAAGGTTATGCACTGTAGTCCAGCTCTAGTTACTATTTGCATTTGATTATTTTATTATTTCTTACAGCCCTGCTTCTTCTGGTTTTAGATCTATTTTCCCCTTTCTTTGGCCAACCAGGCTTTTACAAAAATTTCTGTGTTTGTTTCTTGCTAGAGATGTTTGTTACATTTCTGATACATGCCACCCAATATCAAATAAATACATACATTTCTCTGTMTTTTCCAGTAAATATGTTTTTTTCTGCACTGACACCACCCACAGTTCCTTTATGAACAATTTGACTTTCCAAAACGTTATTGATTTCTATGCTTGGAAGTTACAAGATTAATAGCTTTAGAGGCAAAAGTCCTTCAATCCTTTCACTGAATAGGTGCTGCAAGCTTGCTTCAATGCCTGCTGATGTGCTTCAGCACATCACTTTTAGTAAGAAACATGAGCAAGGCACTCCTCAAATCAACAAGGCACTAAAATACAGGAAACAGATGGGTAATTCCAATGATGTCAGGGGAGGAAGGTATGATTTAGTTGGTTTGAAAATGATGAGCCTGACACCTCAACTTGTTTTGCCTGTGCTGCCCCATAGAAATGATAATGACTTCAGTAACTTTAGCAGTTTTAAAGGCTGCAGAAGAGCTCATGTTGACACCCATAAAAACAGTAACTACTGGTAGCAGAACTTGACTCTAGCTGTCAGGAGCAAGAGACAATGTGAAAAGAACACAAGACCCAATAGAAAAGATATATTAGATTCTTTTAAGACCTTGAGAAATTCACCACCTTTTCCCAATGCCAGTTACATTAAAAATAGACTAATGTTAGGAATATAACATAAATGTCCAGTTACAAGCACTCTGATAATGTTAGGTGAATCGGACAAAGACCTTTTCAGGACCTCTGGTGTTACAGCAGCTTTTATGATGGTATTTGAATTTGAGAGTAATGGAATCTTCTAAGCAGCTAAAGCCAGACAATTTGGAAGAGTTTCAAGGCTGCTAAATGCACACCGCAGAGAGACACTGGTGACTGTAGAATTTGAGTGGCCATCTCAATTTAGTATTAAAATGTCAAAGGAGAGGTAGCCCTGGATTTCATATGTTGTACCATGAAGTATTTGGAATACTGATCATGGAAACACTTAAGTTCTTTTCTAATAACCTGCCACTCTGGAAGCAGAGCTAGACTAGTTACAAAAGTGTGTTAAGATACAGTATGTGAGTAAAGAAACAGTGATGATGACTCTCTTTGCAGTAATTGATTTGGGATTGGAGAAGTTCACCTCCCCGTCACTCAGAGGTAGTAAAGATCACATCATACGTGACTTTCATAGTCCTAACAGTGAGTGTTTGGCACCCCAAATGTAGTTCTCTTTTTCCCTTCCCTATTTGACAGAACAAGAGAAAGGGAAAGTCATTGAAGTATAAGGCATAGCTCAAGAAGATGGCCTGGAGGAATCTTTGCTCACCTCACCACATCATGGTGGTAACAGCTGCTGAAAATGCCACCTTTTTTCCACTGCAGGATCTCTCAATCCAGGCCTGAATTTTATTCAAATATCCACTGTCTAATGAGTAAGAACAGTAAGCAGCATATCCTATATTACAGTATTAAATTAGATATGTATGCTATTTACAACTATTGTTAAGAGCTGTTTTCAAATTCCTTTAGTATTTTTCATCCATAGAGGTATTTGGGGAATTTTGCTAATTCTGGTTTTATTAACATATTTGGTGAAGGTTATCTGAGTTTCATCTCTTAATCTAAGAGACTTTGCAAACGCTATTTGCTGATTTATCTGCTTTGACTGATTAAATAAATGAAGAAAGAATTGTAAACTGTAGTGGTGTCACAATGGGGTAGTTATGCTTTATTTTAATTAAAATCAGGTTCTAAAACAATATTTTATTCAGTGGCTATCTACCTGGGCATGCTTGGCCTAGTTTCTTCAAGTACCTAGAGATTCTGCTGAAGTCTTCACTTGCTCAATCTGCCAAATCCACAGACCTGCATTCTGCATACAGCTCAGGCTGCAGGCACGTTTTCATCCAAAAGAATCTGAGTTCACTGGTCACAAGCATTTGTGTAAGGCCTGTATTGCTTTTATACAAATCTGCTCTTTCTACCTCTGTTCTACTTTCCACAACTTCCAGGCTCTGCTACTTGCTGTGGTTGCAAGCTCTCCCTGCAACCTTTGAGGAAAGAAAGCTCCATGAAACTTCCATTTCTATTTTACTTTCCGCCTAATCTCTGCAGGAGCCTGGAGATAGTCATGTACAAATCTCTGGCCCCAGTGAGTTTTCTGTCAAAGAGGAATGACCAAGAATCACAAAAAAAAAAGTGAAACTTGTGAAATCATCACAGCACAAAGCAACACAAGTTCTTTCGAACAGGGGAATCAAAACTTAAATAGCATTAACTTACCTTTGGTGAAATTCCCTGCTACATGGTTTATGGCTGTGCCGCTGTTCTTAGCCGTCCCCAACATATCCTGGGTTCTGCTGGAGGAAGTGAGGCTTCTTGTAATTACCAATCAAATAAATACGAGTTTCCATCATAGCTTATTTTCCATTTTAGTTGGCAACGATCTCATCGCTCTCAAAACAGTTATGTATTGCCTTGGAGACCAACAGGTTACCTGGATGTTGCTAGGATGCACCATTTGCCTGATTCTCTCTCCTTTTTCTCAGCCACATTGCCCACTCCCTGTGCTGTTAAACCATTTGGACACTGCCCAGGGTACCCTTATGCTGGGAAGTCCTTAAGTAGCCATCTGGAAAGTCAGTTTAAGGCAGTGGGACACAGACAGTAATGGAGGTCAATCTCTGTTTCTAATTATCAATATAGAATTTGGAAGAGGTTTTTAATGTATTATTCTGATATACGTTCATTTACTATGGGCAGGGTTATCATAGCACCATCCTATCTACCTTACAAGCATTCCTTCTCACAATGTATTGTGCTTATCTTGAAATGCTGAACAGTTAATATATGCATATGCATTTATTTTTCCCTGGATGGCCTGGGTTGGCCTTTTGTGGGAAATGTTGCAAACGGACCACAAATGAAGTTGATGTGAAGCTGAGAAAAGCAGGCATATAGGGTTATATATGGATAAATTGAGAGGGGATGTGAAAGACAGAAAATATCTACTATCTAAACTTATATACAATCAATGCAGCTCATGTGATTGAACTGTATTAACGTCAGCAGTGAACAGCTGCAGTTGGGAAGCCCTCATTGGTACTGAGCAGCAAAGGGAAATGGAGTGAAGAAACTTGAATGAACTGGGTTGAAAAAAAAAGTAGCCCAACTACCCTTTCCTTCCTAATCATAATGTTTTAATACAACAGAATAAAGTGGCATATAAAAAGGTAATGTGCATTTTCTTCAAGGACTTGTCGAAAACTATAATACAGTATCTTTGTAATTTACTGGTAATATGTACACAATGTAAAAGATCAGGAGCAGAGAGTACTATCACTATATTTAGAGATAATGGTGCTTTTCTTTCATAGGCTTGATATAAACTTTGATTACATAGCATTTCTTTAATTTGCTGCTATTCAAGAAAACCCTTAGAGCACTGCAGCGAGCAATGCCTCTCTTTTACATTTGCATTTTTTAATTTGCATTTTTTAATTTCCCAGACTACAGCTCCACACCTACACAGGCTTCCCCTGTGGGAGGGAAGAGAATATTTTTCAGTATGAATGATACTGTTTCTCTTCTCAGATAGCTGTAGTTATTAATTCCAGAGATTTACAAAAATCACTTTGCTACTGTATCACTTAAGTGTGGAGTTTTTTTCTAACTAACAAACATCAGATGCCAATCTATTGCTCCACTGGTACCCATTTTAAATAGGGCAACCAAGCAAAAAGTTCAGACTGCTGAAATGACTAGCTGCTGTTCTCAGCAGCCTGCTGTTGCATTCCTTGCATACCCCAAAATGCCACTGTGTTCAGGAGGAGTTTGGTGCTTTTAAAGGAAGAGCCATTATGTCCATAATACATCAAGCCCCCCATGGCATACTAATGACAAGAATCTAGACCAGGTTACTCAGCACAGCAAACCTGAGCATCTCCTATTTACTAAGCAACAGGGACCAGTTTAGTAGATACCTTTAAAACATGTACTAAAAACCATGTCCTAGGAGCTAGGGTATTTGCCTGTGATCTGGGTGTTCAGCATTTTAAACCCTACTCTGCCTCACTTGGATGGGGACCTCAACGCAGATCTCTTCCATCTCTTAAGAGTGTCAGACTCTTCTCAAGACAGGAAGGTTATGAGAGGAAGATCCTGTAAACCAACGGTTACATCACTCACGTGGCAGATGACAAAGCTAGGACATCTCATCAAGTAATTCTTTCAACCGCTGGTATTTCGCTGGGTATGCAAATTGGAGCAGTGTCACTGGAAGAGACTGGAAGAGCCCACAGCACTCGAAAAGCCTGGTGGGCAGAGCCCCTTCTGAGGTATGGGAGACCTAAATTTAATTCCACATGCCAGATTTGGCAGAGGGACATTTAGCTTCCCATTTCCTAGAAGATGCCCAATTAACAGAAGCAAAAAGAAATAGCCTCTCCCTCACTCTGTTTTGGTAGGGAAGGGTCAACTTCTTTTGGGTACCCACTTTCAAAAGAAATTTCAGAATCCCAGGTGACACCTATGCACTCAGAGGCCAGACTGAAAGGCTGTCCTTCCCCGGGGCATCTCCTCCTGACTCACTCACTAACTCCCTTTCAGTATGCTGGCTCCTGGGACTGTCATTTTTAAGTACTCTGCTTTGCAGGCAGAGTCTGTGCTTAAGTTGGATTTCTGTATCTAACGCAGAGTCTTTGCTCTTAAAAGCCTGGGATGCTAAATTTGAGGCATGACATAAAGAGGGAAGGCAACAAGCAAAATTAGACCCAGAAAAGAGATGGCAACAGCAGGGCAATGGCATTGTTCAGGAACTTTAGCCAAGTAGTAATGCCTGTCTACTGGTGAGTGACTGTCTCCAGAACGACTCCATCCAGAGGCTGAGGCAACAAAACAAATTATTTATTTGACTTTCTCTATCCAGGACCTTGCAAAAGAAAATTTACAAACACAGCATGTCTTCCCAAGACTGAATGTTTGCTCACATAATAAGGTGGAAAAAAAAGAACTTGGAAGACTTTATATAACAGCACCATCTCATGACACCTGCCATAACAATATTTTATTTGTCAGTCTTTTCTCATCCTATGTCTCTTGAAGCTTGACTAGGTTACTGCATCAAAGGGAAGGAGTAATAGTATCATTTCAGATAAAAGAAAAAGAGAGAAGTATGCTGTACACAATCTGCCCATCATGTCACCTCACAGTTACATTAACCAAACAGGCAACACACCTATGAAAAATACACAACCATAGAACATGGCAATCCATGTAAACTAGAGCTTCTTCTCAGGTATGGTAAAAAATGCCCCATTCTTATATGGTACCTATAATTCAAAATGCTTTACACAGATTAATTAATGTAACATACTTTATGCACCTCAATACACTGAGGCAGAGAAAGATTAAATAAATGACAAAGCAGAAAATTTAATAGACAGAGGAAGTGGCAGAGCCATAAACAACACAGAACTTCTGGATTCCAGAATTAAGAAAAACAAGACCTATTCTAATGCAACTATTTCCTTTCCCTTTCTTAAAGTATGTGTTTCAGGCAGCAAGTTCTGCTGTGCACAGCACTGAGCACATCATCAGCTCTTTGCAAGTACTGAACTGAATAAGTAATATTAACTATAATCCCACTACCATGTCCTAAACCACTAAATCTATTGAAATTTTAAACCTTCATATTTAACTGACTTTGGTAAAGATAATTCTGAAAGCTGCACTATCTTGGTACTACTAATTAATGTATAATAATAATAATAATGAATAATAATGCTGCTCTAATAAGGATTTAATCCTACAGATCATTTTTATGAAAGCACTTTGATAATAATGATTATTTATTCTTACAGTGCATTTTTCATGCTAGCAACTTCAAGTACCATGATGATTAATAAAGCTAAAGAAATTGAGAGATACGTAAAAGAACAAGCATATGAGACTGCCAATGTGCCGATCTTATTAAATAAACATTAACAAAAAATAAAGCTGTAAAGGAGATTCTCTTGGGAAAGGGGAAAAATAAAAAAATAAACAAAAAAAACCCTTGAGGCTATGTCAGCAGGACTGAATTGACTTGTGTATCAATGTAATTTCTATTGTCACTCTAGCAAACAAAATAAAATAATAAATAGCACTTAGTGAACTGTGGACTAGGTTGTCAGCTGGTATAAATAGGTGCGTTGGCATTAATCTAAAGCAGCTGTGCATCTGGCCCTACAATTTCAAAGGGCTGCATAAACATAAGAAAATACCTAATATGTCTTGTCCATGATGACTTCAATGCACAGCAGAGGAAGGATACGCACTGTCAATGTTCACATACTCTGGTGATAGTTGATATATATATGTGAGCTATGTACCTGGATTAGGCATACTGAGATCTGCTAGGGGCTTTTTTGTCCGCAGTGCCGAGGATTTAAGTTCAGTAGAGGTGCCTCGTGCCTTCCTCCTCTCATCTTCCCACTCCTGCAGGTTAAACCAAAGGCTTTGGTATGACCCAAGTTAGATTTCCATTGATATTCACAGTGGGCCAATAGAAAGAATTCACCTGGTTCAAAAAAATCCCCCATAAGGGATCAGTTTAGCCTACAAAGCATCGCATAGGCAGCATTTTGCCAAAATAGCTTAGAAAGGAAATCACCTGGGCTGGCACAATTTATAGCAGCAAAAGAAATCTTTTGCAGGATGGCTTACGTAATTAGAGAAGCCTGGTTAGCAGTACAGACAGTTTTTACACACAGAATTTGATCCTTCTCAAGAAGCTTTTATTGGTTTGACTTCCCTGGCAAAATCTTGGTAGTACAGACCAACCTTAAGAGATATATTCTAAAGCAAAGACCTCTCCTGGAAGTAGAAATTACTAGGGGGTCAGTAACTTTCTACTTAAGAGTCCCCTGACTTTGTTCCTATCTGGCACAGATCACTCCAGTAGCAATGTGGAACCAGAAAGAAATGGACTATGGGATACACAAGAGAGAAGTCCCCAGGTGGAGGTTTACTGAGACATCAGATATAAATGGAAATCATCCACAGTGACTTGCTCATGGGCTCCACAGCAATGTCCACATGCTGGCATCAGGAAAGCGGAGAAGGAAGCACTGGGTTTTGTGAGGAGTTACATGGGGGTATCCAAACCTGAGGTGTGAGAAAAGGGGAGAGGAGTGAGTCTTTGGAAGAAAAGCTGAAAGAACTTACTGCAGGGGAATTCTGCAGTTCTTCCTCTTCATAATCATATTTACTTAGGCAGTTTAGGAAATGATTGCACAGAGAAAGATATAAAAGAACAAAAAAAAGATGCCAGGTAAACAGAAGCCCTCTGACAAAACAGAAGCCCAGCCATGGTCAGAGAAACTACATGATGGTAAGAAATAGCTGGCGTGTTTTGAATACACACTATATAAACACTGTCTGAGGTTCATCGAAGTACTGAATGGAACCACTATCTCTTTGTTAAGGGGATGAACAATATTTCATTCCAAATAAATATCAAGAGTAGCCTCCAGCAACAGAAAGCAAATCTGAATAGGAAGAGATCTTAGCAGATCTAATACAGGCTTTCTACACTACCGGTCGATCCTTCTCCAAACTAATTGGTGAGCAAAGAGAACAAAGGGCTGGATCTTTCTCTGGGGACAGTCATATTGTCTAACTCAAGAGTAAATTATGTTGAATGAGAATACAAAGTCATAAAATACAATCAGGCTATTAGCTAGGTAAGAATTGTGGGGAAGATAGTGTGTTCCACAATGAATTCCTAGTGTTACATGTGGTAAGTAGAGACAATAGAAATCAGTGGGAAAATCTGGCATGCAATGATTTCCTTCCCTGGGCCTCCTGCAATTTGCAGAACTGCAGAATTTCTTGGTCTGCTTGGTCAGCTTTCTCTTTTGCTGAAATATACTTGGATTTCAATGCTAACTACCACTGCTACAAAAGGAGGGTAGTTATAAAAGGTTGATTTGCAAAAATATTTATAAATTCTGTAGCTTTCTATTTTTAGGTGTTCAATTTAAGGCTTCTGGTGGCTGCAGACATCTGTCTTGTCAGAGATTTCTCTGTGGTGCTAACAGAAGTGAAGCTGAACTGAAGACTTAGATTCATCATGAAGTGGGAACTGGGACTTTGATTCTAGAGAAAATAGAACCCAGAGGAGAATCATAAACACACACATTTTCTTTGCATATAGATGTTTCTATTATTCCTAGGATTATCAAATAAATCTTAAAATAATCACATGAGCCAATTTGTGCAGCAATGGAAATAAATAGGAGTTTTGTTAGGGACTTCCAGTGGGATCAAGATAGAGCCTGGCTCTAGTCAGTAAGAACTCTCAGGACACCAGCAAGCTTGTCTGTTTGTTGGACTCAGTTGTTGCTGTTCAGCCTGATGTGAACTTCTGAGGCTTGTGTTCCCTTTCACTTTGCCCATGTTTCAACAATATAGAGCCTACTATCCATGCTTAACCATATGCTCTTGGTTAATGGTCCCCTGTTCAGTGTGTCAATGTGCTCTCTCTCATTCTTTTTTGTTTCGATATGTATCAGAATATAATCTGAAGTAAAATTAAAGTTATCAGAAGCCCATTTGCTCAATGTTTGTGCTAGGAGACCGAAGTCCCAGACTTGAAAAGGGAAACTTTTTCCTTGAAGGATTATCCCAAATAACATTTTCACAAAGGCTGGAGAGTATATGATGCACAAAGCAGAGACCATGCAAGACTTCTCCTGGAGTCTCACCAACACCATATTTGAACAACAGACTGAAATCAAAAAGAGGGAGGAAAACCTGCATGCATGTCAGTGGGATGATCAGCATGCAACGTGATAGGTGTGGTGTGTTAGTTATGAAAATTCTGATAGCTAGGAGAAGGCTTTAGAACAGCAGAGTCTAAAAAAGTGATTATTCAGGCTATGAAGAATAGGAGGTGCTGGGACGTTCTGGACTACATGGAAAGGACATTAAAGAATAGCAACTAGCAATGCTTTTCAGAAAAATCACCCTGCTTAAGGGAAACCAGGTATGAGAGAATCAGATTTTTAACACAAGTCTTGTTCAGTCAACTCAGAAAAAATAAAGCAATTGGCCAAATTACAGTTACAGTTTGTACATGCTGGCACTGCCCAAAGGATCAGGGAATGAATTTTCAGCAACAACAGGTATACCCTGACTGAAAATACCAGTGCAGAACTAATTCATGTGTTGGAATTTGGAATCCTTAATGGGGTGAAACAAAGGCTGTGAGGGACTAAAGGCAGGCCTGGTTCACGAGGTAAGCAATGTGCTTCTGCCATCAGCAAAGTGCAGGGCAGCCCAGGATTGCATGGAAGACAAAATTAAGCTCAAGAATGAGCTGGTAAAAACTGGGAGAACAGCTTCTCGTCTTGGATCCAACCACATGGTTGATTTTGATCAATTTGATTTGCATGCTGCAGCTTCTGTTAAACAGAAAATCCATCACAGGATATAAAAGATCATTCTGTTTGTTCTTAAGGTTTCCATTTTTCCTTTTCTACAAAGTTCAAAAGAATCTTTTGCTCATACCATACTTGAAAGCACTAAAGAGTGAACTGTTTGTTTATCCTCAGGGCAGGTGCTCTGTAGATTATCACAGTCAAGCTTTGTTGTTCTGCATTACAAAGTCTTCAACCTTGACCTAAGAGTACAATTCTTTCCCATTTCCCCACCCCCCTAAAAAAAATGAAAAAATAAAGGGAAGACAGAGAAATCATTCTTCATTCTAAGCTGGTGCTTTGTCTTGCTTTAACAAAGCCTTTGTCATACAGACACATATACAAGTTTTCTAGTTTCCTGTACCTGACTGTTACTCAATACTGAAGCTAGTCTGCTGTTGAAATCACTGTCTTAGTATGGGTAGAAAATTAGAAGCGTAGACTCTCTTGGGGAATTCAGCAGTGTTAATTGCATGACTTGGCAATACTCAGGGGAAACCTTCCAGGTGACATGTAAGGAAATAACACACATATATCTCACTTTAATATGAAGCGAACCAGAGTGCTCATCTCCCTGCACAATCTGTTGACAACTTTACCCTTACATTGAATGATGACACACAGGTGGAATTATCTTGTTCCATTAAGGATCTTTAGAAAAACATATATAACAGCAAAAGCCTGCAAAGGTGTTCTCCTCCCAGACAAATATTGTACAAATCCTAAATTCTGGAGTTGTTTCAAAAGAATAAATCTCTAAAAGATACAAAATGTTTTCTATTTATTGGTGTGTAGGGAAAAGTAATACAGTAAATCACTGCTCCAATCTCCTGCCCTGGTATGATCTGGGATACGAGATAAAAATGCACATTGCAGCTCAAAACAGGAGGTGCAAAGGTGACTTTTGAAATCCCCTGATCCCAAGCTAATTGCTAGACAGTCCCCAAGCATAAGTTAGAGCAGCCTTCAGCATCAGCATCTAAACATGCCTTTTGTTCCAGTCCAAAGCCCATTAGGAACCATGCCCTAATACCACAGGAGTATTCTCTGGGAAAAGAATTAATAGGTTCCAGAGCCACTTGCTTCATCAGCCTGGAGAAAGCCTTATTTAACTCTTTGCGTAACTTCAGTACTGATAGTTTTGACCACCTCCTGTGAGAATATACCATACTGCTGTTATTCATAATTTAACAACCTTCCTATAATATCTAGTTAAAATATCCTCCTGACAATCAATGAGTGGCTCTTGCGATATCTGAGTCTGTGAAAGTTTCTGCTTTTTTGTTCCTCTGCAGAAATTTAAAAGCTATAAACATCCATTAATGTCAGGAGGTGGTCTGTAGACCTCAAACTGTATTCAGTAATCTTGGAAAAATTTTCTCAGGCCCAGATGGACACTGCCTTGAAACTTCTGACTAGGTTGGTTAAATGGCTAAAGCATAGATATATCCCAGATGTTATCATGGATGTTTGTCTTGACTAGTCATTAAGCTTTGATATGCATAGATACTTGGCAGCAAATTATATTTTCTTAAAATTGTTACCAGTGGAAATTTGATATTTATGAAAAACCTTTTTCCTATCAGTGCTGAAATGTGGCAATTATCAGTACACAGGGCCACCAGGTCTACACAGAAGATTCACATATGAACAAGGGAGACATTCATTTATCATGAAAGACAAAAATATCTCCCTGCTTTTCCTGCAGTATCAGAATGGCAGACGGGAGCAACAGGTCTGATTCTGATCACATGAGGTCACAGCTTGCAGGAATGAGTACATGGGTGTAAAAATGACATAGGGCTAAAAGCAGTCTGCAACAGATCTTGTTCTAAAACAAGACTTTTGCTGATCCTTGAATTTTCAAAGGAGTCAAAGATAGTTGGAAACTCCATTCCTACAAAATGTAGACGTTAGATGTTTCATGCTTGTAGGTTCCTTTGATAAAACTTGTGTTTTGTCCTAGTTGCAATAAAAAAAAAAAAAAAAAAAAAAACACAAAAACAAAACAACCCTCTCTGTTTATACTTTTGTCTATGCCGTGTCCTTCTCCAGGAGGAACAATATTGCAGCACCACATAATCAGGTGGCTCGCAGCTGGGCACCACTGTGCTCAATATTCAAACCCAGATTTTATAAGTGAAAAGAGAGAAACTGTGTCAAGGAAATCTCCATCATCTGTACCCTGTAACTTAAAATCAGAGGCCCCAAGTGTGTTACTTTTGAATTCTTGCAGGGTTACAGGCCTCCAAAATAAATCACCTCTGCCAACTGTGAAACATCCTAGAGCATATATTGGAAACATTCACTATCTTTTAAAGTGACAGATTAAAATCTCTAGTAACAAAGTTTTGCTCCTTTCCTTAAGCAATCCATAAGCAATTCCATTCACACTTGCAGTGAAGGATTTGGGTATTCTTCTGAAAACCTTCTAGCAAGCCACACCAGCCTGCTTCAGACTGATTCTCATCTTACTTGTACCAGCAAAAACCAAATGTAAGTAAGTATACTGTATCAGAGATACTTTGGTGCATGTCCAAAATTAGGCTCCGGCTGCAGTCCTGTATATTTTTATGCTAAGAAATCCTAAGTTTGGCATGCAGAAGAGCTCTGCTGGAGGGGACCAGGAAAGACTGGTACTTGGGTACAGTAACTCAGCCACACAGTCCAGTTTCTACTGATTCTTCCACTGATGCATCCAATGTTTTGTCTCAAATGTTATCAGCATGCCAAGGCAGCATCGGGGACACACAATCAGGAGTACAACAAAGGCAACTGTAATGTCTCACTAAGCCATTTGTGGAACGATAGTAGATACCTGCCTCCAAAAAATTTGAAATCTGTTTAGATAGAGCTGCCTCTGTGTGGTCAAGTGGAGCCCTCTGTGCTGAAGTGAGTGAAAGGTCCTTCCTGACCACAGACAGTGTATGAGACCATTCCCAGACACTGCTTGAGAGAAAAGTTCCAATTATTTCTAGTGCTCTCTGCAGAAAACACCTAAGAAGAATCCTCAGTAGCTGTGGTGGCCACAGGGTCCATGGTCAGCTCACAGCAGCACCTGGCACAGCAATGTGTCCACTGACCTCACCCGAGACAACAAACATGGCTCATGCCTGTGGTACTGGCCCAGCACCAAGCTGCTAAAAGAATGAAAGAACTGTGGAAAGAATGAATCTGGGGGAAATTATTCTTCAGTATAATTTCAGTTGAAAGAAAATATTTCTCAGACTGGGCAAACACTAACTTCAAATCAGGAGTTGAAGACACCATGATTAATTCTGTCTTTCTGAGTTTGCAAACAACTGCTCCAGGAAGTACAAATGACTGTCTTATTTGTAATGGACTAACTCTGAAACCTAATGATGGCAGTTAAAAAAAAAAAAAAAAAAAAAAAAAAAAAGTAGTTTAGTATTTCATTACCTGATAGCACTAGCAAAAATATTTAGCTAATATGTCTACCCATAAATTCCATACAGTCTCCCTCCACATGTGAAATCCACATGTGCCACTGACCTCAACTGTGTTCTTCACTGACTTTGTACATGACATTTTGTATGACACRGTTATGCATTTTCAACCCAAAAAACCCGTTGGATTTGCAGTACAACACTACAGATGGAAAATGGGGAGGGCAGACAAGACATAATGAGATACACTGAATATCATATCAGAAGAAAAAACATGGTGGCCCCTGCTCTGACTACCTTATTCATTTTCATATTTAATGCATAAAAGACAACTTCTAATTTCCACAAGGTTTCCAGCCTCTTGCAAAATACAGCCCCAGAATCCTGACATCCTCCTGCAAAATTCTGGTTAAGCCAGGTACTTAAAAGTAAAAAGACTAATTTTAAAGACAAAGCCCAAAGCCCTGATTACATACTATCTTTAATGGTTAAGGCTATTGTAAACAATTTTGGACAACAGTTTTGAAAAAGGAAGTGGCTGTCTTTTCTTCAAACATCTTTTGAAAAAGGCCAGATTCTGACTGATATGTAACACTAATGTATATCAGAAGCAATATCCTTAAAGTTAATAGAGATCAGATTCCAGGCTCATAAGCTTTTGCACACTGAATTTAACTATCTGTCATGCCTGCAAGGTTACAGCACAGACCTAAAAGAAGGTATGGTGTAAGATCAATGTTAAGGAAAGAGTTTCATTTAAAAGACCATCTTTTCCCATCAGACATGATAGGAGATTTATTATTCCAATATTATTGTTGAAACTAGAAGAGAGAGAAAAAATAAACAGGAACATATATTTTCATTTTATGACTGTGAACAACATTTCATACTGTAAACATATCTTGGTCTATAACATTTACCCAGTAAAAAAAATAATTTCAATACAGTCCTTATTGCTAGCTCGGCAGAGCCTCCCCAGAACATTGTGTTAATGATTAATATGAAGTCAGTGGAATTCCACAGTTGCTGAGAGTCTTGTGCCCAAGAATGAACTGCATTGCTAAATCAGCAAAGACAGTTGTCAAGGTAACCTCTATGTAATCTATTTAACTGGCTCCCAAAACACCAATCAAGGTCAGATAACGCACTCAAGCACCATATGAACACACTCATACGGCATAAAGCTTTGTATCAAGACAGCAGGGAGGAAAAAACCTCATTAGGAAGTAGGGGGAAAAAAATAAATTCAGTTTTGAGAAGTGTTAATTGGGATTGCAGTTAGCTTTGTAGGGAAAGCATGCCGCTCATCTGAATATGTTTTTATCTATAGTAGAAGTAATTTCACTCCAGTTTAGTTTGAATGGAAATATCCTTCTACTAGTGTTAAAAAAACCCAAAACAAAACAAACAAACAAAAAAACAAAACAAAAAAACCCCAAAACAAACAAACAAAAACAAACAAAACCCCCAACAACAACAAAAAAACCCCAACAAAACACCAACCAAACCAAAAACCACACCCAAAAAGTAAAATCAGCCATGGATAAATTATTAATTTCATTTATTGTTTTATTAATGCAAGACTGGCATGTACACTCTGATGCAGAGTTCTCATTTTGTTTTGCTCTGCAATAGATTTTTGTGTTACTTAACAAATGAAACGCCAGCAGCATCTCAGGGCTGGTGATACAGCTCCCCACACAAGCACAGTTCCACAGGTCCTGCTCCCCTGCTGCCTCTCCCCTCCCATGGAAACTTTCCAGTCGTTTCTGGGAAAGAGAATTATCTATTTGGAGTTACAATCTGATGGGTAGCTTGAATTTTAAGTTGTMTTGCAAGTATTATTTACTTTCTGTGCATTCACATCTCTACAGCCATAACAAGGGCTGGCAAGAGTCACTGGAGTCTGAACTGATTTTTATTCCAACAATTGCTGTGCATACAAATCAACATCCTTTGCTGGATATTTACTGCTTTGCTCATCCTGGAAGCAAAGACGACTAAGCATTATGAGAATTAAAAAGGTTGTCTGTTTCCCTTGGAGCCTCCATACCCTCGTCCTCTGCTGGAAAGCTACAGTACCCCGCAACTTCTCACAGCCTCTACTCCTCAATGAATCTCAACAAATATCCCTATGCCGCTTACAGTAAAAGTACATACCAAGGGAGCTATTTCCTTCCTTCAGTTATACAATGTCAGTGTCATGGAGCTGTGCTAAATCAGGACACTGCTCCTGTTCCACAAAGATGCCAAAAGGTCTTACTGTAGAAATGAAGAGCTAAAAATAACAGCTCCAAAATTGCAGAAGGCAATCACAGTAAAGACTATATAAACATCTGTGTGTTTAGACAATATTTTTGGCCAATGCCATCCATACAAAAAAAAAAATCAAAATTCTTCTTAAATGCAAAATGGCTGCATATATCATACTTTAATGAAAGAAGAGATGCAATTCTGAGAGCTGAGATTCACTAGCAACTCTGCTGAAGTTGTAGACGTTTAGCATTTCTCAGGGTTTCCTCCTTTGTAACAGTGTGAAAGATCCGTATGCCTGTCCGGGATCAGCGCGGGATCCAAGGGCTATAAAATCATGTACTAGTTTAGGAAACAAGGAAGACAACTGCACATTCTAGTCATCCCCAGTGTGGGAGGGTGTGATAGTGCCACAAGCTGCTGCTTATCATGTTGCTGCTGAAGGCAGCCATGTAGGCAGAACCCACAGCCTTCACAGAATTACCCCAAGGACTGCTCTGGATCCACTGAGGCCCAGAATAACAAAGCTGCTAAGGTGCCTCCAACCTACTTGAGAAAGTCAAGCTTCAGGAGAAGACAAACTGTGTTGCATGTCTTGGAGATCCAGCACAGCATCTCACCTTACAGCTGTAGGGCAGATGTGCTCCATGGTGCACCCCCACACACCACACATCATGGTTGTATTCCAACACGTGCTCTTGAGTTTCCATCTCAGCAAAACAAGACTATGGGCTGGGTAGGACCTAAATCTTGTCCGGATGCGGAGTCAGGATAGATGCAGTGTGAACAGCTCAATATGAACAGCTTAAAGATCCAAATATTATTCATGACATTATTCTGTAAAATAACTATCACCATAAAACCTGAACACATTACCGATATTCAGGAATTAATCTTCACCACAGACCTGTTAGGTACAAAAAGCTACAGGCTCCATTTTGAGATCAAGAAGCTGAAGAGGAGGCAGACTAAGCGACTTGCTCAAGGTCAAACAGGATGTATGTGGCAGAGTCACAGATGGATGCCGAGAACCCCCCAAAACCCAGCCCAGCTGAAGCACCACGGTCTCTATCTTTAAAAGAGCCACTTGAGAGCTCTGAGCACCCACAAAACCTATTGATTTCAGATTTCACTGACAGGTAAGAGCTCTTGGCACTTGTCAGGTATGTTAGCATAAAAGGAAGGAGCTGTATATCTTTTTAAGCTCTGGAGACTGTGGCTGCTTTCAGCAAGAAATTAGCAGCTTGTCTCTGGGTTTTGACATGTCAGACACAGAGGGGAGGACTGACAGCTAATGAAGCTCTGAGACAATTACAGTAACTCTCCCATGATGAACTGAAATCCACCCCTGCATCACTGGGCGCCAGTATAATGAAAGTTGGACTATCTATCTGTAGCGTATCCCCTTTTGTGCCACTACAAACACTGATCTGACAGTGCAGATAAAGAGGAAAGAGTATGAAAATTGAAGGAACACTCATTTCTAAGAGAGACTATGTCAGAAGATGCTGTATACAGTCAATCAATGTAAGAGTGTTTCTTGTCCCCGCAAATATGCGATAAGCCAAGTTTCAAACCAAACAGGACTGTAAATATAAATATTTATTGCAGTGCTTGAAGTAACCTGATACTTCAGACCTCAGAAGGTGGTTCTGGATTCACAATGACTTGGGCTTTTACATGCCTTTGAATGTGGACCTAGGTTACTTTTGAGATAATTTGGTTACATGAACAGAATCCACTTAATTTCAATCAATACTCTGCCACTGTACCTTTTCTTTTTGTGTGTATAGTCTGTCTGTTTTCTTTATTAATTCCAATTAGAATTGTAAAAATGGTCTGTACCCAAAACACTCCTCTTTGCACCCATAAAATTGTTCTTATATTTCTAGGAAGTTTAATGCAGGCATAGACAGCAGGTAACATCAGTTGCTCTGTGAGGGTGTAGCACAGCCAGTGTAGGCAATGCTGGCAGGAGATACCATTCACTTCCTACTCAGAGACAGGATAATATAGTTCTTGTGGATGGCCAAATATAAATATACATATGGAAGATAAAGCAGGTTGGTCCTACTATCTAGGCACAAAAGTAATTTTAAAAGCCATGAGTAAATGTATATGAAACCATCAGACTTCCTGCACCATCTCTATTCTGCAAGTTATTACAGTAAAATCATGGTTGCAATCATTTCAGTCAGCACTCCCTTTCTGGAAGTAATTGCTGGAGATCACAACCTGAAAGCATATTTATATCTGAGGGAAAACATCATGCTTGCAGGTTTTTGAGACTTTAAAAAAACAAAACAAAACAAAACCCCCATACCACCACCTATCTTGAACAATACTAGTTGTTTACTTTAATAAACAAATCTTTTAAAAGAGGCTTCTGATTTTTTTCTATTGATTTTTAAAAATTAAATTTAAAGGCTTCGTTTTCGTATTCCTAATGCCAACCAAATACAATGGAAAACACTGAAGTAGTTCAAAATTGCAGGTGTGTTTTTGTGTGTGTGTCTCACCCACATGAGCATACACTGCAAAGTACTGCAAGAGCTGCATTCAAAAACCTCCAAGTCTGGAGGGGAAGGAATGCCCACAGACTTGGCCCCCATGCATGGCATCAGGATTGACACTGTAGATTCTCGCATCTCCAAAGGAGCATGAACTAATCCACGCACTAAGACAGGATTTACAAGATGGACTATAACAGCTCCTAAGATAGCTGTTACTGTCTCTGTGTTGTTAATGCGTTTGCAAGATTAGTATTAATTACCCAATAAGGGATATATCTGTTTTGAGAGCTTGTAATAAGTCCTTACTTAATATTAGGTAAATAACATGCAAATGAAAGAACATAGTGTATAAGCAACAAAGTGTTTAATTATTTGTATGTATTTTAAGGGTCTATAATAAATAAACCTGTCTTTGCAGGATCTATTATAGGTATATATTTATATATCTCTCTATGAATAGTGATTATGTAAAGGATATATTCGATACAGACACTCAAGGTTAAATAAACAATGCAAAGGTGATACGAACTAATGATTGCCAATACACTCAAACTTACATACCTTTGATTCATGCTGTTTATCCTTAATATAAAGAATGGTGGTGCCTGCCCACCCCTCCCTCCCGACTTTACAGTTTCTGGCTCTTCCTGGTTTAGTATCATATTCTGAACCTTCTTGATATATGATAATTTGAACATTTTTCTCAAGTAAAGAAGGGAGAAAAAAAAAAAAAAAACAACAACTGAAAGAATAAATCCAGTGTAAAGTGGTGTCATTTCACTGAAGCCCACCGAGCAATCCTGACTTTCACCAGCTGGGACCCCAACCAGAGACTCTGACCCCCCCAGCCAGGCACCCGATAAACTGCCAATGCACCAACCAGCAGGAAAAAGCTGCTTTTCCTCCTACCATTTATCATGTTCCCCAAGTACTTTTAAAGTAGCAGGAGGAGGTGGGGGAGAAGAGATGAAGCTGATCATGCCAGGCTTTGCTAAGCCCTTGGCAGCGCCGGCGCGGGACGGCAGTGCTGCTCGGTGCGGGTCTGCAGCCTGGCACGGGCGCAGCGCTGCTCCGAGCGCCTGCGGTGTGTGACTAATCAGCCCTCACAAGGCTCACGCTTGTTTATTCCACTTAGATTCTTCTGGTTCATATCAAAACACAACAGCCAGTTATACTAATTCATCTTCATTTGCTGAAGTAAAAAAACAACATGGCAACTCAAGCAAATGTTTAGATAAAAATGCTTGGTTTATCTCTTGATACCTCTGACTGAATTTTCCTTCAGGAATAACAGATGGCTTAACTGTACCAGGTAAAGACTTTGCATGAGTTGGTGACAAGAAAAGGGTTGTACAGGGGTTTTTTTGTAACATAAATCTCCCCAAAACCCACCCCTGTAAACAGTAATAAGAACATGCAGGGCTTTTTAATTGAACATTAAACTCAGAAGTCCCATTACATTCACAGTACAGTATCCAGTTAATATATCCTTTGGGTTTTTTTTTTTCCTTTGTCCCACCCACAGAGATGTTACAAATTGGATTTAAATTAAATTTCATTCTAAACACATATATTCAATCATAACAAAACAGTGACAAATTAGCTTATTCCATTTAAACTCATTGTACGCTCAGCCTGAGTACCTCCCGCTCCAACCCAGGGCCTATTTCCCAAAGGTTGGGTATTTAAAGAACTGACGTACAAATGTGTGTGTAGCTATTAGCAGGGGAATTGGTTTGATTATTACATGAAATATCAGATTGAACTGCAGTGTGTGTTTTAAAGTGTGAATATGGAAAAGGTTTGTTTTTATTATTGCATGAGTAAAGGGGTATAAACAGATGGGTACAGAGTGGTGCATAGGTAAGTACAGCTGTTCTAGAAATGCCTACATTTATTTTTTCCTCTTTCTTAAATATGATCCAATATAAAAAGAAACCTGACTGGTAACTTCCCTTTTAACATAGTCTGTTATATATCCATTGAAACACCAATCCCTGTTAGCTACCTTTACTGTACAGGGATAACATGTAATGAGATTTTCTTGTTTGTTTTTTCCATCACGGCTGGGCCCTTGCTAGTTTTAGCATTTAAAGGAAGCCAGAATGGGTCAGGTGTGGAGAGTACAGAGCGAATTTGATACCACTCCTGAGAGAACTTGGATAGTTTCCAAATCAATCTGTCTCGGGGGATAGAGGGGGGGCAGAAAAGCAACAGGCATGAAAAAAAGATCCCGAGTGTTACCATGGCTAAACATCAACTGTGGTTAGATCAAACACTTGTGAAGCAAAGGATATTGAAACTGTTATTTGTAAAGGAAAAAAGCCATCGTTTCAAAATTACAGTGGAATGTGTTTAGAAAATAAACATTCTCCAATTGCCCTAAAATTTGTTAGCAGTAAACAAACTCACTTCTTTTACCAGGTTTATGCAGTCTTTGTGCATTGTGGATATTTTAGAGATAATTCAGGACTCATTGTTGTAACAAATTTCCAAAACTAGTAAGGATGTGGTGTCCCTACATGGGGAAGTGCTTTAGCTATCTACTGGCCTAGGGTAGTTAATCACAACTGCTAACAAACAGGAAAAAAAAGAAACAATTAAAAATCTAATTGGTTTGAAGCTTTAAATCCCATCCCAGCATGCACACTCATTCCTCTATATACTACCCAAACCCTAACAAACCCTCTTCCCTTCTCTCCATGGGCCACCCAATGGCAGCTACAGCCATGCACAAACTTGCAGCTTCCAAAACTCAGGCTCCAAGTTTAACTCTGGATTTAATCCTGCAAGATACCCAGCTGTCATGACCTTCCCTGAAGATGCCAACAGCCTCACAAGAAGGGCTCAGCACCTCATTGAATTGGCTATGAAGGCACATTTCTCTCTCTCTTGGCATCAAAATGCTGAAATCACGGCCAACAGGATCAGTTAGCAGTCTTTCCTAATACATTTAGTGTATTTTCTAATTGGGTCAGCAGTAGACTTGGGTCTACTGGTGAATTCCTTCACCAGCTCACCTGTCCCTCAGCAAATGACCAGCACAAACTGAAGAATGCAAAGAAGTCAGAAGTCTGTAAGATGCAGTTCATTATATACACTTTGGCTGATCAAAGCTTTCACATTTAATCATCACGTGAAAGCCAAAAGGGCCAACTTTCCCCAATTTTTCCCAACTTCACATTCTGCAGCTTCAGTTGGATGTAAACTGATGGGTATCAGCTGAGAATCTAGTCCCAAACTCCTCTCTGACATTCACTAGACACAGAATAAATCCCTAAACCAGGGCTTTGCGGTAACTAGCAGCTGAATTTGTTCCCCAGATGCCAACAGATGTGACCGTTGTGAAGTTCTTTTGTACCTTCACAGCTGTACCAGACTCACTGCCCAGGTGTAACAACACCTGGCACTAGTAGTCTTTCCTTTTTCAAACTAAGGAGAGCTACAGAACTGCAGATTACTTCTTCACCAATAACTGTTCACAGCTACAGTATCTCAAAGCACGTTTCCTGTTCTGCACAAGGCCTACCAAGTGGTGTTAAAGGCTGTACCATCTGCACGAAAAATACTTCTGTGTTATTACACCCTATAAATCAAATACAACTGTAGGAAAGCAGGTGGTCATAAAGTAACAGAAAAATCAGACTTATAGTGCACATATATTAGACTAGATCCACTCATCATGTTACCCAGGGGTTGAATGCAGACAACAGGACAATTTATTTGGGTTGCCTGTGGCTGACAGGTAACAAGTGTGCATGGGGCGCTGGGAGAGCATGCACGCGTTCTGGATAACAAGGCTTGCATGCTCTAACTGGTCTGACAGGGAAATACCTTCCCTCAGTCCTCACTGCTACTGACCCGCTGGGGTCCCAGAAAGAAAAACAAAACAAAACAAAAAAAAAACCACACACACACAAAAAAAACAGAAGAGGGATACCCAGGAGGAGGAACACTTATGTTAGGGAAGGGAGAAATGGGGCATCCGGGGTAGATAACGATGCTGAGGTAGGCAAGCAACCACAGCCAGAGATGAGGGGGAAGGGATGTCTCAAAGAGGTAAAGGAATTGATGTGGGGTGGGAATCGCAAGTGGGGAGGAAGGGACTCGAGTGGAGTGAAAAAGGAAAGGTTGATCCTAGCATTGATAAGCTGGAGTCTTCAATAGCCTATCCACTGTTTGAGGCCAGGTGTGCTGGAGAAACATCAGGCTCAGTGGGAACTCTGCCTAAGCGAGGATCTCAAGCTCAGACCTGTAGTAAGGAATCTGTGCAAACAATTTTTTTTTTTAGTTGGTTGTTTTTTTGGGGGTGGGTTTTTTTTTGTTGTTGGTTTTGTGTGGTTTTTTGTTGTTTTTTGGTTTTGGGGGCTTTTTTTGTTTATAATCAGGGAGCGTGAGTACCACCAGCAAGATAAGGACAAGAGCCAGTGCTACATCCTCTGGGGTAGGAGAATGGTAAATCTCTTATTAGGAAAAATGACCTTTCAGAAGTTAATGGCTGTTGCRAAAACTATTAATACATTCTTCTTTGGATTTCCCTCAAGGTGTGAAACACAAACCGTAACAGTTTTTCCAAGCAGCTCCCTGACTCTTGCTGTCAGGGAACAGCACGAGCGGGGCTGCTTGCCGAGGGCCGGCCAGCCAGGAGCCATGAGACCACAGCACAGGCGGGGTGCTGAGCACCAGGGCACAATCCCACGGCACTGGAGCCCAGCGAGCGGAGCAGAGCAGCGACAGCAACAGGTCCTGGTGACAGCCCAGTGAGCCACAGGTGAGCAGTAGGTTACACACTGAGCCCAAGGTCAATTGAGGAAATCCAAGTGACAATTCAGGAGCAGGGCTGAGACCACGCACACCTACATCGCAGCTCTGGCAGGGACTGAAGCCCCAGCGCTGAGCTGCAGCGGGGTTCCTGGGCCATGGGCAGGGGTGTCGCGGAGGCTGGGCAGGGCCATTGAGGACTCGGGGCCCTGACAACTATTGAGGGTGTTGGGCCCCTATCTGTCAAACCTACCAACAGACACACGTGTAGTCTACTTAAGCAGCAATGCCAACAGCACGTCATATCCTAACACTGAAGGAAGGGCTTAATCCAGCAAAGCTTAACTGACACAAGCGACCCTTATTCCAAACCACTGGAGCTGCTCTGGTGAGCACAGGTTATACCGGTAAGAGCTGGTCAGATCTGGCCTCTCTTGATTCTGAGGTCAGATCCATGCATATTTTAATTAAAGGACAGAAAAGGAAGCAGAATGGTACGAGTTAAAAACTACTGCCAACAAAAGCCTCATCTTAAATATTCTTTAAGACTACTTAAGTATTCCTGCCCCAAGGAGGTAAATGAGATTATTCATATAAATAAAAACTACTTACACAAGCTATGGTTTGCAAGACAGTTTACCAATTATGGAGACAGATTTATGCAACAAAATCTTATTAAGTACACAGGACCATTCAACTCTTTTTTTTTTTAGTCTCAAAATAATAAAAAATTATCACTGACTATCCAAACTTGCAAATTGGAGGGAAGAAAGGGAAAACTGCAACAATAACCCTCCCGCCAATGCTGTTGATCTAAAAATTAGTTTCCTTTTAAAAATCCGATATTCACTCTTTACTTTCAGTTTTTAGAGCATGATTTCAAATAAAAAGAGACACTTCAAACAAGCACCAGGAGTTGCTCGGACACACAGAAATGTGTCTGATTACAAAACTGCTTGCAGTGTTAATGATAAAAACCCTTCCTGTTTGTCATGGCCACAAAAACCACCCTGTTTTGGAAAGGATAAGGTCCTTTATGATGTTGATAAAGCACTCCTCTTGGAGAAACATAGGGTACCATCAATCAACAACATTTGTCTTTGGCTTCTTTTGTTGACATCCCAATATTACAACAGCAAATCATAATCCTAGCAAAGTAAATAGGCTCTGGGGAGAAGCAGCTATAAATTRGGCCTGCCTGGATCAAATGAACTCTATCATGAAGGTCTGTTAAGCACAGAGCGCTTTACTTTCTAGCAGAACATTCAAATTGAAAAGACATAGGTGAATTGAAAGGAAGAAGCAGAGTTAGGAACCAGAGCGCCAAAGTAATTTGGTTCTTCAGTTAATTAGTAGCAAATCACCCTGATAATCACTGTTGTGCCTTGTTTTTCTTTAGGAGTTATTGATTTCGGTTTACCTCAATATTTTTACATTTTTTCATCCTCAATTTGGAAGATTTCCTGAAGTGCAAAATTCAGGCTCGATCTAAGCAGACATCACTCCATTGCTTTAATGAGCACTAAGGGCCTGTCTACATAAAAAGGCTGCTCCAGATGAAACAAAGCCTGTTATGTAAAACAACTGAACTACATCACTGAAAGTGGCAATACTTTTATTATGGTTTAAAGTGGGTTCATTGTGGTTTAACTCAAGGTGATCACGCATCAGTCTAAATAAAACCGAAAGCTTCCCCGGCACTGGAAGAGGCGGGCAAATAGAATCTTGCACCAAAATACGCAAGTTCAACTGATGCAACTTTGTCATGCAGATAAAATGGAGGTCGTTTTGTTGACCCTTCAGTGTATAACTACTAACCCACTTTTTTTTTTTTTTTTTGCTTAATAGTAACTAATACCATAAAACAACTCTAATTTCCATAAACAGATTAAATGGTGTTTTGTTATGGTCAGAAATTATCATTACAATTATTCTCCTTCAGTACCCCGAAGCATGCTGTGTAGTTCAGTGTCAAGGTCCAATTTTGATCTGGGTTACACCCATATCAGGCCATCAGAAGGAAAAAGCTTGGGCACATTAATATTGAGCTGCTACTTCCCTTCCACCTAGGACAAGCACACAAGAAATCTGTCAATACACGTAGGGCAGCAAGACCTCAAACCAGGGAGGGAGCTCACCTCAGAGAAGATTTTGTTGAGGCTCACTGAAGCCAAGGCTATGCAAGAGGTCCAGCTGAACCCCAGGACACAATCTAGACCTTGATTTTAGCTAAAATGCAATGATAAAAAGGGGGCAAAGTAATTAAAAAAAGGAGCCAATGCTGCTACGTTGACATGCTGCATAGATACTTTGATGGTGACGTGACATCTCTCTACAGTTCTGCAGTACAAAGTTCTGCTACGTGAACACTCCCACAGGTGCATTTGTTTGACTTTCATATGCATTTCAGTATACACAGGTAGTATATTCAGAATCCAAACTTCAAATCACATTTTTATTATTATTAGTTATCAATACCAAATGAAATAAGAAACACTCCTGTGGACTGCTGAGATGTATTTTTGACACGGGGAATAGGATCTAAAGGCAGATAGCTTACCTTCTGACTCAAGTTTTCACACTATTTACAATAGCTTTCCCAACTGCACAGGTGTCAAAAATAAAGCAAACTGTATTGTGCAGAAAAAGTAACTTTGACAGGTCTAATTTACTGAGACTGATTCACGTGACAGCATAAACAAATCATTCTTGTCAAAGTCTATATTGAAAATGGAGTAAATTGATTGTGGAGTCAAGCGCACTAGTAATTTCAGGGAGTATTGTGATTTCATTTGTAAAACTATGGCAAAGACGGGAAAAACCTGTCTTTCAGAGCCGGCTTCAATTTTTGCACTAGTCAGAGTAGTAGAATAATATGCTGTTTAAGAGCATACTGTTACTACCAGCACTTTTCCTGTGCAGTCCTGTTATTGTGTATTCAGGGAAGTAACATGAGAAATCCCCTGAGATCTTTTGTACAAATATACAGTGGAGATCAACAAGAAATCCTCTGAGTGAACAAAACATTCTGTATGTGTTTTCTTACTGCTTCTGTAGGAGCAGAATGTTGTGACTGATTAAAACACCAGCATAGCATTCAGTTTCTTACTGGAATTGTTTTTTATGCTTAGGAGGAATTAGAGAAACAACATTATGAGAATGGGGTTTTTCAACGTAGGTTCAAATTATATAATCTCTGAAGTCATTGTTTTCTTCCTCTGCAGGGGGGGAGGGCGAGTTCCTGGGAGCATACTTTAACTGACAGTGCCCGAGTTTGTTATCTAGGAGTAAAAAATGGGAAGATGTAAACTTTGCAAAGATAAGCAATAGCAAAACTCGTGTGTAATGTATCCAGTGAAGCTAACGATCCTCAGAGCAGAGAAAGTGAAGCCAATAAGTTATGCTAGACAGGCACTTACAGAGGTCTTCTGGGGTCATGTTTACTAATCTCTCTCTCACTCTCTGTCAGTGTTATGAAGGAGCACAAAGCACGCAAACCACAAGGTAGATGAACAGTGAATTATTCAAAACAATACCTTCACACTTTATATAAAAATAACGAATGTTAAATCAAGAGTGCATTTAACCAAAGGGTGAATTTTAATAACCCAAATCCTCGGTATGCCAAGATGACAACAACTGGGATGTGTCTTGCAAGAATGGTTTTGTCCATTTTGCAACAAATGGATTTAATAACAGTGCCCTTGTTTTGTCCAGTCCCTTGACTTGGTACAGCCCTTTGGCTTAAATTCCAGATGACCCCTTCTCTCTCTTTTTTTTCCTTCCATACACAGAAGGTACAAAATCTTTTGTTCATATTTCCAGGGGAAAAACAATTCTGTCTCAAGAATATTCACCTTTTGTGTTCATCTCTAAGCTTCATAAGGTCAACATAAAATAGGGAAACAGAGCATTAAATTTCTAAAAATCAATAGCATGTACATAAATTGACATTCATTACTTTACAGCGATTTCCAGTTTCTCCTTGATTGATTAAAGCTAGGGGTTGAAAATAAGTGCTTTTCCCCTGCCTGGAGAAATTCCCAATTGTCCATGCTGTGAACCTTCCATTATGAGACATGAGACAGCGGTAGCAGTACATGGTTCATTTCACACCGCCACAAAATAGACTTGTCATTCCACAATCGAAAGTAAGGAACCTGATGGAAGAGCAATGTGTCAAAAACTTGTCAAAAAGAGGCCTGCGCTTAATGACAACTGAGAACAAGGAAACCATATCTTGAGCTTTACACTGGCTAGCTTTTACATGCAGAGAGTAGAACAGAAAAATTATCCTGTTAATTTGTTATATATTTAAATGTGATATTGAATGGCAATTCATATTTTTCAACCTAATTAATTTTGATTCCACATTAATTTATGGAAGATAAATATTTACAATACAATTAAATTAGTTAATTTATAAAAGCAGAGGAGCAAAAACATTTGAATAAGAGCTGCCTAAATTAATGCTAAAAAAAAAAAAAAAAATTCTCTGCACTAAAAATGCTGGAAAGCTAATGCTGCATAAAATGTCCTGTTATTAAGGGTGCTGTATACTAACATGATAAGTATAACAAATTGATCTTTTGTATGAATTATGTTAGACCCTGAGAAATGATAACGTCAAATTCTGCAGCACAGTGGAGCTGAACCAATTAGATGAGTAGATAATTTGGCCCTTCACACTAGTAACACATCGTTGTTAGGAATACCTTCAAAGAAAAACATGTATTTGGGGAATACTTTGCAACTAGGTGATGCTTTTAAAATGTTTATACAATGGAGATGGGGATCTAATTTCTTAAACCTCAAACACTAGGAAGGCAATTCTATAAGGTGTGGATTATAATCATATTGAGTGACAATATTGCTGTCTTTATTAATAGTTACAGAAGCACAGACATGTACATATGGTGCGTATGTCGAATATTTTTTCATGGATGGGCTGATTAATGATGGGCAAAGCTTCAAAGATTCACAAGGATTCATTAGGATTCATGACAATTCATTAGGATTCAAAAGTTTGGCTGCTTACATCTGAAGCTCTTCAGCTAAAAAGGCAGGCTAGAAGTACCACTAAAAAGGACTTACTGTTAGATTTACGTACATCTTGGTCTAGCATAGACTGAAAATTGTGGAGAGGCTTTCTTTCCTCACAGTGCATTTTTGCATTTATTCTGCTGTCTGAGCATGTGGAAGACTTTTCAAAAGTTTATCTTAGACCCTCCAAAAGGCTTAAGTTCCCTTCGTCAAAGCAAAGTTTAGACCAAATCATATGCATGCCAAACCACTTGACCCTGTAGGAACCTGCACAGATAGCAAGTCAGGCTGCCTTGGGAGATCACCAGTTTCACAACTGACAGAACAGTTTTGTTTAGCTGTGACCCAGGGAGGTTCCCGCCTGTCTCCTATTTGGTCACGAACTTCTGAGTGTTCGCAATTTCCCTGAATTCGGTGCATTAGAAAAGCTGTAATACCTCCTAAGAGCAAACTCTTCTAGGTAGCTCACATGCAATTTGTACAATTCCATTTTCCATCTCTTGACCAACAAAGATTCAAAGGAAGACATTCACCGAGCCATATGACATTACACACACTTCTAGAGCAGTCAGACACATAGCAGAAATCCACAGGGAGAGGGGAGATGTCTCAATCCCATGAGGTTTATTTTGCCCATGTACTATATTGCCAGAGCAGTCCCTCTATCCTCATTTGTCTCCCACAGAGCACAAGTCATGGAGTCAGGTTTCCACTAGCCATTTGCAATCTGTGGACTTTGCGACACTTTTCTGGAGCTCAGAAAGTGAAGGGCAGAAATGAATTTTATTCCTAGTGACCCAATTACTGGGGGGCGTTCGTGGAAACCTTCAGGAGAGTTTCCTGCATTTATGGGGAAGCAGGGAGTTCGTGTGGAAGGAACAGCTTGGGCAGGAAAGGGAGTACATCGCCAATTCTGAAACCGGCCAGCTCTAAACGTTGTTCAAAAGTGGAAGGATGAATAAGGTTTATACGTATACAACTGTTAGTCCACAACAGTACTTGAGAATAAATAAATAAATAAAATCAATTTAAGGTAGCAAGTAACCTGAAACTGTTGTCTTAAATTATTTTCTAAAGAATAATTATAATTTCAGGGTGAGCTGAATCGAAAAGAGGTCTTGGACTAAAACAAGCAAGCACACCATGCTTTCTTGTACTCTCTCCTACCTCTCTTTCTGGGAAAGATTTTACCAGCTCCCATCTGTGTTAGGTTACTATTAGCCTTTAACGTGCAGATCTACTGCAAATACACCATGAGATGGTTCCTGTTACTGAGCACCATGGGATTTAATAGGAAAACCCAAGCATACTGTTTTTGCAAAGAAAAAAAATAATTGGAAAATGTAACATGGGGGGAAATTAGGAAAGCAGCTGTTTAATTCTGGACCTTTTCTGCAAACAAAAATTCACAGAAATAACAAGACTCACAAGAAAAGTTGAACTTGGAGGCAAAATTATAATTTAATTTCAATAATACTAGCAAATACCTTGACTCAAAGGTAGAAGGCTGTTCCATCCCCTACTCAGTACTGAAGAAACTGCGGCTGCAGAGTGCTAAGAGAGCATATGTGTCTGTGCGTGGCAGAGGGGAGGGCAGCGGTAACATTCTCTCTCCGTCTCAGCCTCTCCAGAGCATTTACTCTGTCCCTGTTCCGAGAGCCATCTCTTTCTTTTTTCTTCCTGCTACCGAGACTGAACAGCGTATTTGGCAAAAAAAAATCCTTCCATATTTAAAGGACAATTTGCTAACTGAATAAACTGATTATGTTAAGGGCATTTACAAATCCATTCAAAAACCATTCACCCTATCATGAAAAAAAATTCTTATTGGTGTCGGGAGTTGTCCTTAGGGATATACCACTATAAGCCTCTCAGCATTGCGCTGCCAATGTCTTTGTTCTTGACCTGACCTAAAAAAGCGCTCTCTTTATGAGTCACAGAGGATTTATTTTCCGCCTTACCTTAGCCCCAGCTTCTTTTAGGCAGAAAATGACAGTTTTGCTCAGTTGTGGCAAATGACCTGCACTTTTTATGATGTGGGTGATTGTCCACCAGGATCTACAGTGAAGCCACCAGTGTAATTGAATTTAGGAGCACAACTGCCTGGAAATATTTGCTACAAACACACTCTTGTGGGTGGCAGTAGGTTTTGGAGTTCCTTCCTGTTTTCCTAGAGATATTTAAGCCTAAAAATGCAATTTATCAGAATATTTTACAAGATACTCCTTTATTGTGCAATGAAATATTTAAATTGTGAATCAGATCCTTAGCTCACGTATGTCACATAAGTTCCTATGAAACATACAGGTTTGTGTTAATTTACACCGAGTGTTTGGTTGTTTGAAAACTCTCTCCTCTCCCCAGTTTTACATGTTAATTCATCCCTTGAATTAGCCCAGAACAAAACCCTACAGTCTACACGCTCAGTTCTGTAACTTGGAAGAGGTTTCTGTACATCTGCAGGGAAACATTTTATGATATGGTCATTAAAGCTAATCGCTATGTGCTTTATGGCTTATAGAAAACTACACAAATACGATTCAGGATAGTGTTTATCTGGATAAAAAAAACTTGTCCAGAGAGGAGGCGTAAACACTATCTACTCCTACAAATTCAAATAAGTTACTTAAGAATTGCCTCTCCTAGATTACATAAGGGCACTCTTTCCTTAAAATGATTCCTCCGTGCAGCCTGAGTCCAGGTTATAGTCCTGTTTTAAGACATGGGACCTTGGTCAGAGACACCTCTCAAAATCTTTCAGCAGCGCAGGGTAGGTGTGATGCTGAATGTCCACATCCACAGGGGGACTGAACACAGCAACTGCAATGAGACCAGCATCACTTCACATGTAATACAGTTATTCTGGGTGTGTGCAGTGTGCTCAGGACATCCAAAATCTTTATGGTGGTCCTAATAAGATACTATAATTTTCCTAGGATTCCTTCTGCAAAGCAGAAATACAGTTCAAATCTTTCACTGGATCAAGATTGGCTGATGATCACTGGGCCAGGACTCTTCAGCTAATGAAAGCTTTGCTGGTCTATGGCAGTTTACATCAGCTGAGGAACTGGGCCTATGTTTTTCAAGCTTTTTGAAGACTGCACATGCCCTTCCTTTGATTTACTGAGTATTTTTGTTTCTATTCTCGCTTAATTCTTGCCCTGAAAATTTTAATGTCCAGCTCTTCGTAATCAAATCAAAACATCATTATCTAAGTAGTATTGGCAACTCTCAAAAAAACGTAATCCTACTCTTACAGTGTTGTAGTAGATGATTTTAATTATTTTTTTCCTTTAAAAATCTGATCAGATTCAGGAGCTTCTAGTGACAAAGAAAAGCCTGAAAATAGACAAAAACATCTTAAAATAATCAAAAGCTATAAGAACAGAAAAATTCAAGTATATTATTTTTAAATCCTCATGATTTTTAAGCCCACTTTCAATTTGAGGAGGCTGAGCAATTGATTTCGTGGATATGGCTAGTTATTTAAATTTTTTTTCCATAACTAGCAGAGATTAGACTCCTACCGAGGTTTTACAGGGCTGTGTTCTGTACACTAAGTAAACAATACAGTGCCAATCCTTCTTCCCCCCCTCTTTCAACCTTCCCATTAGTTTTACATTCTGACATTTTAAACAATGTAAATGTTACATGTTACCTATGTATATACACAGGCCATTTACTCTACCATTCAGGGTAAAAATACACCATTACCATCCAAAATATTAAATTACTTTCCAATTCATACCACGTGGGAGTTAAGTTTTGTACAGCAAATGGATATCTCGCTGATTGCCAATGTCACTTTCAAGAAAAAGTGTGTGTAATAAGTGGAGGACCAGACTGTGGAACCTGCAGTGTAGTGAGAGGCTTGGAGCTTCAGTCTTGCAGATGCACAGAGTCGTCATCTGCCATATCTCCACTAAAAGGTGAAAAGATAGAGTTTAGCATGATGGGACTTGTGGCGTGCACATTTTCCACCCACGTTGTTGGCTAATAGCTCAATTGTAGCCCATCTTCCCTGTCGTTCAGAATACCTGACAGCAGGATGCATGCTGCTGGACAGGGCTGTAAGTAGCACCCGTTGCCTCTGCTGTATCCAATCCATCCTGCCAGCACTAACGAGCTCCATTCTCTGCTAGAGAGCTGAGCATGGTTGGGCTGTTGCCGTTGGGTGTGCTCTGGAGCTTTGCCTAAATCCACACTTTAGCATAGGCTTGTGCATAAACAACACTGATGATGAACAAGCTGGGACTTGAGAATAGGCTTAGATCTACATTTAAGCAGCGCTGTAGACTGCTGAATACTCAGCTCGAGAATTCAATTTAATCTTGTCTGGCAGCAAGGGGTGTGCACAGATGCACAAGGGACCTACTGACTCAAAAGATACCGGAACCCACAGCCTCACTGAGGTCAACAGAAGCTTTGGATTTGAAGTTGTTTCTATTCTGTAACTACAGGAGTTTTTTACATATGCAAACCAGAGAAGCCCACAAACTTTCCATGAACAGGTATGAGAAAGTTATAATACTACTCTAACCACACCTTCTTAATTCTGTGTAGTAAGTATTACCGTGTCTGCAGGAGCAGGGATTCCCACTGGATGTTATTTATTTCTAAGAGTAGTTCCATAGACTTCTCTGACTTAAGAAGCCTGTATGCCCAGGTGCCTGTATGCTCTCTGTGAGTAATGTTTGCTGAACCGGGCTCTAAACAGCTGTCTGCCTCCTTTTTTTTCCCCTCATACACCCCTTACAAGTGCATGCAGTGTCAGACATCATCTAGTCTTTGTACATTTCTACATAAAATCTATTTGTTTATTGGATACCTGGGCTTAATATGACATATACCAAAGCTCTACAAAGTCAGCTGTTTGATAGATTTATTGTCCCTTCAAAAATGTTCATGAATACCCATGAGATGTTACTTTCTTGGGGATTTGTGCATTAGGAAACTGATGTCTGATAACTTAAGCGTAAAGTAAATCTTCCTTAACTAACAACATCAGAAACAATTTCCAACAAGAGCTTCTAGAAAATATCCAATTCACTGTGCAAGGATTCATTTTTATCTCTATATTATACCACTGATGTGCCAAACAGGAGCAGAATTGTTTGCATTGATAGAATAACATGTTCTACCCTTCCTATGCTAGCCATTTGCTTTATTTTTCTTTCGTGCTCCCTGGGCAGATAAAGGGCATGATATTAAACTATTCTGCCATCTTGTCATACTTTGTTGGTTACTATTCAGAATATAGCAGATGTAGTTTCAAAGTGATATGAGAATGCGGTCCAATAACTAAGCACAATACACATACCTTACTGAAGGTTATTTATTTAGTAGAAAACATTTCACACATTTGTGTGTAATACAGAAGATGCTTTAATTAGGTTACTGTATTTGCCTGTCATATTGTACTGGCTTTGTACTGGAAATAGTCTTATTAAAGAGAAAGACTGTCTTTTCTATGACCAAGGTTTTTGATATTTAGAGAAAGATAAAACAAAAAGAACAAACTGCCTGAGCATTTCTTTGACATTCTGACACACTATTTCCTAAGCTGATGCTCTCGAGGTGAAAGCTAAGAAAAGCAGAGAATGAAATGCTTTGCCTTTTCTACTCCCTAGCCAGTAATAAGCCCTTTCATAATCAGCAATAGTCAAAGATACTCTACTCCATCAAAACCAAACACAAGTCATCCCCTGCGGAGCCAACAAGAGTTTTCAATTTTCCACCCTTTTAGTACAGGTGCTTTTTAAGAGTGACTTAGAAGAAGACTACTCAGTGCTCAGCCATCTGGTCATATCCAAACCCCCAGATACTTTGTCTCAAAGGCTATAAAATGAATAGTTTTAAGGCAAATGAGAAAAAAAAGAAAAAAAAAAAAAAAGAGGTACAGCATTCTTTATTGTGAACTGTGACATGCTGCTCTCTCACTAATTCATGGACATCCCCTCCTGAATTCTAAAGCAAGTTTCATCCAAGTCCTTCATTTTCCAGGATGGTGGCCACCAAGGGATTGAAGCAGAAAAAACGTGAAGATCTTCAAGGCACCATTAGCAGCTCTATTTTCTGTTCACACACATGCACATACCACCACAGGAAGAGATATTGACTAGAAAAGACATTTTTTTCTTATACTCAAAATGAAGCCTCTTGCAAAAAGTGGTTGTAGTTGTTCCACCTTGGATTAATGTTCCATTTCCTCCGATATTTCTCTGCATTCACTGTTCTTATTTGTCCCCAGTTAATTCTATTTTCACAGTTTTCTCCTCATTTTCTCTTTTACCATCTTTCTCATTTTTACATCTTTTACTATTGATTTTCAAGCCTAATTACGACCACAACCGTGCATTTTATTTTCTCTCACACAGTAGGTGAAATTTCATCACTAACTACAATGAACTTAGACTGATGACAAACACAATGGACTACAACTGACAGCAGATCATTTATCAGCTTCTACAATCAACCCATTTGAAATAAATATAAATGCATGAGAGTGAAACAAGCAAAAAGTTCATCTGGCAGGTTGATAATAACTTCCATTCTGACTTTCACCAATCTTTCTGGGGTTTATTTTCTATTAGCCAAGAGAAAACACTATGATACCTCTAATGCTTCTGACCAGTCACTTAGGATTTGAAAGCAAGCACCTGATGGCACCTATTTTCTCATGCTTATACTTTTGTCATCTTTCAGTTGTGGAGTTGGGCTAACTTCTGCTTTGAATTGACCTTTCTAATGAACTTTTCTTCCAAATGATTCCTTTTATTTTTAAGGTTTGTTTTTGTTTGTGGTTTAAGTACAGAAAAGGTTACAAGAATGGCAACAATGCTGCTTAAAGGTATAGAATAACCTTCTTACACAGAGAGAATTAGGATTTTTTCAGACTGGAAAAGTGATAACAACGAGTGGATAAGTTGGAGGGCTACAAATATGCCTATGAATAATTTTTTCCTCACATCCCAATAATTTGATAGTGTACCCATTAGGTAGGTAGGTAGGAAGCTTAAAACAAAGAACAAAGAGAAGTACTTTTTCACCCAGTACACAATTAAATTGTGGAGACTCACTATCACAGACTGTTGTAGAGGTAATGTGTAAAGTAACTCCACTGGCTGCTCTGACCACGATGGTTCAAACACTACCTCTACTCAAGAAAACTCCAAACTAGCGTTTGCACGACTGTCTCCATTTGTCTTCATTCTTACCCTCTTTCCCTAAGTATCAGATACTAACTGCTATTGTAGAAAGAATATAAGATTAAATGGACCTTTAGTTTGACCCAGGTCTCTTCTTGTGTTAACAATAAAACTGCAATGTAAACCTTTTGATTTGACATTGTTTACTGGGGAGTGGGGGGAAGATGTTTTCCCACATTCTGTATACATTCTGCACTGGCCTTACATGATCCAGATCCACCCCCACTGCTGTACCTAGAGTCACTTGCACATGAATCTGCCTTGTGAATCATGCCTAAAAAGCATACACTACTTGTTATGCACTGAAGCGTACAGATAAGAGAAAATGTGTTTTGGCATTGTTGGTTTTTTTTTGTTGTTGTTTTTTTTTGTTGTTTTTTTTTCTTCTTTTCTTCTTCTTCTTTCTCTCTCCTTGTTTGTTCCCCCCACCCCCCTCCTTTTTTCCCCAAGTCTATGAGTGGATGCCTCAGTGGTTTGCAGAGATCAGACACACAGCAAAAATGTTTTCTCTCTTAATGGTTTGATATCTCTAGGATATAACTAAGTTTCTCATTTTTTTCCTACCCACTTGCATAGCTCAATACATCTCAGCCATACTGTAGACATAGCAATGAAAATAAAGGACTTATTGAAAAGATTCTTTAATTTAAAACCAACAGAAGTGCCATATAAATGTCTGATCCCAAAGTCAATAGCACACACATTTGCCTTGGCTGGTGAAACCAAACTTCAGATAACAAAAAAATGCATTAATTCCCTTTCTTGAAAACACGTACAATGAGATCCCATGTACACCATGGTAATAAATGTAACGTAATGACAAATTACACTAATGGCCACATTACACTAACCTACATACTGCATTGAATGTCTCTGCCAGGTACAGAGACATACCCGTTCTTTCCAGTACAATTCAGGTTGTTTCAAATTGTGACCAAGTTCAGTCTCATCTCAGAGCTGTCTCTTGAAACTGCACAGTATATAAACCTTTTTCTAGAGAGTCCAGTGTATGAGCAAATTAAGTTTAATCATGCTGAAGATACAACACTTACTCTTTGAGATGTCTTGTTCTCATACAGAAGCAGCTTTAAGTCTAACACTTGTTACTCTGGACTCACAATTTAAAAAGCACTGAAAAGTACGTGCTATCTTTCACAAACACAAGGGACATACAGGAAAGATTCTGAAAAGCTGTAAAAGACTACGTGTTGTCTCAGACTGGCTTAGCAGAAATAAATCCTATTAGCTTAATATGTATACACACATGCACAGAAAAGAGCAGCTTTTCTTCACAAAACATACATTTTTCAGGTGCTTTGCAAGTGACTGCCTGTATAATAATAAGATAGGTTATGCAGTACCCTTATTTTATGATCTCCATTTAACCTATGTTTTACACTGCACACTTGTAGACACATGCTTCAATTAGTGTGAAACAAATGGCATAATTCCAGATCCACTAAACCTCGGAGACCTATATTGTCATGCATACGCAGCATGCATTTACTACTACGTAGGAAGCTGTAGCTCTTCACCTCCTCCTCTTTTTCAAAAGAAGCCACCTCTGAATAAATGGCATAAATAACCCCCAGGCGGTATTACAGCAGATACTTAGAAATCACAGCTAAAATAGACCCTCATTTATTTGTAGGCAACCTTAGTGAGGTGAGCAAACTGTGACCCAACTGAACAGCGTGCGAAGCTGCCCACTGCTGGTGTTCATGCTAGAAAGAGATGACTTCTTCCCACAGGTTTATGTGGCAAGGGCAAGAGAGACTTTCCAAACTGATCAATACCAAGCAACATCTAAAACAATCACACATGCTCATGACACATATGATACAGACCTACATATAGGACACAGCCTCTTCTGTGTCTAGCAGATGAGGCCAATTACCGCTTCCTCAGCGGGGCAGGAGGGGCAGTTCTGTACTATGCTCTGCCTAGATTAATGTAGGAACTGCTCTGAAAACGTAAGGAATCCACTTTATTAGTTAAAGGCATGCTAGAGACTTCCCCATACAAGCAGCAGCCCCGTTACGGTAACTATGCCCACAGAGCATCCTGTTCACTTTGCCCTCAGAAAGAGAATAAAGACAGAGAGAAAATTTTCTCCAGTCATGCTGAAATCACTTCTAGGCTGCAGTACATTTGAGAAGAGCAGTTGTAAGGAGCTTAATGGTTGGTATTTTGGAGCTGTACCATCCTAAATAATAGCTGCAAGGAGCAAACGTGAGGTCCTCAGGAGCCTCAAGCCACAGAAGACTGTCTATAGTAGAACCCTTCTTTGTCCTATAGCTGGCTCCAGGAAGGGGGCACCTGGCTACTGCTGGGTACGGCTGGAGAACTCTGTCCTGCAGGAAGAACTCACTGCTGTCCGTGTCAGGGCTACTTTGCCTAAGCTGACCGGAGAACCCAGCCCTGTATAAAACAAATACTGAAGAAGTGTGAAGTTTTCAAACAACTTTTTAAAATTTCACTATGCTGCTGACACTTGCCTCCTTAACAATGTGGCATGTGTTTTAATATTAAAGTTTGCTTGGTAAGATGGAGTAAGAAGAAGAAGGAAGAAGAGGGAGGAGAAAAAAAGGAAAAAAAAAAAAAAGAGGAACACCAAATAAAGTGATCTCTAGGAGCTGAGCACTGAATAAATCCTGTGTTTTCAATGAAGTGGTAGTTTTACAGTTAAAGCCTTTGATTTTCATAAAGCTGTTGCAGCATGTCAAAGAAGCATAAGAAAAGGGTTGGGACGTCACAGAAGGAGGCATGATACTTCCCCCTGCAGAAGTCTAACATTCATTTTACAACTGATTCATTGAACAGAAGTATCTTGCCACAGCAGCCACCCACGTAATGATGACAAAGCACAGACACCTCAGTCATGGTGGCACAGTACAGTCAGGCATGACATCTCAGAGTAGGTATGGGTGGCTAACATTACTACCCTGACACCTACACTCTGAGCTTTGCCCACCCTCTTACCATGTGAAAACAATTCACTTCAAACCTCAAGGCAAGGAGTATAATAAACTCATATGTATTCAAACAGGAGATTTATGTTCCCTTACGGATTGTTAGGAAAATCTTTCCTGACACACTGCAAAGTAGGTTATGCAAAAAGAAAACATTGAAATTTCATATCAAATAAGTAAATCAGGACTTTATCATAAATATATCATTTCATTCTTTAAAAACATCCTAAAATTCAACACAATGACTGACATTATTCCAAGGAATTCAAGTAATCTTGAGGAAATTGTTCAGCTTTCCTGTCGCTTGTGAAGGATGCAAGAGGTTAGGTTTATTTAGGACAGAGATGGACGTGTCAAGTCATGGCACAGGGTGATCTTGAGGGAAACGTTAATGCATTAACTCTAATGTGTTTTTATATTACTGAATCTCTCTCCCCAGCCCCCTCCCCCAAGTATGTAAATTGGCAATAAATGATTGGCATTCACAAATGTGCCTCCAAGCAGGTTAGGGGTAATTAGTAAAGCATGTAGACACCCTGTCTTAAGAGCCAATTGTGACAAATCCACAAAATAATGAATCTCTATCAATAGCTAATGATGTATGTCAAGAAGAGCCCGGTCTTCGGGCTCTTCCCCTTTAAGAGTATGTGTTATCCTCTTGTGTTTCAGCTGGTCAAGCTGAATGCCTTCCTCCCCTTGTRCTGGCCTGCTTTGAATCTCAGCCAAGATGAAGTAATTGAAAGCTACCAGCCTGAATACTTCAGAAGTCTATCATGGAACAAGATTCAACAAGCCTCTTCTCAATTTGTAAATATGCTGGAATATAAGCAGTAAAAAGGCTCCAATGTCAAACAAGTTTAAGCATTAGCCGTGTTGTTTTACGAGTGCTACAGCGGTGCTTAATACTTTATACATTAAACCCTATTAACACCGTAAAGTTACTTCATCCCTGTGTTCCTCACACTGATTTGCTCATAGATTTTTAAAGAGCTAATTATATACTTTTATTTAACCATTCAGTTTCTGCAGTGGTGTATATATATTGATAGTTTTAAAGTTGTATTTAGAGGTCTAGGTTCACAAAACATCGTATTTCTAAAAATTGCCTTCCTGTTCTGCACTACAAGTTGAGAAAAAAAAAAAAAAGTAGTTTTAGAAAGAACTTGTGTTTTGTATATTTTGTTTCTAACATGGTAAATTACCTATGTTGGATATATACATATTCATTAATGATGACCCACTTCTGGGTTGTTGGAACATATCAAAATACCAAAATACCAAAGTAAAATGTAAATGAAACACAAACCTTTACCGTGTGGAGAGAGACCAAGAGTAACAGTGAGAATTCAGATGACATAACAATTTAATGACGAATGTTCTTAAGTCCTCCTGGTTGTTTGCAACGTACTGCCTCTTGATGTCCAAACATTACTGGCAGGCCATGTGCTGTTAATTGGACCAAAAAAATTACCTGCTCCAAAATTCATCACTGTTAATAGCTTAGCCTCTTTATTGTCTTCACAATTAATCTTCTTACTAGCAGAAAAGTTGAAACAGTTAACTCTACATACAGTGGGTTGTAACGAGCAGTGTTACAAACTTGAACGAAAACATCTTAACCCAAACTTCTGGGAGGTATTGATCCAGATCAAAGAGTAGCAGCTTATGTCCCTCCCTAATTATTTAGAAGTACAGCTGGCAGACTATTTGTAATACTTGATTTCCTTGTGGCTTCCACAGGAATCGTGTTTTTTAATTTGATCTCATTGAAAAGGCATAGTTTTAAAAGAGAATTCAGGTGATTTACTGTAATCAGTGGAAGAGCAGTGCAGAGGACAGTGATAAGGAAGAACTTTTAAATTATCAGATTTTAACATGACAGGGTCCCTTTTAGAAGCTTTCACACCCTCTGTTTAAAAAGAGTAAGAAGCCTACAAAACCTAAGCAAATGTTTCTGAGTATGGCCCCTACCTTTGTCAGACAAGGTTAGTGAATCCCCATCCTTTATTTGCCTTTCTTTGTTGTCTCTTCAGAGACACATCACTGCAAGTCATCGAACCCTATGGAACCATCAGAGGTAAAGAGCAGCTGAGGGTTTGAAAAGTGCCAGAGCATTAATTAGCTCAGAATTCCTGAATCTCCACTGATCTAACGAAAGTTACTCAATCACAGGATGATGTGGAAGGCCTAATAGTGGCTTTATAGTTAAAGCACAGAAGTGGGAGGCAAGAAGTGTAGGTTCTATTCTTACTGCCAGCACCTGTGTGCAACCTTGAGCAAACCATCAGTTTTCATTGCTCATTTTCTCTGTATGTAAAATGGAAATAATTGTGCTCATAGGACTATTCTTAAGCTAACTTCACCTCCATCTGAGAAGCACTTTGGGATCCTCAGGTCAGAAAAACCACTGAACTGTAAAATATCATTTAAAATATGTATTTTACTGGATGTGTCAAAATAAGTATTCCCTGTACCAGTGTAAAGTAAAATTTTGAGTGTGGGATACTGAGTCTAGATAATTTAACTGTTACCTTGAAATGTAAAAATGTTGTTTGTAAAGGATTTTTCAATTCAGCAGATGACTGTAAAGCAGCACTTCAAACAGCTTTGCCTAGAGTATCTATTATTAGTAAACAACTATGCTTTACGGGATTATTTTGCAACATTTTGCATTAGGTATACTTGAAGTAGGCTTCTGAAAATAGAGCTTCAAACATGTTAAAAGATAGTATGTGTGTGCATGTATATGTTTTTACATTTTATACAAATTTGCATTTCTGTTTTAACAGAAACAAAAGTAATTTCAGCAATGACATTCAGTATCTGACTCACTTTTATCCTCAGTAAAGGTGACACATTGCAGAAGAACAAAGCATGGAGACAGTTTGGCTTTGGCTATTTCCTGTTTAGTCAGAAATAGCTGCTGGAGCCGTGTTTATCCCTAGCATCACATCAGCAAACAGCAATCCTCCCTAAAGACATCTGTCCAGTTGGTCCTGGATGTAAACTCCGAAAAGTTTTGGTTTGTGTGACTCCTATCAGTTTCAGGAAGTTTTATGTAAGAAAGARTATGAGAATATTTATTGTATTAGGATTGTTAATAGGACTGGATGACTGTCTCAAGATTCTTCCTTTCAAACAGATGCACAGATTTGTCTACTAAAATCGTTTTGCTTAGTCTTCATTCAGTATTGTGCACTATAACTTTTGTGCTCATCTCAGTGTTTTTTTCTAGGGCCTTTCTACCCACACAAACGGCAAACATTTAGTAAATATTTGTTGAAGGCTTCAAATATAATCTACTTCTCATTGCATTATAAAACTCAATTTCAGACTGTTAGCTAAAAATAAAGAGGTATAGTATGTATGCAATCATCAGTTTGACTCTGAGTGAACTGGGGCTGAAAGCAGGTCAAAGTCATAAATAAATTCATAGCCTCAGCCTAAGACTAAGCCTCAGTCATTAACAAGAGCAGAATAACACTTTCTTTCAAACCTGAAGAAACAGAATTATTTGAGTTTGAATTCCTAAAATGAAAGTGTTGCCACATGAACTCATCTGCAGGATATGAGGGGAGAAAAAACCAACAACAATCCTCACCCACAACAGCATCCTCCTTATCTCACGACTTTTATTAGAGAGCTCTCCTGAAGTCTTTCCTCTATTGATCTGGTTTCCCCACTCAAAGGGGGACTGAACCATGCCAGGGAGTATAACAGAAAAGATATGGCAGCCCCATTTTAATGAACTAAAAATACTAAAAACACTGCTCAACAGTTTAACTTTACTACTTTTTCAGGAACGTGATTGTCTCGTACTAGTGCTTGGCTCCGAAAGACTCATACTGCTATCAAAAGTGCTAGTAGTAGACAGAGACCCAAATCAACATAAGTAAACATAAATATAAAAGGAAGTAAAGGTCAATATATAAGTTAAAAAGAAACTTTTTTTTTCATGGTGAAATCAGAAAGATAGACAAGTTATATTTCTTCCAAAACTATGCTTTCCAAGTCCTATTATATAATGACTCTCACATGCGCACTTCCACTTGAAATCAAGGAAGTTCAGCATGCTTTAGGATTTCCCTTATTTCTTTTCAAAGAAAGGGAGAGGCAAATTACCACACAGGGAAGACCTGCAGCACTGCATGCAGGGGCAATAGGTAAGCTATGGTGAACCTCTGTAAGTGTTTTCTCCATTTTTGCAGTGGAAAAGCTCCAAAGTCATTTCCTATGCCAGCAAAGATTTAAGAAAGCAGCTGAATTTTTGCATTTGCAGATGAAGAATGACAAAGCTACCCAAAGATAGCGTAACATCAGGTTAGCGTCAATAACAAGAATGCCTTTACCTTGCACATCAGGAGCAGACAGCATCACATATGAGCTCATCATGCAGGGGGACAGCTACCAGCATTCTGATGTAAAAAACCTCTAGAATAAGCTGTTATTTTCAGTTCAAGAATAGGACACAACTGCCAACACCACCTATCTTCTGCAAGTTAGGCAGCAATACCCAGCTCTTTACAGCAACCCAGAAATCCCTAGCTATAGAGCCCTTCTATGCCTTCTCTTCTGCAAAAGCTCCCACTACATAACCCACTCATCTTTCTAGGCAGGAAGCCTATTTAATCTGCCAACTGGGACTAAGACCTTAGCTGATTCCCAGCACCTGGGCCATTTTACAGCATTGGCCAGCTGTTCTTCCAGGGCTTTAAAGGTCAGGAAACTCTGCTATCCTGCTCATCATATAAAAAGAGGATAGTAGGAGAATTACCAGAACTACCAGAATTCATAGTAGGAGAATTACCAGCTTTTGTTGTACTTGGTCAAGCAGTATGCTTAGAGAGCACACAACCCAAACCACTGATAAGTCATTTGCTTTATACCAAAGCAAGCTGAGAAGAGAGAAATGGAAACTGTCAGAAATTACCTGAATCAGGCATACAGCATTATCTTTATGCAATGTGACTTTGTCTCAGACTGAAATAGGGCACAGCTGAATTTGTAAATAGCCTAGTATTCACCCCTCTGTCCTTGTGTAAATTAAAACATGAACCTTTTGAACGACAATTCTGGTGTCATCTGCAATCTTTTCTGGAGGCTCCATGTGGAGCCACCTTGGCAGGTGACTGAGATCTTACCAACTCCCTATTTTAGGTCAACTTCTACCCTATTATTTTACATCTTCCCTCCCCCTCTTAATTCCCTACCAAAATGACACCTGCCTTCGGCCAGATGGACAAACCTGAACTGTCTACCCAAACCAACAATAATATTGTACATGTTATACATCAGTTTAGGAACAGCAGAGTTTAATTCATCTTTTAAAGCTTGATGTCATCACTGATACTAAGACAATACAATATTATTACATAGTAGTTAAAATCTACTACAGATATAATCTATCAGGTGAAGGAAAAAACTAATTAAAAAAAGAATCAGAGGAGGGAATGCTTGGAAAGTATCAAAATATGATAAGCCCACGTGCTCATAAACTCTGCTGATTTGCACACATGATGCAAATCCACATGTAAACATGATTCTACTAACAAGGTGACATTGCTGTTGTAAAAACATTCCATAGTGTGCTACTGGGATTTTTTTATGCTTTTTTTTTTTCCATGGATACATACCAAAAATATATTTTAAAATTGATACTTATTTTAAATTGATACTTATTACTAAGGCATTCCAAAATTAGACATGGATGGGACTGCTGAGGAGTAGTATATAATATTTGATTTAACAGATTTTTGCCATGAAACATGTTGGAGAGGAAGGCAACTAGTAGCCAGTGATGAGATATGGTGACATTGAAATAAGGATGTATCTACAGAAAAGATTTTTGTAGATACTTATATGAGGTTTCTGCATGATTTGGTGGTGATTTAAAAATTAAACTAGATGGCAAATCTTTATTTTCTTTGCTACCTTTTAGAAAGCTTTCCTTTTAAGTGGAATGCTACATTAGTCATTCTGGGTTCAACTGTGACAAAAACTAATCTGGGCATCTGCCGTGTTCACTATTAGCTGCTTTTATGATCTTGTGGATGTTTTTAGAGTTGAGCATTAATTACAAAACATTGCAGTATAAATATGTATGTATTTCTTGGAAAATTGATGCAGTCACCATTACTATTTGTGTTGCTGTCCATGTTCCAGCCATGTTCAAGGTCCCATTTGCACCTACAGAGGAGAAGGTATGTGTCTCTAGCAGCTTCCCATCCAGGAGAGTGCTTTTGTGGAGAAAACGTAGCCCAAGCTTCTCTGTTAAACTTTATTTATTTTATTGTTATTTGATTTTCCCATGCCACTCATGTCCTTGTTTTGCCACCTGCTGTATCTCATTCAGCATACAATTTATAAAACTCTGGAAGAAGGACGGAGACAATCTTCTTGTTACTGTTCTGTACAATACAAAGACAAAGTGATCCTGGGTATAGATAGGAACGAAGCCATAGTATGGTACCAATAATTATATTCCTCATCCTAATTTCAAATTAGATCTAGGAAAAAATCTGACTAATTTGGTAACATTGAGATTCCTGGGTATTTTAAAATGTGCCCATTTGTATTTGCAGAGTAAATAGTCCCTGCCAAGAACAAATGGTATCTTGTAGTTAGCGAAACAGGGGGGATCAGAAGGCTGCTGCTCCTATTTAAGTCATTTGGAATTTTGCCACTCGTACAACAGGGCTGAGATTTCATGCTGGGCTCTAAATGTGAATGACCAACTCTGTGCCAGAGGGGAAGCCACATATCCTTTTTTGTCTTGGTGGGCTCAATTGCAAAAATAGGTAAAACCAAGACCATGCTGCAAAAGTCACACTGCTTCAAAGGGTGAGATTTCCTGGAAAAAAATGGGTCTGACTCTCCATTTGCTACACAGCCACTTAACAGTGACATGTTATGACTGATTTTGGTGCAGATGCAAAAGAGGGCAGAGAAATGGATCTAATGCATTTTTCAAAAAAATAGGACTTCTAAGCTTCTGCCCAGATACTGTGAGATGCCATGTTTCTGCTGACCATGCTTAACAAACATGTTCTATTTGCATTTGTCTGTGCCAAACCATGAATACTTTAAGCAATTCTAAACCATATCTTGATAGTTATTTTTCTTTTTCTCATTCATACTCTGACTTATGTATGATTAATAATATTTCTACTGGGAAAGCTTCATAGGCAAGTAAGCTTTCCCTTGTGAGGTTTTGTACATTACCATTTGGAGGCATCTTTTTACTTTTCCTATGGTAATATTTCCTACATCGATTTTCAACTTCATCATTACTGGAAATTGTCTAGGTAATAATTTTAAAGATGTTAAAGAGCTGCTGGTATTTCATGGAAAAGCCTAACAAACATTCCATTAAAAATTGTGCTGGTGATAATTCATCAAAAAGCACACTTCTCTAATTCCTTTCCTTTATTACAGACTTTGCCACCTGAAGTTACATGCTTAATTTCTAAATATATGATTGGCTCCAGTTCCTCTTGTTTGCATTCTCCCCAGGAGAAGATGCTGAGTCGGACAGAGATAAAGAAAAAGAAACTTCTAACATAACTAGTCATTTATCGTGTTCAACCCAAGATAAAGAGGCCTGAGTTGCAACAATCTTTCAAGCTTTCTTTTTATCAGATCCTGAAAAAAGCTCACGTTGAGACCACAAATGGAAAAGAAATAGCAGTTTTATTGGTACAAATGCAAGATCATCAGGCCCAGCTGAGCAAAACGAGCAAAAATGAGATGATGGCAAAAATTAGGACCATAATTTCCACTTCACTGAAGAACTTTTTTCAGACATTTTCCACTTGTAGTTACCCTTATTATTTGTTTTCAGTCACCATTCACATACTAGGCATAAAGTATTCAAGTTTTTATCTCTATATATTTTTTACCTAGCTATTACTTTCATAGGTACAACAAATTAGCTACTTTTTCATTCAGTTCTTTTCATTAGCACATTGAGTTTAAACAGAAAGTATTCAGATTACATGGATTAATTAGATGTTTTATTAAAAAAAACAGGAAAATGAGTTGCAGAGTATAATATAAAACACAGCAGGCTTTGACTTTCTGCCTGGAAGCTGTTTAAAAAAATAATAATAATTAAGAAGGAAATGAAGAGTACACTGTATTCTATGCATAAATCAGAGATATTAAGGGCAAATATTTGCTTTTAGATTATGATGAACTCAGATTTATAAAAAAAAATGGACTTGAGATGTTAATTTAGCTAAATATGAGCTCTAATCAGTCATTCCTCCTGCATCATCTTCCATGGCTATGCATAGTAATAGTAGAGGTGTTCATACTGTAACGCAACCTTTCACTGTAAGCTAGAGCCTGAGGATGTTTTCTCCCCTTATCCTTGAATCCCCTTTGCACAGCCCTAAGCCCCATCACACATTTAGAAGGAACAGTTCAAAAACTAGATGGAGTATAATAAATTAATCTGGACTTAGTGGGTGGATAAAAGGTCCAGCAGGGGTTTGTTACAGACCCTGGGGACAAGAAGAGAGAGGAAAATGGAATATTGCACAATGACATTAGTAAGGCAAACAGAGATAATACTCTGTGTGCGCGCCTGTGTGCATGTGTCTGTGTGTGTCTACAGAGAGTGGTGGGGGAAGGGTGGCATCAGTATTCTTAGCTTTGAACCATCTTAATGTAATAACGATTGAATACTGCTAGCCTACTTCCAGAGATCCAAGGAAGGAGTGTTTCTACATCTGTCCTTAAATTATCATGCAAAACCAAATCACAGACACAGGAACTCCTACAGCAAAAAGAAAACAGTGTTAGCAAGTCTCCATTCTGAACACCCTTACTTAGGAATTTGAAAACATCTTTCTCTGACCACACCACTCAGAGGAAGGTGTGCGCAGACTGGATTAAGTTATTATGATACAACTTTTAATAGGAAATGCAAGAATGAATTATCGTCCTTTTGAAAAGTGTTAAATACCAGAAACCGGGTTTGTTCTTACATGTACTCTTAAATATACTACTAGTGCCATTTCAATGTTGAGAGCCAAGGTGGCAGCTGCACTGGGTTTAGCCAGTGCTATCACCTTTCCAAGACAAGATTAAATGACAGGCAATAAAAATACTTGTGTCCTGCCCACAAGCTGTGAAATGGGTTCTCCCTTTCACACAGACTCAGCCTTGCTACATGCTATGAACCACCCTCAGACAGGACACCAAAGTAAAAGTGTATAATTTTATAAAGGATACATCGCAGAAAGCAGAGAAGCACACAGCAAAATGGAGTACAAGGAAAAGAAAGAGCGGGTTCAAATGGATTGAGAATAGCATTGTCAGAAGCCTACAAACTGACAGGTTTGGGAAAGTAATTTCTGATGATCCATTTGAAATTTGTACCTAAAATACTAAAGGTATGAATGAAATGTTCCTGTCTTGAATATATATATTCATCAAAACCTGACATGCAATATGCACTTTGAAATTGAAATGAAACAAAACTGTAATGTAATTCTAAAATATGCCTAAATACCAGTTGCTCCTCATTCCCTTTTTCCACACCTACCATAAGCAAGGGCTTGCCATAGCTCATGCAACAGAGTTGGGTCATTACACATTATATCAAGGAATATAGATGTCAGTGCTTCCCATTTTACTTTTTTCAGCAGGATTCTGGACAACATCTTTAGATGTACACAAGGAGAGGGAGATATACATTGGGAGCTTTGCCCTCTGCTGCACTGGGGCCTGAGAAAACATAAGTTAAAGTGCCCTCTACCACTGCTTGCAATGGGCAGAACCATCCCTCTCTCAGCTCTCCTAGAGCTATTGAGAAAAAGTGGGGACTTGAAGGAGAAAGACTGTCAACACAGCTGGAGCTCCTCTTGGACATCACTCAGATTTTCCCTATGTCCATTGTTTTCTAGCACAACTCCACCAACATAGCAGACTTTTCCTTTTTGAAGAGGAGTTTCCAAGTATGAGCCTAGCTTTAGTTTGAAAACATCTTTTTTTACACATTCTCTCAAAAAGTGCATCTGCAATGAAATCTTTGGAGTGCAAGAATTATGTGTGGTTACTGGCTTAAATCTGTGCTGGATTCCCAATGGTCTATTTTTATCTCATGATCTCAGAGCAATTTGGGATGTTGCACAACATCTAACAGTTCTGATGCAAAGAAATGGTAGCAATACAGTTTTTCAAGTTAAAAATCTAGATATGATGCTGGACTGGCAACATCTGACTGGCTGAAGATTTGTGAAAGAAACAGCTAAAGAACAGTAAAGTATGTTACCCAGAAAGATATATTAGCAAGAGAAGGAAATTAACACTTGGATTTAGAGGAGAGAGCTAAAAGTTAAAACAAGCCCAATGTTATCAAGTCTTCAGGCAATATCCTAGATATCATCCAAAATTTGAAGATATGTAATTAACTGGACAGTGAAGAACATTTCCAGGACTTGCAGAGAGAGTTCATTTTGAAGTCATAGCAACTTCCTTCATCTGCTGGGGCTGCATCTGACTATTGCCAGAATGTACTCAGTGCCGAATATCTCTATTCCTGCATAACTCTTACTCACAAAACACAAAAAGAACACAAATAACATTTTTCCTTTCATTTGTTTGTAAGTATGTTTTAGATGAAGCTATTCTGATAGCTTAAGACTCTTTGTTCAGATTGCACAAGCTATTCGGTGCCAGCGTTATTTAAATCCTGGGAAGAGGTATTACAATAGATAGAAATGATGTATGAATAGGACATAAATGATGATGATGGAAGGGCTGATTTAATAAATGGAAACTTTAAGCTGAAAGCATGAATGAGAAGGCACTGGATCTACAGCTCCACTGATGTGGAACATGGGGTCACAAAGAACTGAGGAGAAATGCTGCATGTTGCCCTGCCAGGATTTATCCCTATGCTCTGAAAACTGGACACACTGTTGGGTAAGCTACTAGAGCTGCCAACTTGCAGATGATACCTAAAGCTGACAACCTAATCATCTGTGGCATTAAAGATCCTGTGGCACTTTTTGTAAAAGACATGGAATTAGCTATAGTGAACTGGCCTAATTTCAGTCTGCATAATTACATTCTGCACACCTATGATTCCTTTGCAGTTTCTTAGGGGAAAAAAGAATGTATTCTTCCCTTGCTGTAAACCTTTTCCCTAGAAAATCTCAGATATAGGTGTAGTCATCTTGTGCTTAAGTCTGATATCAAACTGTTAAATTTGCAATGCACTTTGAGATCATTTATTCTAAAACATAAGATTATTACTGCAGACATCTCAAAGGACTATATAATCCACCCTATATGTTCCAATAACTAGGCACAAAAGAGTAAACTGAGAATTTGGTTTCTGATTCCTCCCCCTTCTTTTCCCTGCCCATTTCTATGCTTTTGAAACTGAAGTCATAATGCTGTCGGAATATTTTTTTAGTGGTTTAATAAACATGACATGCTTGCACTTGTTTTGCATTTTAATAGCAATGCAGTGGTAATAAGACACTTCCACAAATACAATGCATGCAATTATATAGGTTTTTAAGTGCTAACTTTTTGTCAGGCATATATATACATATATAAAACCCCTTTTGTTCAAAACCTAAAAATTCTCTTCGTTTTTCACTCTTCCCCATTATGGCAGTCTGACTGTTTGCCTTTCAGGTGGAGTTTGACAGGCACACACCACCTTTTCAATTGGAGCTATTAGGAGCTGTATCTTGGTGGCTGTATAACTGTAGCTAGCTCCAGTGGAAACTTTTTAATGGCACCTGAGGAGTGCCTACGGGAAGTGGTCACGTTGTTGATCTGACAGTTTTTAATTTTCCTTTTTCTTTCTTAAAGACAGTTTCAATATGAGGGATCTGATCCCTAATTTGCTTATATATACTGTCTACTCTACTTTAGAGACAGTTCTGCTTGTCTATATTTGTATTTTTCCTCTTCTACCTTTTCTTAACTACTTCTGTGCTGTTTCACATTCCAGTATACACATAGTAATGTAACTTGACTATGTACAAGGTGTGTTAATCCACTGGAGTATGCTGTCTTTCAATATGATGCCTCTGGTGCTTGTGACCAGCAGAAGGGTGTGACAGAACACTGTATCACTCAGTAGTGACCGCTGATAACATCAGTTCTAAGAGCAAGAATGGCCAAGTGTTGCTAATGCATGAAGTTTGGTCCAGGATTTTAAAGTCCCAAAGTACTGCAATGGTCTGTCTAGGGTTTTGGTTTGACCCATTTTAAATACCTTGTGTCTATTACAGGAGTAGACCTTCATTAACCTGCCCTGAAGTTCTTAAAAATTAAATTAAATCTCACTAGAAAAGATTCAAGTATTAAAGTGGTAGTTTTAGTTCTAAGGGATATAACTTGTACCGTGTTAGTGCTTCTGATTTTGGACCCTCACCCCATTCTCTCTCTCTTGCCAGGCTCAGGGTAACATTTCATTCATTTTTATTCAGAGGTAAATTGCATGACCAGGAATGAAATTAATTCCAGGGTCTGGCTCAAAGTGCATTATAATAAACAAAAAGGCTCATATTAACTGTAGTAGAGTATCTACAGTGTTTAGTAGAGTACTAAAGTTAATATAAGCCATAATATGCACATATTTTTTAAGGAAAAGCTTTAATATTCCATACTATACTGACAATATTGAAATGGTCTATGTTTATGCTAAGTAGCACAACTTTCTTTTATGTTTCAGATGTTAATATTCATAACTTTACACTATAACATTGTATTTGGCTTCTGCATTAGGTTCAGCTAGACAGTTACCCTGACAAACATTATTAAAGATTTTTTACTTACAACCTAAAGAAACTATAATCAGAAGTTTTCTGCTACATACCTTCACTGGTGCAGGAATTACAGGCTTGAGCAACTTACCTTGTGTAAGAAACTGCCAAATGACATGAGGTAAAACAGTAACTCCACAGAAGGATCTAATTCAGTGTACTTGCTGTGTGCTAGTATTAGTCAGTTATTAGGTTGTTAAATCCTCTCCAATTATTATCTGAAGCTTTTCATAAATAGATTTTTGCAAAATGGATCTTATCTAAAAATTTAATTTATTGGATGTTTACAGGCTTAAAAAAAGTGATTTTATGAAATAAAACCAGAATTACTTCCTTTTTAAATAAACCCAATTGGTGCTGTAATTGAGATGAGCATGCTATTTTTTTCACGCAATAATCTGATATGGGACTTTCTTTTCTCAAGAGACTYGCTTGATCTGCTCTTTATAGACATTCAGTCTCTGTAAATATGCTTTTGGTTTCTTTATCAGTAATAGTATTAGACCTGAATGCTTTAGTATACAGTATAATGGGATATTAAAGGGCTTTCTGTATATGTTTTAGACAAGCTAGTCTAGTAGAAAGAAATGAACACACATTGAAGGATATTCTTTATAAGTAGACAGCACCATTTATAAGGATTTTCTTCTACCATTTAGTTCTTACATTTTTAGAGAAAATCACATTGTTTTCTTTGCCTTTTTTTCTCTCTGCCATTGTTTTCCTTTTCTTCCTGCTTGTACTTTGCTACCTAACCATCTGACTATCTGTGTTGCCATGGGAAGGACTGTAATGCCATAAATTCAGAGAAGAGAAGTTCCTGTGTTCCCTTTTTTCCATTTTATTCTTACACAATCATTAGCACAGATTAGCTCCTTTCATAAGGGTGTACTGGCACTGGAGCAGGATTGTAAAATATTCCATTTTGGAAAAGATACAGCAAAAACATTTTACATGTTTCACAGAAAGGCACCAACCTACACAGGCAAAAGCCGATGCTTCCCAACTTGTAGATACCTGACTGTCTGAGAACTGAGCCAAATTATGGGCAGTTATCCATCTAGTCTTACAGTAGCTAATGTGAATTCTGGATATGCTAAAAAATGGAGGAAAAAACCACATTAAATCACAAAATAACCTGCTGGATGCTTTAGGGGATTTGTAATACAATACAGAGATTTTAATTTTTAAACCACTGGTTAAATCCACCACAGGCTAGTAGTGACCGAAATTTCCTCCCTTCTAAAATCTGTAAAGTGTGGCCTATCTAAAAGGAGCCAGTGGTCTCAGCTCAGTTGCTAGTGCCAGCTCTTTCCATTAGAAAAAAGTGAGCTTCCTTAATTGGTACTAGCATACAGACACTCACTTAGTGGGCTCAGTGGAAAGGCAATGGACAAAACAGCTACCAAGAGCAGTTTCTTCAAGTACCACTGTGTAAATAACAGACCCAGGTTTGTTCTACAGACAACTTTTTCAGCCACAAACTAAATGTCTCTGGAAAATGGCCTCCGAAAGTCACACTGACTGAAGTAAAAAGGAATGTATCACTTGAGTATGGCAGAGGCAGAATTACACACTGTAATGCGATCAAACTTCCTCAAGAATACCTAGACAAGTGCCTTTACATATCAGAACAAGGTCCCCTACATGTCGTTCACTGCAAGTGCCAGTTGGTATCCCCACATTACCAGCATTTACAATTCAGAATCAGGACTGGAGGCTCAGGCTTAGTTCCTCTGGACATGGTTCCAAAGCTCCAACAGAGGCAAAATCAATAGCTGCTAATTTGCAATGAACATAATCTAGCCCTACTTCTGCAGTTGTGTTAATCATCCAGTGTTGACATGGGTAAAAACTTATTTTGACCAGTAAACAACAGAAATATGATTCAGAAGATACAGGGAGCAGACATGCAAAGCTTAGAAAGCCAAGTGTAAAGAGTCACTGTCCTGACTGCAACCACGTTAATCTCACATTTGGCTGATGGCTGTGTGCCGAGCTACTCTGTTCAATATTTTGCATGTTGATTGGCTTGTTATTCACTTCTGCCTCTGTTGGAAGCCAGACTAACCTGTGGGGGAAGTGCTGGAAAACAATTACAGTATATTGAAATGGTCATACAAGTACAGCATACTGCAATACTTTACATAATTTATTAGGTGTTACTACATTCACTGGCACTCACATGACAAAGATTTTAACAAGATCGACAAATAGGACAACCTCTGCATTCCTGTAAGAACATTTGAGATGAAAATTTACAATTAAACCAAAAGCGCACTTACTACAGTGTGAACACTGCAATCAAGTGGTCTGCCTTGACTCTCAATACATTATGTTAACACAGTATGGTTGCCAGAGTAAAATAGAAATGTTTGTTACAGCAGCAATTAATTGCTTACTATTTTTGAAAATTAACATTTAATATACTTTTCCAAACCAATCCAGTGTTACTCCGAATTTTCATRCATCACTTCTTTATTTTTGTCCCTATTGTGCACACAAGGTCAATAAATGGGCAAATATAATTATTTTACAAACATAGCAAGCTGCACCTATTATAAATAACAACTTATTTGCATATTTCCTTGTTTCTGAAGAGAATAGCAACGTTATGGGTCTGAAAATCTTTGCAACTGTAATACAGTGAGATATTATTTTTAAGTAAATATTCTATTTAAGTAAGTATTCTAGTAAGTATGCTATTTCTTAGATTAAAATCAGTAAGTAGAAGCTGGGTTGCAGATTTCAGAACTTGCTTCATTTGCATCTTGAAAATGGAATGGAACTGAAAGCTTTCAAGCTTTATTGTTCAACTCCGCAATTCTGTTGCTCTTTGTAAATGAAACAGAAAAGAGATATATGTGAATATATCACACATTTCAGCCTAAATGAGCTTTTCAAATTGTAAATGAATATCATTGTTTGTAGTCACCTTCACAGTATTCCTGGAGTTGAAGTTGTGAGCTGAATTCTGACAGAATTTTGTGAAGGATTTTGGAAAACATGACTCACAAGATTTTAGTACTGGCAGACAAAGACCCCTTTCTGATTCTATTTTTGATTCCCAGGGTCTCTTTAAATAAAGAAGATATTCAAGACTGAGGGACAATAGAGAACAGCTGTAAGGATGATTTCTTTTAAAAGGACAAATCAAAGGGCAGCACTTCTAATGTGCACTATATATGGCAATCTCTTTGTCTGAGTATTGAAGAACTGGTTGGTACTAGCATGCTGTGCTGAAACTGCGTGGCTGTAGAGGTTTTCCTGGACGTATTTCTTGATGACAACTGCATGCTGTTGGATTTGTTTCAGTGACTGTGAATCTGTGAGCCATGCATATTGTGTTCCATTTGCCACTTCACAAGAAAAAATATTTAGTGAGTTTATGGCAAGCAGAACACCTCATTTATGCTGATTGTGGTATATGGGGTGATTTGTAGATTCACACATGCTGAGCTTCAGGCACGCTGGCTTTCAGGCACTCTGAAAAAACTACATTGGGCGAATTTGAGATTTATCCCCCAGCCCCAATACAATTCATGTGTTGGGGTGCTCCTACTGAGACCCAGCGTAGTCTGGGTACAGTGCACTGGAAACATTTTAAAGCTTGCTGTAAAGAAAATAGAGCAGTCTATGCCTAGCAGGGAGGAAAATCGATGACTCGGCACTTGGCAGTGGTGACCAGCAGGATGCTTCTGATGAATGCTGAGTCATTGATTTCCCTCCCTGATCATCAGCAGCTGCTCCATTCACACTGCAGAAAGCCTTCTTGCCACGACCACATGTGTCAGCAGGCTTTATTGTCATTAAAGCAAGAGGTATTAGCTGACAAGACATCCAATTTATGTATTTTTGGTTTTGATATCTCTACTTAGAATTTCAAAGTCACTTCTCAGCTAGGGCACCTAAGAGGACACACATATCAAGGCAAGAGATCCAACAGCACAACCAGCTTCGCAGGTACAAACAGTATTTGAGTGATGGATGTATGAATGTCGCCCAAGCCTTCAGTTTCTTTTCTCACCAGGATGCATATATTTCATAAACTCAGAGCACAGACAAGCAGAGAGGTTAAGATATCTTCTGAGAAGGTAGGCTTCAAGTCAGCACAATGCTCATGGTAGGAAAGCTTACATGTTTGAAGTTAGACGTATGTGTAAATATTCAGATGAACTGGGCTCTTCCCATGTGCCATGCCTTCAGTGTACTTTGTGATGTAATATGGTATGGCTGAAGACCAAAGCATAATTGTAGTTTATCATTTTATGAAAATAAAAAGGCAGCAGGTAAACCAGGTGAGACTACACTGAATGACTGCAATGAAAGTACAGTTGGAGCAGGTTATTACAAATCTCAGCATTTGATGAGTATGTCTATGTTTCTTGACATGTTCTATCATTTGTTACGTTGTTTATATTACCATAATTATTACTTAATAAGTTAATATGTTTGTATCTCTGTTTGAACTGTTCTTTGAGGAAGCAGTTTACAGAAGGAGACAAAAGAAGAGAAGGGGCTGTCATGAGATAAAAGCTGTTTCTCAGGATTAAAATTGACTGAAATACACTATTTATATTGGGCACTTCACTGCTAGTAGCAATGCTGAGCTTCTTCATTTCAGGTTCCATTCATTGTAGAATATGCATGACTGCCTCAAAAACACTCATAGAAAAAGTCATAGGTCAGGCTTCTGTGCTTGAACTGGTATTTCAGCAAAACCTCGCGTGGCCAGCCACAAAAACCATTTTCCCTCAACTCTGCGGGTGTTTATCCTTCAAAAAACAGCCTCTTCACCACAGCAACAGGCCTGGATTCAGGAGAGCCCATAACTGGTAAACTGCATCTTCCTAGTTAATTCAGCTGCAGATTGGAAATTCCTCTTTTATAGTTGGCTCCTCTCTTTCAGCAGGCATAAGTCCACTTAAATTCATTTGCTTTTTAAAGTGACCTCATCTTCTGGCTTCAGTGAGTCCTTGTTAGAGCTGCGTCAAACTCACTGGGTTTGGTTTACATAGATTTGAAAAGTGTACATCAGTTACAACATCCACTCAGGTTGTAGCGTTTCTGAGTTTATGAACTCTGAAATTTAAGATAAAGATCACTGCCAGCACCTTTCCTTTGCTTTATCTCCCTGAATTTCTAAAAGCCCTCCTCCGTTCTGCTATGCCTAGGGGCAGCTGAGTAGGTTCCTCCTCATACTAGCAGTTGCATTAGCGAAGAAGCTTTCAAGGATAACTGCTGCTCCTTGGGGAGCCCCAGGAATAGGAGCAGGGAAGAGTGCTCTCATTCTTTTATTCCTTCGCACATCTGGGGTCTGAAGTATCTTAGGCTGTGCTAAAAATCTGCTAACTTAAGAAACAAGTCTTTGAAATCAGATTGTCAGCTATATTGCAGTTAATGAGCCATGTAACTTCTTAAATCATACACATATCACTTTCTTTAAAATTGTTGACCAAGGCTATAAACAGAAATAGCAAATCAACTCAAAAGTATAATGTGACCCCTGTTTCATGTCTGAGTTTCTTTGGTATGATCCACATGGACAGAAATGAATCTCACACATTAACAGTTGCAACTGATGCAAGTAGCGGTGTTCTTGAAATTCTCTATTTAATTTGCTGATGATTTTAGTAAAATACTAACTTTGCAGACTGAAGGCCAGATCCTGGTACTGACTGATGGCAAGGTGGCATGGAGCAGAAGAGAGATCAAATGAAAAATAAAAAATATGACAGATCCTACATAATTTCATTACTGACTGAAAGCTAAGGAATACTGTAGTCAGGATAGAATTCAGAGAGAATAGAATACTTAGTGTGTAAAATACTTTAAACTCCTACAAAACTGATTGGGAGGGGATATGCTACTCATAAATAATGAATTTTCAATACAAATGACGCACATTGGGACACATAGTCCAAGTTTTGGATAACAAGAAGTTTCATTAAAGAGACGTGCCAATGAACAAGATCCTGCTGTGTTTAGATCATATCAACCCAATAAAATTAAAGATTTAGTCATAATTAATATAGATCCAGACATTTACCTAATTAAAATGAACTGGGTAGAAAGAATTGATTATACATTTCCTTATGAATGAAAATAAACATACAAATTAGTGTTCTTCAAAAGATAATGTATAACTCTAATGCTTTGATGATAGAAATCTCACATTATTTTTAATGTAAGATCGCTACTGATTAGAAAAAATGTATATGATTACAATTAGTAAGTCAGATGATTGTCTAAATCGGCATATGAGTTGATGGAGCTATGACAACTTAAAACATCTGAGAATCTACTCCTTATCTTCAACCAATGAGGAGCACAGAATCAGCATTTGTAGAGAGGAACGCTTCCTTAGAGCCACTATCAAACAAAATCTTTTTCAGATGAAAAATGAAAACAAATGACAACACTGCAAAGACTATCACCACAACTGGTACTCAGAAAGCCTCAGTATATATAAAAGAAGAAAATTTATCTGAAAATAATAAATTTAAAAAAGGCTTTCCGTAATGATGTGAAATTCTCAGAAGGGGTTTAAATTTTTTCTTGAGCTCTGAAATCAGATAAAATCCTTGAAAACAGATTTTATTTCAAGACTGTCAATATTTTTTAAGGCATTTTATACAAGGAATATTACAAAGCTCTCTCTTTCTTGGTGTCCTGTGTGGTGATGGAAAGCCTAGCTGTGATGTAACTTTTCCGGCATTCCAGCTTTAACAGACAACATACTGGAGGATATTGCTTATATAGGAAAAGGACGTGAAGTATCGTGGATATGGCTGTATGACAAAAAAAACCCAAAGTATGAGTTTAGTGTTTTTCAAACCTTATTAAAGGCTTTTTTGAATTCAGGGGAGAAGACTGAGGTACTTCATTCCCAACAGTATGAGCGATGAGTTTTGCATCTAGCAATGGTCAAATTCCAAATTTAGAAAAGGACAAATTAGTTTACAAAATTTCTGTCATCCCAATTGATCTGGAATGGCAAACATAAGAGAACTTGATGCACAGTATCTCTGAAAAGTAAATATTATGTTTATTGCTGTACCTTTGCTATAGTACCTACTTTTATAAGTAGAAGCAGCAGAACAGAAAATGGAAAAATATATACATACCATAGTGAGTATACCAGGCTGCCCCTAGACAGAATAACATTTGGAGTTGTCGTATTGTATTGTGTGTAAACTTTCTGTTATATCCCTGAAAATAAAACCAGAGTATTCAAGAACAGCACCAAATAGGCTGCCTTTTGGACACAGAATACATCCTTAAAATATATTCCACTAGCTCTCAAATGTTCAGAGAAACAGCTGTTCAATTTTATGTCATATCCCTACACTATTCTTATTGCAAAAGATAGAGACCTTGCATAATCAACATACTTTCCTGGTGTGTCCTCCTATTGCTCCCATTCTCACACTGCTAACGTAACTGCTGCATTAGCAGCACTTCTGTTTTACCAAATATGCTGAAGATTATTTTCTAGAATAGACTTTCACAGTCCGAGCTTCATGAATACTGCTGGCCAGAGCTGTCAGGTTCCTTCTTTACCAAAGACATAATTTTACTTTTAACTAAAGACATCTGGTCAATATTTATTAAAGCTTGTAGATTGGTTTGATGATATGGGGCTAGAAATTTAGCTGATGTATAACATATTCAGCAGAGATATGCTGGATTAACATCAGTACAAAATCTGTCCCTAAAAACTACAATAGAGCAAGACACTACATAGGTATGTGTCCTTTTAAAACTGATTTGAACCTGAAATCTTCATTTTCCCTAGATGTAACCTGGGAATATTCCAGCCCTTAAGCAAAGCTATTTGAAGCTAATATCCTAGTGCAGATAAGAACTGACTTTAGTTCAATGTGCATTCACTGGATATGTTCCGTCCTGTAGAAACACCTCTCCCCATCCAGCATGACAAATATGTAGGACAGACTGTATACAGTACTATTTCATTTTCTCTCCCTTTTTAAAGCCGCCTTCTCAAGCATTTCTTTTCTCTATATGTGTGTGCATGTGCATGTTTCTACCCCTCCTCTTTCATTTCTTTTCTCTGTAGGGCACCGAAAGTGCTTTTCAGGTGGGAGGGCAGCAGTGTAAAATTGACTACCATTCTAGTCAATTTGCTTCAGCAGCCATTCCATGTGTAAAGCACTTTATACAGAAGGAAGCTTTTTAGACCTTAAGACCAAAAAATCTATTCTTTTACAGCCACGAGGTCCCTGTGAAGTTAGAGAGGTTTCAAGAACTCATGCGGGGATAGAATTTGGCATGGAACCCACTGAAAAAACCAGCCTATTAAGATCTTGCAATCTGTTTCCCCTTGTTTTTCTTATTAGCACGAGAGACTCTCTCAGGAGGAAAATAATTTGTTCTAGAGAAGAACGTCTTTACCTAAGAACTTCAAGCAGGTTGTACACAGAAGCACTGGAGCACTTTTCACTGCCTCCTACTGTCTGAAACCAAATTGTAGTGTTATTTTAAAATCAAATAGAGCCTAGAGAAATAAAATTATCTGGCTGCATCCAGCTAATGTGTCTCATGCTTGATAGACTTGGTATATCGTCCAATGATAAGTACGATCTGTTTCAGTCTTCTGGTGTTTACTGTTTTTCTATGACCTTATATAATTTACGCTTAACCCATTATTTAATAGGTGCTGTACCTTTAAATCTTTAAGGATGTCTGAGACCAGGAAGTCATTTTACTTAATTTGTTGAAGACTGGTGTTGAGGACAAACATACTTGTTCTTGTTGCCATTAATCTAGAATGAAGGTCATTCTCACTGAAAACATGTGGTTGCTGCTTGCACATAGGAAAACCCAGCAGCCTTCCATGTGGCCAAGACAACATCAGACTTGTCAGATATTCAGTGTAATAAATAACTTTCTTTACGACACACAGTCTCACTGGATATTTGCTCACAAAGGCTTCAAGGCCATCATTTAAAAAAAAAAAATCAGGACAGTGGAAGACTACAATTAATTTACAATTAATTTCTAATACCATCAGAGAGGTTACCTGGCTTCCAGTTGCTACCCATACTAAGTTGCCTCCTATTCACATACCAGCAAGAAATACCTGTATTTTCCACGTTGCTTTCAACGGTCCTTTTTATAAAATTGTCTGACTCTCATGACAAGTTTTAGACCTCACAAGCCCCTAGCCCTGGAAGAGTTTTTAGGTAAGATTTTTAATGGAACTTTTTCATTAAGAAAAAAACCACAACACACACCCTGAATTTGGACACCTACACCCACACACCCACCCACAAATTTTTGTTTTGTTTTTATTGGAAGGAGAGAACCAAAATGTCATTTTGGGACTACCCATCTCTTTGACCATACAGCTTGTTAGGATCCCAGGAAATGGCTATCTGGGATGCTCAGTGAAGCAATTAGGAAACCAAAATGCAGCCAATTGCTAAGTCAATCATGTAATCACTAAGTAACGCATAAAGGAGCTGAGCTGTACAGCTGTGTAGTATGTCATTCAGGAGGGAAGTCAGCCTGCTCATAGATAACCCAGAAAGTCAGCCAAATAAGGAGTGGGCCATCCTGCATCTCAAGAATATGGATCAGGCCTTGGAAGGCTATGAGAGTGTGACTGAAAGCTACCAGTCAGGGCCAGCCCAGGGGTAAGAAGAGAAACGAGTCTACTGGAGAGATTCCTAAAGCCTCTAGTAACAGATCAGAGAATATTACAAAACAGGATAGAAAGGAACTTCAAGAAGAAATCTTGTGCCTACCCCAAGACGCGCTGAACTATACCCTTCTCATTCCGGACAGGCATTTTTTCTAACCTCAACTTAACGAAAAAGGTAAAGGTTCTACAGTAATTTGTGTTTAACTCTCTTTATTGTCAAAAAAAGATTTTGCCTAAAGCCTAGCCAAACTTTTCATGTTGCACTTGAATCACTTACTCTCTGTCCTGTCCACAAGGTTATTCGCTTTGGCTTTGCATCAGCTTTTTACGTATTTGAAGACTGCTATCATGTTTCTTCTCAGTCTTTTATTCTCTAGTCTAAACAACCCCAAACCTTGTAATCTTTTCTCAACACAGCTATATTGGTCTGCTCTGGTCCACGTGAGACTTAAACCTGAACTTAGCTTAGACCTTCCCATGGTTGTAAAACAGAAGAAATACTTCATGCATTTTGTAGACTATGCTCCTGTTTGTACAACTCAAAATGACTTCCCCCCTCCCTTTTTTTACACTAGTACAGCATTGCCCATTCATGTTCAAGCTGCAGTCAGCTACAACCCTTAGTTCCTTTCCTATAAAAATGTAAATTAGACAGTTGTTTCTCATGTAGTTGACTCTATAAATGATTCTTCTTGTCCAAGCACAGAAACTGGACTTGTCTTTAATTGCATCCTGGTTTTTTTCGTACCATCTTTCTAATTTGTCAAGATCCCTTGGAATTCTAATCATTTTCTCCTCCATACCTGGAGCCTTCAAAGCTTTGTGGCATCTGCAAATTTAATAAGAACATTCTTTATCCTATCATTGAAGTCACTAACGAAAATATTTAACAGTATCTGGCTCAGGACAGATCCCTGTGGAACCACATTTGATATATTCTTCCCTATTTACAGCAAACCATTGGTAACTATTCTTCAACTTTGGCCTTCCAGCTCATTTTGCTAACACTCCATAATAGATTTTCTTCTAGATCCTGTTTGTCCAGCTTGTTTAAGACAATGTTATGTGAAACAAGAATATTTTAAAGCATCTCTACAGTTAAGAACTATAGCTTCAAGAGATATGGGGTAGAAACACTGTTCCTAGACTTCTAGTACCTTCATGCCTTCAAAGAGCACTCCTTGAGTAGTTTTACACCCATGGGGTGTTATCCCTTCACCTGCCCCAACTTTCTCCCAGTGTAAAGAAAGCACATCCAAGGAAAAAACCACTGAGCTGATACAGAAATTYATGGAGTTTGGAGTGGTATGAAGTATGGAGATCAACAAGTTACAGAGGTACGCTGTCTCTGAGTTTATTCCTTCACACCCTGGAAAAACCTCCTTTTAACTAAAGATCCCTGTTCCCACCTTATAATTGTGGAGGGATRCTGCAGGTATGTGCAACAAAAATTATTACCTCCCAACCAGTTCATCCAATCTAGCCAGTTCCATCAGTTTTAACTCCTTCACCTCCACCAGTGCTTGAGAAAGGGAGTATCCCGACCCATACCTTGTGTACTAGCTTGGCCCAGTCGGGTGATCAAAGGAAGGAATGTTGGCCTGAATTTCCTCAGTTATGTGCATTACATTAGGCCCTTATCGTTACTTTGATGTCAGTTTTTGTGGTTTAATTATATACTAAGAAGTATTCTTAGGTAAGCCAGGAAGATCTGTCCTTATGACTCAACCATCCACTTTTTGGCCAGCTGACTGTACATTTAATTAACATCCTAGGCATCAGTTCGGCAGTCCTACCCCAGGCAAATTTCCCATCAAAGTGAATGGGAGTTACCATCTGTGCAGGGCTGAACACAGAGTCAATAGTACAGCACTACAAGTTTGGGCAAACAGTCAATCGTTATGAATTTTTTAGTAATGCTGTTAAAGTGTTCGTAGATTAAAATATTCCTTTTAGTTTAAAGAGATTAGTTCTCTCCTTAACTAGTGTATTTGAGTCATTTGTAAGCAGGTTATTCGTGAAAACATTGAGAGAGGTAATTTTCATTCAACCTTTTAATTTGTATTCCTTCCTCTGTGGGGAGATTTGAGCATGCTAGAGGAATCTGATAGATGCAGTGTATATGTACCACATCAACTGCACAGAAAAAAGTTACTCCTTTGACATAGATAATTGTGCATTAAAAACTCCAGGTTGAAAAATACGTTCTGGTCAATGCCTAGAGGCAGCAAATGTGAGGGATTTTTAATGTTTGGCAGTAGGCTAACATTTCACCCATTGAAGTCAATGATAAGTCTGCTCTTAACTTAATAAAAAAATATCAGGCTATTCTTAATACTTTTGACACACTGTCCTAGAGTTTCAAATTCTGCTACTGGATAACCTTACAGATAGACAGAAATAGGTACTATAAAATCAATTTAGTGATGGGTCACAACCATCTGGATCTTTTACAACACTGATTTTAAAAGAAAGTATATCAATACCAATAAATCCATGATACTATTAAAGATTTTGGAAAAAGCTCAGTGGGATTTGGGGTAGCTGAATCCCATGCTAACCTCTACCTTTCCTGAGTCAATCTGATTTTGCTGTTACCAAGGATGCAGCTTCTGCAATGGTGCTGGATCCCTTCTTAAACTCTCCTCACCTCAACACGTCATCCCTCAAAGACTCATAGACTTCCCACACCAGCCACAGCTCTGCTTCACTTCTGAGTTGTCTTGGAGACAAGGAGGTGCCTTGCTGGCTGAGAGGAACAGAGTAGCAGCATAGCTTGCTTTGAGCACCCAGTCACCCCATGGCTGGAGTAGAAAGGCTGTAACAGAAGGTAGCACTAATGGTACAGGGGAACATAAATGAGTTGAATACCAGAGAAYAGGATACAAGACTAATATTGCAGCATCAGGACAGCACGATAATGCTGTGTATTCAGCATGTCACCCATTACTAATGCGCTCGTAGGTATGAGAATTGTTCAATGTGTTTCTTCCAAGAAGCCAGTGAAATCAGACTGCATACCCTGCCGTACTCAGAAATGTAATTTGGATTGACAGAATTTGTCATGTTTTGCCTAAGAAGGCAATAAGCTTACTTTAGTCCCCAACCACAAAGGCCACAAGAAGTAGCAGTAAACTGCTTCTGTGATTCAGGGGAGAGTAAAAACTACAGAAAAGAAAAGCAGTGATGGACGAAAAAAAATTTGCACTGGAAACATACAAAAATTGTATCATCTAGCATGCCTCGCAGAAAACCTACTCTTAGGCAGAAATAAAAGACATTGGTTTATTTTCTGGAACAATAGACATAAAAGATTTTTTTCATACTGAAACGATCAAAGAATAAATTCAATTTTTAGTTTAAAGTTTTCTCTGTATTGTGTTTAATTGGGGGGGAACGTGGGTGGTCATGGGGGGAGAACTTAAGAATCTGGTTATCTTTAAAGAAGGTTTTCAACCTAATACTTTCAGCAGTGAACTGTGCTGGGTAGAAATCTATCTTGTACTTGTCACATCTATATTAAATTATCTACTTTTTTCATTTTACAAGGGAAGACGTGAGCAGAACATTACTCAGCTGTCAGGATACAGGACTGTGCTGCTGAGCAGAGTACAAGTGAATATATTCTACAAAGCTGCAAATCTAGCACAAAGGGACCAGAGGAGGGATTTGTGTCACCAGTTTTACCTACTGTGGTTCCTGGAAGGCAGTTTTCGGTAGGCTTTGTTTTGACTGCTTTTTGCTATGATGATATTTAAACCTGATCAATGGCCCTTTCTTCTGCGAAAATAGCATCTCCTGACTACAACATTACAGATTAGGACTGGAAAAATATTTTCAGCTTTCAACAAATACAAACTGACCGATGTAAAGACACTATGATGACTTGTGCAGATGGACCTTACCTTACTACCCAAAGGGTAGTAAAGAACAATCCTTGCAACTCAGTTCTTAGTATGTTTTGCAGGTATTCTGGCTTATCACCTTAAAACATAGTAGGTTATAAAAGCATTAAGACACATCCTGAGAACATTATAGATATCATATTCATTCTTCCCTAGACTGTATGTGATAAAACAGAAAGAAGCCCACAGAATTTCCTGATAGTTCTCCACTTTTGTCTTGCAAGCTGACCTTGCGGGTCTTAGACTTTGCCGTCATCAATTTCCCCACTTAAAGGAATAAACATGTAAAAGAAAATCTTATATTCCTTGTAAGGATACTTTTAAATCATAGAGTGGTATCAAACTTCCAGGGTTCAAAAAATGCCAGAAAGCTAGGCTTTTTGTCACTCACACAGTTGAGTGACTGAACTGTGACCATAGTGGATAGGCAGGGAATATGCTTGGGCTAAAAGTTGGATTATAGAAAAACAAATGCTGAAAACCAACATAGTTTCTGTGCCTACCACTTCCTTCCAAAATATTTGCATATCAGCAGTGCTTCTTACTGCATTTCCCTGACTGTCAGGGTAGTAACCTGTACCTCTGTGTATAACAAGAAGTTGAATGAAGGCTTTTTTACATGAGGAAGTTATTGTACAATAAAAATAGGATGTCATATTACAGTGCGTTAGCAACTTTGCAATGTATGCATGTACTCAGTATACTGCAAAGTAACCTCCCCTTATGTTTACTACTCACTGAGAATATCAGAATGGGTTGATAATACTATTCAGCTAGTGCTGTCTACATTTGTAGCCTAATATATCATACAGTTCATCATACAGAAAAACCCCAGGACACAAACAGAAGAATAAAAGAAGAGAAAAAGCAAATTTATTCCACTAAATTAGCAAGCAATCACAAAGGAAAAATATAAAATATCAACCCTGAGATATTTTACGTAAAAATACAGACAACCCAATTCTTAAATATTCCTAACTTCCACCCTGGTGAGTCACTGTGCACGAAGAGCTGGACGTTAGTTGTTTGCCAAGAACATGTTTTATCTAGAATCTGCAGACTCTGTCACCAAAGGTGCAAGCGATGCACACAATGCACTTCCCCAGCTCATTTTCAATAGGGGAAAACACCAAATCAGATGCCAAAACGAGTGCAATCTCCAGTGTCATCAGAAAGTGCTGAACTTAGACTGTGTCATTGTCTGTCTTGTCTGCGCAGTTTCGTTTCCCCTCTCACAGAATCCTTTCAGCAGTTGCACTTCATGTGGCATTTGGTTACACAGAAGCCTGCTCAGCTCTTGTTCGATCTTGTTTGTTTACCTTAGTCATGTTATATGCACTAAATCTATTTTCCAGCTTATGACAAGTGCTTCCATTATTTTTTCTTTCCAGCATCCTAAGCATCTTAAATGCTGGCCACAGAAATGCTGCTTTCTAGTTTCCATTTTCTCATTTGACAGAAACATATACACAGGTTTATGTGTAATTTGAGTTTTAAAGTTCACCAAGCTTTTGCAGTTCCTTACTGATATGCTGAATACAGGGCCACATAAAATTTTTACCTTATTTGACCTACTTTTGAGGAGTGAAAACGCAAACTGACAATATGAACCCAACTATGCAATTCATCTCTGCTAGGGGTAAGTTGTAGAAAAATACTTTGAGAAGGGAAAACAGGAGGCAATACATCTCTTCCTCAGCCAGATGTTCTTGGAACAAGGAAAAAATAAAGTTTCATCTTAGCATCAAATTAACTGCAAGTCAGAAGGGTCCATGCTGATACCCACTCCCTTGAGCCTGTTGGTCAGAGGATGCTGCTGAACCCCTGTGTGAATGTGATGAGTTCCTCCTCTTCTGGAATGACACTAACATTCTTTGAACATGTGCCCCTGGACCCCTCCAGCTTTCACTTGTGACAGTGGCATATCTCATGAATGCCTGCCTTTCAACATTTCTCATTTAGCTGTATTCCAAAATGGAAGAGCAGTATTTTCCCTTAAAACAGAGTGACTTACAAGAACTTACCAGAAGTCTGTTTGATAAAAAGCACATTCTTTTGTGCTGCTGAACATCCTGCACTACTAATAAATTCATAAGGACAATAAAAGGTGCTCAGCTCAGCAGAGAAAGGATAGGTCCTTGTACTTCTTATAAATATAGATGCATATTTTAAAAAATCATTTATAAGTCAGACCTAGTATCTCTTTGCACCTTCTGTAGTAGAATACTGGAAACAATGAATAGGATGTAATTGGTCCTTGTGCCATACTGGGGACCTCCATGATGAACACCTACRCTCATTTACTGTGTGACTGCTAAACTGCTAATAATCAGTACTCTAATGAAAGCAGCATCTTTATCTACTTCAGAGTATATTTCCATATATTAGGGTATTTCAAAGTACATTTCAGAGCCATGTAGCAAGATCTCATTCAGACACTGACTTTGACTTTTGTGGCAGCAGGAACTGGACTCCAAGACGCTGCACAGTTTGCAGAAGCAGAATACTTTTTCAACAACTTTTCTCTGAAACTTATGAATTCAGATCTTTCTAGTCCCTTGTACCACAGCTTGGCAGAACCACTGGAAAGCAAGAATGCTATGGATCTTCTTCATTATTAGCCTTTTGCTCAAGATGGTTTTCTTACTATTTGATTTTTCTTCCATGTTTTTCTTTAGCTTTAGCAGCTCTGTGTCAGCTGCTAGAATATGGACTGCCAGAACCCACTCTGGCTCCATGAAGTGTTGCACTAAAGCTCTGTAGGCTCATGTGATGCTAATTGCCAGATACAGTGCATGTATCTGTCTTGACATCCCCCCTAAAATTTCCCAGAGCTTGCCTTCAAGACTTCAAGGGAGATTTCTTACAGTTCATGTGCCTTTTCACTATTATTTTCAAGCAATATGGTACGTGAAAGTAAATGCCCTGCCCTCACATGAGTGAGACAAGCAATAAAAAACAGAGCGCCATTGTATAAATTAAGACAAAAATGAAAAAAAATTGAGATAGCATTGTTAACCAGAGCATTTGACAAAACACAGTACTCTCCCTAAAACAACCTCACCAGACACTGATTCTTTAAATCACCTTTCAGTAAATAAAACTCACACATGTAATTATTAAAATTGATAAATAATAAAAATTAGATAACATGATACAGCTGAACTACAAGGGACATGACTTACTCTTTATGTTCTGTCCTACTGACATTTTTGCTTGTGGTTTTATATCCCAATGTTATTTTTTTAGGTCACTTCAGTTGTTTTGGAAAAGGACTGTATTTTTACTCATTTAAATGTCATACACACCTACTTATCTACCCAATAAATAACAGGAAGAGTTCTGATAATTTCGGAAATCCAGTAACATACCATTTATGAACTCTACCTGAAGTTGAGGAAGGACCAAGAAAAAACACTTAAAAGGACAGATTTCGTATGAGGAGAAAGGTATTTTTTAATCTGTAAAACTCCTGACATTGAAAGATGCTGACTGAAAAGGTCAGAGAGACACTCCATGTTTGAAGGAGAGGGCCTCAACTAAAGAGGTATTTGAAGAGAAGGAACTCACAAATTCTGGCAGGACACATACCCAAATCCGAAAGAATAACTGTAAGCACTGAGGAGAGACACAGAAAATGTCAGGGGCAAGTTGACTGTTCTGTCTGAATGTGTCCATTTTTTGTGCTAAAGCAAAGAGGGTTTGTGCTTAAAATCCCTTTGCACAATGTGTTGATTTCATTGTTTATGTTTGTGACTGTACAGCTGAAACTAGTCCACCAGATGGAGGGCAGGAAAAAGAGATAATTAACCTTGTTAAGTGCCCTGGCAGGCTAATACTGGTCCTGGAAATTAAGGGAAGGGGAGCTGAAAGACCCTCCTTTTAAGAAATGGTGTCAGATAGAAAATCGGTGCCAGGAAGCACGCCAAAGATGGTGTCTGCAGCCTGGCCAGTGATTTTGGAGAAGTTTAGAAGCATGTCTGTAGATCCAGTTACAACCTAGTAAATGCTGAACTTCAGGAATGTTACCAGAGCTGTGAAACAGTCCTCACCAGTAGTGCTGCTTGTATATGTACACACAGAACTACTGTCCGGACATGGAACAACACTTTGAAATAGCTGCTTGGTGTTTCCAAAAAGACCTGATTAACTTGAGCAGCTCCACCTTCCTGCAATTACAAATCATTCATGAAGTTCAAACCCCACAGAAAAGTATGGATCTGAACGTTCACAAATACTTGGGAATTTCTAGAAAGTTTAAACTGTAATCTAAATTAACTGAGTTTACACTATGAGTCACACTATTATTTCACAATATATAATCGTCAGGCATCCATCCCATTTGTTTAACAAAATTGATAAATCTTCTAGTGCAGGAAGAAAACTGAGTAAAAATGTTAATGTTTTGGACACTAATCTAACATGAAGAAGCCATTGCACTTCTCAGTATTACTGCACAGTTCCTCTACCTGCACAGCACTGTTTGTATTTCTCTGGGCCAGCCTCCACATATGGAGCTCTTAGCCAAAACCACGGCTGTTCTGGCTACCACCGTCATATCTTTCAGGTACAAACTCAGCCAAATTCAGCCCCAAAACTTCATAAACAGAGTTACATTAGGTAATGCTTGTGCACAGCACTGCTGGTATTGAGATGTTTAATATTGAAATCTCACATATGCCCTTCGTTCTAAAATAATTAGCGATTGTCATTTTGTCCCAGGCTGTGCACTGTCTACTCGGACACCACACAGAAGCCATGACTGTGCCATCTGCAAATACATTTGAACAAGGAAGTTTTGAGCACCTGCCAGAAAGCAGAGTATCAGCAGAAAAATACATTTACTCAAATAGAATGAAAATTTGCATGGCAGCAAAAATAAACCCAAGATCACCAWCACCATTACGCTAGTGAAGTGGTATTGTAAATGTGTGTTGATTGTTTGCTAACTCTGACACCAAATAAGAAACTAGCTGCTTGTGTATGAGCAGGATACAGTCTCTTCAAAAAGAAAAGGATCTTCTAAAATATCAAGTCAAACTGCTAGGAAATGCATCTGTCCATTTTTATTTTTCAGGTGAGAAAGATAAGTGATTTTGATAATTAAAAAAACCCCAAAACATTAACAGGCTTTTTCCTGGAAGTTCCTGAGAAAAAGCTATATTCCCCTTTGAGCTTCATTTCTTTTATTACCATCTATAATTGTTTTCCAGGTTTTAATCACTCATATGTATCTGTAACAGTACTGACTGGAGAATGTCTCCTATATAGGCTTTATTTTTTTTTTCCAGAGGAGGGAGATGGAGGCCTGAAGCCATGATTTTGTCTTCATTCTGTGTGCACCATATCTCAAGGACAGAGCACTGGACTGTAAACAAAAGGGACAGCTGTAAGGTCATGAACATTCCTGGAAGCCTATTATACACAAATACAATGTGGAAAGAATATGGAAATTGGACAGAGCTTTAGCAATATTCATTTTATGCGGAGTTTTACATGTTTCTAAGAACCAAGCTATTTCACATTCTATTAGATCTTTTGTGTTGTATCATTTAATGTATTACAAAGCAGCTTTAGCTAACAGGAAAGGTGGGGGAGAAGTACAAATCTCATGGCACTGCATAATACAACCTTCTTGAGTCAAAATGTTTTTGTCTTTATTGGAACAAAAAAATAATCCTGTATAAAAATGGGTGTTTCAGTGCTAACTATAAAGCACCACATGGAGACAACCGAGGAGGTATGAATGGGAAAGAGAGAAGAAATGTTACCTATGTGTTTTGTAGGGTATTTTAGTCCTACAATCTTCCAATCTGCTAGGCTGATCCTTTCCTACTCATTCTCTAAATAAATAAATAATAAATCAGTCTGCATAGCCCTGATATTAACTAAGTGTCATGACTCCAGGAAAGGACAGAAATCCTTTGCAGTACACCAGCTTTTTTTGTTTTTCCCCACAGGATAATATTTTCAAGATATGTTTTCCCCTGCATATTGTGCTTACACAGACTTTTTGGTGGTGCTCCAGTAGAAAAACGTCTGCATGTGCAGTTCTAAAAAGCTTTTCAGCGATGTAAATGATTAAAGACTCAGGGACTCAAAACCATATAGATGCAGTGAAAAGCAAAATCCCTGTTGGCTGCTGTACATGACTGAGTTATGCATTGCTTTCTCCTTATCTTCATTAAAGTTTGCACAGGAAAATCATTCTCTCTGGTCCCTCTTCTGTATCGAATGCTTAACCATAACCTATATCCACAGCACTGCCTCCTCATGCAACAGGCTAGTATGGTGACTAAAGTAAAATTAAAGGGATACTTCAAAATTCTTTAGCTTTTGGATTATCATATGTGGTTTTTGGCACTGCAATTGCATGAACAAAATATATAATCCTTACCCATTATTTTACTGGATGCTATGTGCCAAGAATGACACAATGTCAAGTTAAAAAAAAAAAAAATCTCTCACCTGTTCCTAATAACTCCCCCCTTCCTAGCTAATCCTTTTTTGCCTGAGAGAAGAGATAGGTCTCACAGCAAGCCCCGAAGGTCAACAATCTTGAATTCCACTGGAGCAGCAAGGGCAGCAAATTCCACCATTAAGAACTAATATAGGAATGTCAGAGTCCCAAGTGATTTCAGTTGTTGTAGTGGAGGTTCAACTCAAAGCATGAAAGCCCTGCTCATTAAAAATCAACACCTCAAATCACCCCTACAAACAAACTGGAGACTGATGCCTGTTACAGATGGAAGTATAATACTCCTGAACATTGAGCTAGCATTTCTTTGTTGCTGCAGCATCAAGTCTGTACGACAAGCATATGCCAAAGTGCCAAGAACCTCCAAAGACAGCACCTCTTCTGTTATGGTTCCTCCACAACTAACAATTGGCATAAGGAATACAATATTGTTTCTGTAAGAGCTGAACAGTGAGAAGTGACCTGAGGTAGTCTTTGACAGACGGAAAATCAAGAGCAGAAAACGCATTTCTCACTGAAGCACACCACTTTTTTCCTTTGATATCATTGTAATAAAATCTTTTCTATTCTAAGGAGGTCTCCTGAAGGAATCCAGACATCACAGGCAGAGGCTAAGTATTTTATTGCCACTTTCTCCTTTAGCATCTGCTCAATCTGATGAACCTATTCTACTCTACCTGCTCTGCATCATTCCAAATAAACTGTGATCAGTAGGCAAATGGGAGAGCAAAAGGGAGGAAGTAGCATAGATGGTCTGAGTGCCAACAGCTACCACCCCTGTCAGGCAGGTTTGCATGCCATTAGGAGAAAGAAATACAAAGTGCTCAATTTGTATGCTCTTGTTTGAATTAAAGTAAAAGCACCAGGGAGTAACTTAAAATCAAAGTCTGACAGGGCATAGTGAATCTGAACAGTTATTAGCAGTTTTAAGACTGCTAGGGAAGGAGAGGCGCACAGGTGCAGAGCGAAAGGAGGAGAAGAAGGAGTAGAAGATGTGGATCCGGATGTAAAGCTGACCAGTGAAGTATAAATCCACTTCACCACTTCAGCTTGTTCCAGCAGATGTTGGCAAACAGTTACAGAGAATACAACTGATCTTGGCACCACCACAGGGGTAGCGTTTTAGCTAAGTTTAGTTATTTTAGAGTTTTTCTGAACTCTATTGAGATGCAAACATGATTTAAGTCTGTCAGAGACATGCGGTTTATTTCCCCCCCCTTTTATTTTTTTTTTAAATCGTGCAAATGTATTTAATGAAGCCAAGATAAATAAGCATTCTCCTCCATCCCTTTTGGAACTCTCTGCTAATATACCAAAGTGCTGAGGCAATCTGAGTGGCTCTACTTGCAAAACAGTTCCTGTTTTATTTGCTTTCCATGTTAAAGAGTCCAGTGCCACAGAGGACTTGGCAAGCCTATAGTGTTCAGTATTCACCATGAGGAACCGGCTTTTTATTCTTTCCCAGGACACAGTGCTGATACAGAGTCTCTCTCCTCTCAGATTCAGTGCTAAAACAATGCCTCAGGATGACATTAACAGGCACTGCTGTGGCATATGAAATCTTTCAATATTTATTCTGATCATATTCCTGGCAGTAACAATGTAGTTAATAAATTCACCTGAAGCCTCCACTAGAATTCTTCATTTCCCATTTTAAGCTGTTTTGAAGTGCTCCTGTGCACTTTACAATAGTTGCTGTATTTCATAACAAATGCGATTTCATTTTAAGAGTAGAAGAGGCTGATCCCTGTAGATCCCAGAAATACTGTATGCTACATATTAATCAAAGTTTGGAAATCTACTTAAGATCATCAGATGAAAGTAATTTAAAAGTTTAAAAAATATATATATATGCATATTTATCTTCAAAAAGAGCTGGAACATGTTGGCAAGCAATTGATCTTAGAATTCACACTGTTTTCTTGTTGGGTCAATAGAAAAATATTTTCTCTGCTGATACTTGAAACAGACTGCTGCTAAATCCTATGCAAAATCTGGAATGCATTATGCCTACATGTGCTTACATTTTTTTTATATCACAAAGATAGCTAATTACACAGCATTGTTTATTTATTTATAACTGTATGACTTTGATGCTCCTGATGCCTATGAGATTCCAAAATCAATTTCGTTGTTTTTATACACAGAACAGATTCAACACGAGCACCTGCTTGTTAATGTAGGTACCTGAACAGCAGGGAACTGGACCATCTCAACTCATTTCATATATGGAATATGGCAGGTCTTACTTTGTATCATAGTCCAGGTTATTATAAAAATTAAAAGCATAGGCTAAAATCCTCTAGTGTTATAACTGTCGTGCCTCCACTTGCTTTAGTGGAGCAATGCTAATTTACACCAGCTGAAGAACTGGACACATTTTAAAATTTCTGATGAAAATTCACTTAAGTTTTCAACATTGGGATCATTGAATGCTGCGTCATTGTGTGGGCTGTATGTGGAACAAAAGGGTTTTCTTTAATATGTGCTGAAAATGGAAACTATCATTAGCAATGATGTTCTGACTGTGAGGCATTTTTCAGTGACAACTTTTACAGAAAGAAGTGAAGAAATCTGGACTAATGTTGAATACAGGGCTTTTTTTAAGCACAAGTGCCATACAGCAATCCAATGACTGTTACTCAGCATTCTACTCACACCTCAAAGAAACACATATCAAAGAGAGATGCTCACCTCATGTTTTCTTATTGCAGTATTTATCCTGAAAAAGTGCTTAGGGACTTAAGCACACGTATATGTGGGTATATGTATTTGTATTACATTTACAGATACATGTATCCAGATCACTTCACCCAAGACTAAAGTAAAATCACCCCTAAAACTGAACAAAACAAGTTAAATGTTTCAGAGTAAAATTTCACTGGGGTTTTAGGAACTGAGGAATACTACAGCTAATTTAAATTGCAGCTTGGCAAAAGGTAATTATCTTTGAGGAGACACTTCCTCTAAAAGCAGTTTCCTTCTTAAAAATAGTTTTGTTCTATAATAGTCTCTAAAATATATGTACCTACAAATATAAAAAAGACTGTTTAGTAAGAACTTCATGTGGTCCATTCTGATTCTTAATTTATATTGCAAATGGATAAAAGAGGGTGTGTTGTGTATTAAACTCAGAACAAAAATAACATAAACATGAAACGGCTATTGTCAATTTAAAGAACAGACTACTGTCTGAAAAACTTCTAGCGGTTCTTATTAATCTTATATTTTACCTACTTCTTCCATTTGTTTTATGTCTTTGTGAATTTGAGTACACTCAATATCCCATTTGTACAGATCTTTCACGTTGCCAAGTGAAAGACAAAATGTTATTAAAAATGGGTTTAAAACCACAGAAAGATCAGTGGATTTAACAGCAGCTGCAAAACAACTTATTGTTAAACTCTTATTAAACTAAACTTCAAATAACTTAGGCCCCACTTAGATAAGTGCAGATTTATTGGAAAGGTATGTAATAATGCGAAAATATTCAGAGAACCTATTCCAACACACGTCTCTAAAAAGAAGTTCTGTGGTAAAGACAACATTTGTCTGTTGTAGCAGTTCTTTTCTCTGTTCCTATTTAGACGTTTGTTACAGGGGTGCAGCAAAATGACAGCTAATGAATAAGAATCCACATTATTTCCAGCAGTGCCCATGTAATCGGTCCTCCTATAGCTGAAATGGGGTGTTTTCCCATCCAGGATTTGACTTTCACATAAAAATATCAACTCAGATATATTCTGGTCACGCGCTGATCTGGGTCTGTTTATATCTTCTCTTTGTTAACCAGGTACACAAAGCTACTGTCTTATTCTAACAAATATGATTTTTAACTATAGGCCATTGTACTGGTTAACTTTGAATCTAAATACAGGTTTCTTCAGCAAATCTGTATCTATCAGCAGCAGCAGGAATAAAATGCACGCATGTTTCACATGTGACTTTCCACTCACACTTTCAATTTAATAAAAATAGAATCCCTAAGTGTTTGAATGTACAGTTCCCACTTTGTTTCTAAATTTGGGACATTACTTTAAATTATTGTTGGAAGCATCTCTCACTAAAGGAGATTAGAAGGAAAAAGGACAATGTCTAACTGTAAAGTCGTGATTGTGGAGGAGCTTTCTTTTACTTGGTATTCTGCAAAAAGCTGTTTTGTGGCATTGCAGAATGCCATGATTTGTTGCGTGTTACTGCAAGGTGAAAGAAAACCTCATCATCTGATCACCACTGTATCTTTACAAGCCCTGAAAATAAAGTATGGAAAATCTATAACTGCAATGTTATGTCTGTTACTGCTGCACTCTTTATTAATCAATCAATGCCTCTCAACAAAGCTCTTTCAGCCTCCTCCTATAGCAGTTAGACCTATAATCAGCTCTACAAAAACAGTTCAGAGATGCATCCTTTGTGCTTCTATGTAATTTACATATACTAAAAAAATCACTCAGCATGCTATTCATAACATATTATGTAGTATAGAATGCACCGTATCAGTGTGCTATAATCACAGCCATTATTTAAATAGGCTAAAACGTTTTTTACATTCTAGAGTAAATTTCACTATTAAGACCAAATGGATTAGATCATTGTTTCCCTATTTCCTTCGTAAGTAAAACACAATTGTTAAATAACTCACTGACCTTCCTGTGCAGGTATGGTAGGACTAGTGTTCTGTAACATAAATGACTGTTCTAACAATTTGTAAACATTTGTACCTGGTATACAGACACCTTCTGGCTAATTTTTAATAATGAAAGAGAACTTTCTGTATTTTCTGAAATTGAACAACAGTCATCAGTGGAGCAAAAAGCATTTCCTGCTGCATCAATACAAGCTTCAGCTGCTGCCATTATCATGCCATTTCAAACACTATGCTATCCCATGGCACATATTGATTTACTCGCCCTTCCTTTACCATAGTTCTCAAGGGGCCTGTCTCACCTGCATTTAGCCCAGTCATTTTCACCCCCTACTGTTTTAATAAAAATTCAGATTTGGAAGAGTTAGCATTGTAGCTAGTGACTGTACACAGGATTTTACTTTGTTATTTTGTAGGTGAATAGCCTAGAGGGGAAGGGGCAAAGAGCCTTCATTTCACCAGCTTGTCCACCTTTTGCATCTAATGCAGCCCCTGCATAGGAGGGTCAGCAGATCTGCAGTTATCAGAACTCTGGGTCAGCTGCACAAAGCCTCTCAAAGAAAGTCATCTGTTAAGTACTCAAGCGAAGATTTATTTAGAAAGCCTTCCATGGGAGGCCAGTGAGGTGGATACAAAGGATAAGAGCACTGGTGAGGAGGTCGAGTCCCAGGTGCAGGTCAAGTCCACTTGCTTTCAGGGCAGGAGCAAGGCTTACAGTGAGCTGGGTTGCACAGTGCTCTAGAAAAGACATAGGTAGAAGCTTGGTTGCAGATACGTTGTCTGACTCTTACAGAAATGTTGGGAACTAACAAAGTTTTACTGTTAGTTAATAACACATCTTACAGTTCTATAAGCTTTTCTGAAGATGTCAGCATGGTAAGAGATTATTTCTGTCCCATAAACAACTCAAACTTCTGCCTGTTGTTAGAGAAGACAATAGTACCTCAATTACTAAAAGAAGATGTTAACGCATTACAAGAGATGTATATTTTACACAAACCAAACTATACTATTGTCATGGTTTAACCCCAGCCAGCAACTAAGCCCCACGCAGCCGCTCGCTCACTCCCCCCAGGTGGGATCGGGGAGAGAATCGGAAGGGTAAAAGTGAGAAAACTCATGGGTTGAGATAAAGACAGTTTAATAAGTAAAGTAAAAGCCACGCACGCAAGCAAAGCAAAACAAGGAATTCATTCACTACTTCCCATCGGCAGGCAGGTGTTCAGCCACCTCCAGGAAAGCAGGGCTCCATCACGCGTAACGGTGACTTGGGAAGACAAACGCCATCACTCCGAACGTCCCCCCTTCCTTCTTCTTCCCCCAGCATTATTTGCTGAGCATGACGTCATATGGTGTGGAATATCCCTTTGGTCAGTTGGGGTCAGCTGTCCCGGCTGTGCCCCCTCCCAGCTTCTTGTGCCCCCCCAGCCTCCTCGCTGGTGGGGTGGKGTGAGGAGCAGAAAAGGCCTTGACTCTGTGTAAGCCCTGCTCAGCAGTAACTAAAACATCCCTGAATTATCAACACTGTTTCCAGCACAAATCCAAAACACAGCCCCATACTGGCTACTGTGAAGAAAATTAACTCTACCCCAGCCAAAACCAGCACAAATATGAAAATATGCTATGGTCACAACATGCATTATGATCTCTACAGATAGCTGTTGGTTAGGCAATTTGGTAACAAAAATAACACACAGGACTTGCCTAAAATTTAGATCCCTCTTTGCATAAATACCTGGTTCCTGCCAATCTCTACTTTCAACTCCTTAGAACAAGCCTTGATGAAATAAAAAGCAAAAAAGCTAGAACAGTACAAAAGTGATGGTAAGAGTAGAGAGAGTTTCTCCCTCTGTATTTTCATATCACACCTATCATGATAGTATCTGAGAATATGAATTTGGCTGGACAGGGGATGATACTCAGGGATTTACTTTCCCTTTGAGAAATTCATGGTGGAACATACTCTTATCTAGAATATGAATTCTTAGGAACCATCATTGGCTACAAATGGAATAATACACTTTCATTTTGATTTTTCCATCATGATGGTAATGCCATTAACTAGCTTAGTTCAAATACATGTATTCTATGAACGGATAGTAAAAGCATGAGTCACAAAGCTAGAATCTATTCCTCCAGACACTTAACTTCCCTGCATCACTTATTAGCGGATACAATGCCAACAAAAAATTTCACCCTCTAATTCCAGTTTCCAAATGCCATCTATCATCATTTTGATCTTCAGTGACACAGACTATTCGAAGGCATACCCCACAGAACATTCCACCTAACGGGAATGGTCAGAAATTCAGAAAGTGGGCAAACAGGGACAACATTATCTCGAAATCATTGCTAAACTTTCCTTCATTACTGTAAGGTCTTAATCTCAGTTCTGATCTGAATAGACCAGAATTTTGTGGAAGTCTGAATCCAACTCTATTATGCAGTTCAGGTCCCTATTTACTGATGCAAATACAGTATCCGAGTTTTGATTCAACTTCATCTATATATCCGTGTTATCTTCACAATACATCTTGGGCTGTATAAAGGGAAGTGTGGCAATAAGACTCTCCCTGAGGGTGAGCTATATTGGATGTAACATGCTCCATATATTTGCATTCAAACACACAACTGTATTAGCAAATCTCATTGGACAAGTCTGCAAACCACAACAGATGCTGGCAATCACAGAGACAGTGTTGAAGTGCAGCCTCACGTATTATCCTCACCCTCTGTACTATTATGTTGAATTCTGACAGCGGACTGACCTTTAACAAGCTTCTTTGGATAGAAACAGTCAAAAGATCTTTTCTGTTTGTCTGCTATCAAATAAATAGGTCTTAATGCTTGTACAATATTCTAACAAAGATTATCTTTAACTATGTAGATCCAATTTTGTTGGGACCTTCGTTAATTTAGAGCTAAAAAGTTGGTAGCAGCTTAAACAACTCACTTTTGAAAAAGGTAATAAACTGTTCAAGGTATATGGAGGTTTGAAGTATGTCCATGGCCCTTTTGTCTCCTGCTGGGCAGAAGCAGAACTTCCTCTGCTTAGGAGAAGGTTCTCAAACACCGGCAAGATCAGTTCTCTATATGTGCAAAACTTTTGCCCCCAAAATAAGGTAGCAGAATTAAATGACGATCACCTCTCTCAGTTACGTGACTAATAAACCAGAAACAGCCTTTACTGCAGAAAATAAATAGAATGTGTTGCAGGCCTCTGAAGTCTGTGCTGGATATGATCACTCAGAAGTTAGCTGGGAATTTTAGATTAAAATTTTTCTATAATCTTCTTCTGCAAAGTATCAGTACATTTGCACAGTCAATACAGGAATCGGGTTGATTTGACAACATACCTGAATATGGCACCACAAATGTGCTTCTTCACTGCTTTTATTTACTTAGAAATTTGAAATTGTGGTAGACTTCTGCAGGTGTTTATATGACATCTACAGCTGGAGAGAGAGCTGACTGGCTTGTTAGCTTCTACTAACAACTAACCAACCTGGTTAGCACTCTTTTTTTGGCTTGATGTTTTTAAGAGTAGTTAACATCCTTCCTTTCTTCTTTTTCCAGCCTCCTCTAACTCCCTGCTTCTTCTTCAACTCCTCCCCAACCCTCACCTTTTCTCTTTCTCTCAGGAGCAAATGCTAACAGAATTTATATTCAGCAGCTTGTCACATGACAGACATCTATTTTTCACTTGTCAGACTGGCCAAAATTGAAGCGAAAGCGTGTTAGTATGACAATCAACTAATGCAGATTCTCTGGGTCAAATCTTCATCAAAAGATGGGTGCAACAAACATGCTTGAAAGTTATTTAATTAAAAATATTCAGGCTCAGATAACAAGGGACAAAATTTCTGCATATCCTTTAAGGATATTTTTTTAAAAACTAGAACAAGGCACAGGATGGGCACAACTACAAGCACATTGGAAAAATCAACAGCCATATAACAATGCACCCCTTTTTAAACAAATCTATCTGTAAAAAGAAAACTGAATGTGGCTAATCCTTTATCCTCCAATAAAGAGCTAAAAATTTACACGTGCTGCCAGTTTGAATAGGACCTACCATGTTTAATATATTCTGGGTCATATTTTTTCCTAGATAAATCAATAACAGGCAGCCATTCCCCAAGGTGAAAATATACATTAAGAGGGAAAGACACCAGGCCAAACAACCTTTCACTTATTTAAGAAGTAGTAGTAGTAGTGGTTTTCCCTTGCTTGCAATGAACGTAGGTGGATTTTATCTCCAATGAAACATGAGTATGCAATGTAATAGGGTTAAAGAATCCAAATGACACTCAAATTGTGTTTGATAACACAATACTTACTTTTCCGTTATTGATTCTTCCACATAAGTGGCCTGTACAGAACATAGAATGCTGTTTAGATTATGCTCCACAATGCTCGAGACAGAGCGAACCCAGTAAGCAAAAGGTTCCCAGCTGCATAAACAATCATACCCTGCTTACTGCCTGATATGATATAAGAATGAAACAGCTGTATTAGCCTTGGCAGAGAATTATTTCAGACACAACTGCACTTGATTTATGTAGGGGATCCATGAACATAAAGCTAGACATGAATTTCTAGAAGCTGAGATGGTCAGACTCACTTTATCTACTGCTGCTGCTACATGAAACCAAGGTAATGGATGGTAAACAGCAGCAGCCTGGGACTGGATGCTTTTGCCCAGTATTGTACAGTATAGTAACTTAATTTAAGAGAAGATGGTTATTTTTCCTCTTCTACCAAAGGCATGGAGTGCAGTAAGGCCTCTTCTTAGTGACGAAGAGATCAGAAGGGTTTTTCATATTTTAAGATACACAAATCACAAACATAACGACTTCAGATTTAGTTAGACTGAACCAGATTTGGGTGGATGAGTTCTGACAACCTATAGACCCTGCCCTCTCCATATTCCACTGTACCAGTTCCTTGCAACTCCCCTCCAGCCATTCTGCTTTCTGTCCCCACAGCTGCACAATCATCTCTAAATGACACAGCACTCTAATGTCAGAAATGGCCAATAAAACCATGAAGCCAAACTTTCTAGCATGTCTAGCCATCTCTTCAAGTTTTATGAATGCTGGTTTTCAGAGTTGACAGTTCTCTTTGATATTACTAATGTCTCCAGGAGCACAGGGAACAAGTGATTAAATTCAGAGAAATTTCCTTACATAACAAGGCAGTGGTATTTACTCTCTTATAAGACTATATACTAAAGCTAAAATGACATAAAGCAGTTTACAGGTTGTAATTTTTGTGACCTCTGTAAAGGCTGTAAAAGCAACAGAGCCAGGGATCTTTTAAAATTTTAAACAAACTATAAAGAGAAGTGTTTCAAAGTTCAGAGATTTTAGCAACACAAAGGGATTCCAATTTCATTGCGTGCTGCCTGCACGCACAAAACATGTTTATATGTCTGAAAACAAAACTGAGTTATAATAGTTAATATTGGGGTGGGGGTAGGAGAGGAGAATTTTAAAAAGGGATTTTAATCCCTGTATTTGGAGGACTAAGATAAATTCCAGGAATGAATTAACCATAAAAAACCACCACAGAGTGGGTGAAGCATTTGGAAGCATTAGCTGCTCCCAGGGAGAGTACATCGAACTCAGTGGATCAGTAAACCTGTCCCACGAGGCAACTTCTTTGTTCCCTTACACAAAGCACATTTAAGCACATTTTTATGCAGGATTCAGGATTTGGTTCCGGTATTTTAAAAGTGGTAAACTGTGTGTAACATCTCGAATGCCATCCTAAGAGTAGAGAGTCCTGAGTTCTGTTCCCACGTTGGACTTGCGGTTGCCATGTGATCTCGGGCAGGTCACCCAATCTTGCAGTCTTTCAGTTTACCAGCCTGCAATATGGGTATAATAATAATTTGTCTGTGTGAATAAGATATTTTAAGACTGAGGGTTTGCAGCATGGTTTGAGAGTCTCAGATGAAAAGTATTACATAAATCCAAAGGATTTAATGCTTAGGAAGATGAAATGTGAAGAATTCTTTTCAGTTATTTTAATCTATTGACAAGAACAGTTTTTAAAACCCATTTTGTCAAATTTGAACATAAATTTAGAAAAAAAGCTTTTGGGGTAAAGTTTCTAATTGCTTTTTGATTATCTGTTTTTATCAAGTTTGCTTCATTTGCAAGAATGGAGAGCAATTGAAATGAAATTGTAAGCCAACAGAAGTCATAGTATATTGTAGACATGTACAAAACCCACCAGTTTACAAGCTGCAAAAGCTTCCATTCAAAAAGGAAGGCAACCTGCCACACACTGCAAAAGCAATTCATTTTTATAAAATGCATGCCTTTGTGAATCATAAGCAGACTTTCTACAAAACTGTCTCTCTTTTTCTCCCGATTCCCTGCAGACGTGTGCAATTTTCACTGCCTGTCAGTTTATCAAAAAGACCAGAGCATCAAATTTCAGCTCTGGATTGTCAGGTCTGATCCCTATTTCCTTTCAAATTCCAAAATACTGACACATTGATTGGAGTTCATAGTGTCAGACAACAGCACTTAAGAGACATTTTTGCTAAAATACAGCTTCTGATCTATCTTTTATGTTTTGTTTTTTTCCTTTTGCAGCCTCAAGAGTATTGATCTGGGACTCATTTATATATGATTTTCACAAAGTAGAAGGCAATTCGCTCAAACAAAACAGTTCTTTTGTATAACCTTTTAAAAGGGGGCCCATCAAAGGGGATTGATCTAGCTTATTTAGTTTGCCAAGACATCCCCCTAGCATTTCCATGCATTGCCTGTATCTTTAAGTTCCCAAATGCTAGCAAGAAAGATCTAAAACAAGCGCTCATGGCTACAAAGAGTGCTCAGTGTATTGCAAAGTTTTGGCATGTTAGCATCATGTAAAAGTTGTGACTCCATAGCAACAAACATTTTTATACACACACACACATACATACTCTGATATTACTGAGTATTATCTGTAAAACATCTTTAGTAAAAACCTTATCACAGCAGATCTTCTCTATCAGATATTATCCGAGAATGTCATCAATATAGTGTTTTGATTCTGACATAGACTCCTCTCTAAATTATAAATTACTGAGCCACCCAAACAGTCATCCTGTCTCCTCAACAACCGTCCTTTTTCACTGGAGATTGTAAGACTGTGTTGGAAACTGCATATGCATGTATTTCAGAGGTGGTAGCAGCGTTTGGGGGTACTGCAGTAGTTCCACTAATTGCATAACAATGGATTTTGAAGCACTCTAACTCGTGTGTACAACGTAATTTAATGTAAATGGTTAATTTGATTCTCTCTCAAGTGTGGAAGTCAGAGAATGCTACAATGTTTCTCCAATTACACTCTAAATATGCTCACTTCTTTTCCAAAAGTGTAAGGTAGTGTTTTTTTTTACCTTTCCCCCCCGCCCCAGTATATTTAGCAATGTGTATGTGTTTAGCTGTGATGTAGAGTGGAAGTGGAAGATTTGTTGCTACCTTGCCCTTCAGGGAACGCACTTTTTTTTTTTTTAATCTTTCATATTTAAAGCAAGCACCCCTCAAGGGTAACTTCTCTATATATAAATATACACGTGTGTGTTTTTTAAAAGTGTGTGTGTGTACATGTATATATGCACATACACAAACATCCTATTTCTTGGATGGCCACTAAGGGAGCAGAAAATGAACTATCTGTTCCAGCATACTCTCAACTAGGCCTCTTCCTTTCAGAGACAAAAATTCTCAAGGCTACTTTCAAACCGTGATCACACGTGGGAGAAAGATGGACAGGGTAAACACTGCCTGTACTAATTAGGTGAAAACCTTCAGAAGTTTCTCAATAAAATTTGAAAGGACAGAGGAGTAAGAGTAAATGGGAAATCTTACAGTGTTTGAATTGGGATCAGAGGTCAATGAATAAGCAATCCTTAGAACTTCCACAGAAGAAATGATAGCTAAAATAATATAAAATATATCAGTTAAATTCCTGATGTTAAAGCAAAAACTGATTTATCTAAACCTCTGTACAAGCTACCCACCCCTCTTCAAGAAAGCTGTATGAAAGTTACATGTATTTTATCACGTTCACTCTTAAACATTCTCATATCTGAGCAGTGATATGAGAAGCTTTTGTACTATCCTTATAGTTTATTCTCTATTTGTATTAACTTCAGAGACCTTCAAAACATATATGTTATTTTTAAAAGGATACTAGGAAGACATTCAGGGTGGGGGGAGAGAACAAAACAACAATACAACAATACATCTGTTTTAACTGGTAAAATCCTGAATTTCCAAAAGCAGAAATGCCTTTGTCAACCACCTGAACTAAGAATGGAGAAAGATATTCTATATGCAACTTGAACACATCATGCAGCTAAGGGAAAAGATACACAGTTAATTGAAGAGAAGCTTAAGAAGTTGTGGTGCTGGCAACATCTAGAGTTTGTGGGACCCAGGACTGCACACATGGTGCACTGCAGTTTGAAGCACAAATTTCCTTCTGCAGGAATTGACCTACATTTACAGAACGAGTTGAAGCTGCCATTTGCTCATCTTACTGAAGGGGCTGTCTGTTTTTAGGTTTCCGTATGACACTGGTTATATCCAGAACAGCCATGTACATAACAATGAAACCATGAAAAGTTAATATCTAGAACATACATGAAACCTTTCAATACCCTGTATTTGTATATTGTATATACATTTTAACACACACGTATACAGCTACAGCCACATATACCAGCTAAAACAAAAGAGCTGTTCTTCATTTTTAGGCATGAGGGAAGTTGTAAGAGCTATCATGGATAGAACAAATCCCTTTTGGTTTTTGCTACGCTCTTTGTTTTAAAGGATCTAACATATCTTGCTTCTATTTGAATATGGAATAGAAGGATAAACAGATGAGTGACAATACAGGATATGTGTCGTGATGTTCACCCTTTATTACAGAACCCTATTTTTATGAAAGTAAATCAGCACTTTCCCAAAAAGGTAAGAATATGTTTGGCTAAATGAAAGGTAAGTTATGAAGTTTTCAACATCATTACTTTTGATCCATCAGCACCTGAATCCCAAGCCAAGATCAGGGTAGAAGTCTTGTTTCTGAATCATTTACAATTTAGTTAATTAATACCAAAAGAAAACCAAGGCACAGAGAAGTTGAGTGACTTGCTAAGGGTCATAAAGTAGCTCAACAGCAGAGGCAATAAAAGAGCCCTGGTTGACTTTCAGCCCATTTCCCTTCCCACTGTGCCTTTTACACTGCAACACACAGGGCCCAATGTTCTCCATGTGTTCTTCTGTCAGGTAAAAATATAAACTGGTAAAAACTACATAGAATTCTTTTTACTGGAATTAACTGGCATTGGTATTTCATTTGTGAGAGGATTCCATCATTTATGTTCCATAGAACAAACCAGTATTTGTAGCTTCCCACACTACAAAAAAATCCAAATTAAAAAAAAGAATCATTTCTGAAGATCTAAAACATTTCCAACGGCTTTGAAAAAAATGGAGCAGAAGGCTACCCTTCACAATTTCTTAATTCTTGATGTCAGTTCTTCTAGAATCAGAACCTCATAATTGCTAAGTTTTGAGACAGCAGGTATGTGGAAGCTATGAAAACTCTCAGACTATGAATGCCCCAAAATGCAGAAGAATCTTCTGTCAGCGTGGATGCACATATATGGGTTGGGATGCAAGATCTTTACAAAGGCATAAACCAGCTGGGTGTGAGCTGGTCAAGAAGTCAGATACTTTTACCTTTAGGGAGATGGATCAACATATGACTCAAATATTGTGCAGAAACAAAAAACATTAAATAAAAGCATATCCTGAACTCCCCTGGAATCACCATGGTGAGACTGAGCTCTTCCTTGCTTCATCAGTTGTCATGAATTGCTGTTTATGTCCAGGCCTCCTATGTCATCTATAAAGCACTTATACAGCAAAGTGTTGGACTCGGTATCAGCTGGCAGACCCATTTTTTAATGTGTCTTTCCTCCAGTGCAGAGAAGACATATTTCAGATCTGTTTCCAGTCAGTTCTTTGGTAAGGCTGCCACAGCTTCAATCAGATAGGATTTTGCCTATACAACTCTAAGCAGAGCAGGACCAAATACACCTGTAACACAGGCTTCTGTACTATTAGAAAAGAAAGACTTGCTATCAGAAGAACAGGCAGTAATGCTATGTCAGCTGTCCATCTAAACCAATCATCATTTGGCAGTAATGCCTTACTGAAAATGGCCAGTGAGCTGGGGAAGTGGGCACAATGCCATTCAAACAGATGGGCAGGGGTCTTAGGCAGCCAAGAGACCGTGTATGTGTGTCAAGTGAGGGTACTTAGGGCAGGATTCCCAGCTGGGAATATCCACATGGCTATCCAATCTAAGCTTGCACTTTGACAAAGAAACGCACCATTGCTAATCCAGCTCAGGGTTGGATTAAGTGGGAAGGAAAAAGAACAGCTTCCATCACCACTTTGGAGTCAGGACGGCCGGGTGGCTGGAACAGAGAAAGGCCTGTTTCTGCATTTTCTTTTGTCTTTTGCTGCAACGCCCGCATGGAAAACTATGTTCTGAGCGGATACGATAAGAAATACAGGAGCCAGTGTCTTCAACTGAGGAAGAGCTTTACTTATTCTTTTTAATATACATACACATAAGTAATATTACTCTTAGCAACCCCCGTMCTTAACCAAGTAACTATCTGAAGTGTCAGTAATTGTCTCTCTTTTTCTGCCATAACTTTGGTTATGCAATATTGGGAATAACTGCTATGCAAAATGTACTGCAGACATACCACTTAGAACATTAGGTTTTCTGAGTCCCTGCACGGAATTCATATGAAGTATTGCAAGGCAGAGGTGTGGAACAAAATCTCTAGTGATGTCAAAACATAAATTACATTAGAAGTGAACATTTTGGGTTCAACTCTACCCTTTTTTAAGCTCTAAGTAAATCACAAAACAGTCAATAGCACCACAGAGGTGTGAGTGAGGGCTGAATGTGTACCTTTAGTAACTAAAGTAGAGAAGTGATTAATTACATTTAATTTGGTGTTAGTGCATGTGTTAGCCCACTGAAAAGAATACCATAACCAACCAGATATTTATCATTTCACACACAATACAAAACCCATAATCAGGACTAGTTATACTTAGATGATAACATTTAGTACTTCTAGGTCATTCAGGACCATGGATTTTAAATAATTTCCATTACACTTCTAAGAGGCAAGAGGTATTATCACCATACTACATATAAAGAACTGACACCACCAGCAGCTTTAAGGACATGCTTACTTTGGATGAAACCAAATGGCCTAGACAGGTGTACTCTTCGCTGGGTAAAAAACTGGCTGGGTGGCCAGGCCCAGAGAGTTGTGGTGAATGGAGTGAAGTCCACTTGGCGGCCGGTCACGAGCGGTGTCCC